>OW052242.1:99098375-99513375 GCA_932526585.2 Philonthus cognatus | reverse complement strand
GTAAAATTTCGAGTTTAGAAAAGCCCCGCGTAGAAAATTTGTCGATTGTCGCGCAGCGACCCGAGACAAATTTTCACGGGGCTTTTCTAAACTCGAAATTTTACTTCATGCGCCACGCGTATAAAACACTGATTTCAAGTGAAGTTAAAAATATACTATTAACGTTGGATATTTTTCATGGTTAAGTAACCAAATATGCATTCACAAATATTTGAATTATTCGAAAATTTTAATATTTATATTCAAATATGAATAATTTAGTGATTTAAATATTCATATTAGAATATTTAACTATTTGAATTAATCGAATTCGAATCCCAGCCTTAATAGCGATGATTCGAATTATTTAGGAGGATTTGAATCCATATATCAGGATTCGAATTTTATAAGGATTCGATTCATTTTATAAGGATTTGAATCCTTTTATAAGAATTCGAATCCTTTTATAAGGATTGGAATCCTTTTATAAGAATTCCAATCCTTTTATAAGGATTCGAATCATCTACGTTTGAATTCGAATACGAATCCTTTTAAAAAATGTAACGAATCCGGATCACGAATCCGTTTTCACTAAAGTATTCGAATACCTCTTTTGAATCCTCTAAAAGGATTCGAATCCGGGAATCGAATCCTGAATGATTCGAATCCTGCCCAGCTCTGTTTTATACTAACTTAATCATGTGACTTTTTGTACTTTTTTTTCAACAATTATTACACTAATTTTTATTTTTACTTTACTTTATTCTCAAGTTACTTATTGTTTTTGCTATAATTTTGCCTGTAGTTGGCTCCATCTACTGGAAAATAAATAAAATTATTATTATTGTTATAGTTTTAACTATGTACAGTAGTCTCAGACAAAAGATAGACTAAACAAGATAGTCGAAACTATAGTTATATAATTAAGTACAAAACACAGTGGTTAAAGAAAGTGCTTTATTTACAAGTGTTTTTAAAATGTACCAGAAAGTGAACGTCTACAACACAAACAAATTTGAATGATATTTCAATGTATTTTCTTTGTAATTAGGATAATTAATTAAACAACGTGTTTTAGTTGTTTCGCAAACTAGTTTCGATTTTTTAGATCATTATTAAGAAAAACTATTTTATGAAACAAAATTACGAATCAAATCACGGTGGTTAATGTTTTACCTACGCCCTATCTAGTAACCGCATCATACCACACTGTCATCTTAACAAGTGTATTTGACATTACCTACACATGCACGTAATAGCTTTGACAAGTATTTTACATGCTGACAGCTGAACAGCTGATTGATTACCGCACAACCAAATGACATTTCTTTGATGTTTATTGATCAAGTAGTAATTTAGTTTTCATCAATGTCATGTTACTATCAAAGATTATTGAGTAATCAAGTTGTTCTTTCATGCTCATTGTTTTTTTTTTGCTAGGGCGTAGGTAAAGTATCGTACGTTTCTTGAGTGGTATGGCAATTACATACTCGCGAAATACTGCACTCGCTGCTGCGCGGCTCGTGCGTGACATATCCGCCCATATGTAATATGCTGCATACCACTCTCGTGACGTGATACATCATTACCTATTTGTTTAAACATGTTTTTAAAATACAAGAATTTACATTTTGAACTTCACATTAAATTAGTAATTTAAACGTGCGATTATTTACGCAATCTACAACAAATTGGTCTTACAAAAAATAAATCAAACACTAATTTACATTAAATTTGTGTTTTATACGCCTGGCGCATAAAGTAACATTTCGTGTTTAGAAAAGCCTGATGTTTTGGATTGGTCGTTTCGCTTCGGTACGCGACCAATCTAAGTGCAAACTCATGTTGAAAAACCAAATTAAACACTGATAACTGACATATCTTAAAACTGAAACTAAGTTCGGTGTATTTTTTGTCTAGTGCCCCTCCTTGGTGAAAATCCAAGCTACGCCGATGAAGTTGTTAAACGTTGTTAAACTTGCATTCAAGATAAGTTTGAATAAAAATTATTTGTGTTATAAATAATTTAAATGTGCGGCAATAATTCAAGAACTTATTTTTTTATAAAAATGCCTCAAAAGCCTGATTTTAATTATAAATAAGATTAAAATATATTACATTAGTGCTAAGTTTAGCACTAATGTAATATATTTTAATCTTATTTATAATTAAAATCAGGCTTTTGAGGCATTTTTATAAAAAAATAAGTTCTTGAATTATTGCCGCACATTTAAATTATTTATAACACAAACAATTTTTATTCAAACTTATCTTGAATGCAAGTTTAACAACGTGTGCAACTCATCTTATTATTTGTTAAAATCAGGAATTTGTAGCATCTTTATTAAATAATAAGATATTGAACTATTGAAGCACATTTAAATTATTTATGATACAAACAGTTTGTATTTAAACTTATTTTGAATGATTTAAAAAAGAAAAGACTTGGTTAAATTTCACTAATATATCTTGAATAAATGTGTAACGTATGCAACTCAATAAACACAACAGCAAAAGAATATGTATACATTAGAACTTATCTCTTCATTTAACCGTTGATTGCAGTATTTACATTCATAATCTACGATTAAGCGTTGTATGGTTTGTATTTCTTGACTATAAGAGCTTAATTTAGTAAATTTATTGATTCAATTTGTTGAAAATCTGGCTTTGGATTAAATTATTTATGACACAAATAATTTTTATTCATACTAATTTAAATTAATCTGTAACGTATGCAACTAATCAAACACAAAACTAAAAGGAAATGTATTTCTACCATGGGCGCCCGCACATATGGTAATTCTGATTTTCCGTATATTTATAATATATAATTTTATAAATTGCTTTTTATATACCTTTCGTTTTTTTATCGTGCTCGCCATTGGGATCTCGTAAACCAATGATGATACGAAGTTGATCAAATTAGACAAAAGTTTCAATGTTTGATACTGAGTAAGAATATGTCAACAAATTTCAGCTAACATCATTTGTTTTAAAAATAGTACGAAAAATGTATAAATGGAGGTTAATTAATTTTTATTATAACTTTGTTATTTAATGCGATAGAGAGCTGTAATAACTGACATTTTTTAAAATTCAAACCAATTTCGGCATAATTGTTTGTCTAGTGCTAGTCCTTCGTGAAAATCCTAGTTACACACATGATTAAACTTATCATTAATGTTATTTATTTTTATCTTAATAATAACTAAAATCAGGCCTTTGTAGCATTTTTACTAAATAATAAGTTCTTAAATTATTGCCGCACATTTAAATTAGTTGTGCCATGAACAATATGTATTTAAACTTATCTTGAATGCATGATTAACGTTTGCAACTCAGCATCTTATTAATAATTAAAATCAGGCATTTGTAGCATATTTAATAAATAATAAGATCTTGAATTATTGCAGCACATCTAAATTATTTATGACACAAACAATTATTATTTAAACTTATCTTGAATGAATGTGTAACGTATGCAACTCAAAAAACACAACAGCAAAATAAAATGTATACATTGTAACTTATCTCTTTATTTAACATAATATATAAAATTACGAAAAAACTATTCGTGAAAATGCAAACAATGTCTTAATTAATAAGAGGTGTATTTGTATTTGCACGGAAAGTAGTTGTTTCAATGGATATTTATCGTCTTAAGTTGTCTTATTAATTAAGACATTGTTTGCATTTTCGCGAATAGTTTTTTCGTAATTTTATATATTATGTTCAAAGTGTGCAAACTATAAGAGGCGTAAGCCAATTTTCTCGAATTCAAATAGTTTTGAATTTGAATTTATCTTGTTTTCATAATCAACGACTAAACAATGTATGGTTTGTATTTTTTGACTGTTGGAGCTTAAGTTAGTAAATTTAATGATACGTTTTGTTGAAATAATTTTTATTCATACTCATTTTAAATTAATCTCGTAAACCAATGATGATACGAAGTTGGTCAAATTAGACAACATTTTCAATATTTGATACTGAGTAAGAATATGTCAACAAATTTCTGCTAACATCATTTGTTTTAAAAATATGGCAAAAAATGTATAAATAGATAATAATTTATTTTTATTATAACTTTGTTATTTAATGCGATAGAGATCTGTAATTTTCTGTGTACCATAAAAGCCCTCAGAGAAATACACAGGAGTTTACAGATTATATACAGGGTGTCCCGTTTTTTAGATACAACTCCTATTTTTAGTTTTTCTAATGGCGGCCATATTGGATTTTTATACCATTAAAAAGATCAAGAAAAACCAGTGCGAAATCACTTGCCACATGTCAGTTAGTTGAAACAATTGAATAAAATATGACAGATTTTGTTTTATTTAGTCGGCCATATTGGATTTTTAGATAAGATCAAGTAAAATTAGTACGAAATCTTGTGTAACATGTTAATTACTTTTCTTGATCTTATCTAAAAATCTAAAATGGCCGACTTGATAAAACAAAATTTTTCATATTTTTTTCAATTGATTTGAAACAATTTTTTTTTTGTTCTTTTCAATGATACAAACATCAAATATGACCGCCATAAGAAATCTAAAAATAGGTGTTGTATCTAGAAAATAGGACACCCTGTATAAAATCAGTTAATTCCTGTGTGTTTCTCTGATGACGTTTATGGTACACAGCAAGTAACAGATTGCGTTACATAACAAAGTTACAATTAAAATAAATTAATATCCATTTTATAATTTTCGCCATATTTTTAAAACAAATTATGTTAGCTGAAATTTGTTGACGTATTCTTACTCAGTATCAAACATTGAAACTTTTGTCTAATTTGACCAACTTCTTATCATTATTGGTTTAAAAGATCCGAAAGGTGAGCACGATAAAAAAAAACAAACGGTATATTTTATTTTGTTTTGCGCTGTATTGTTTTTTTTTTTCTCTAAGGCTCACTGAGCAAAAAATAAACAAATAACGTTTTATCAACATTTTAATAACATTAAATGTTGTTGTAATGTTGATGAAACGCTACTTAAATGTATTGATAATTAAATAAAAGTCACTTGGTTTGTTTCACTACTATTTTTTCAAGGAGTAATGAGAATGACGATAAGTCGAAACTAGTCGGAGAGAATGAAAAAATAGTAGTGAAACAAACCTAGTGACTTTTATTTAATTATCAATATTGTAAACATGTTTCATCAAGTGATTAATGAGAACCAAATTGAAGATATTAAATGTATTTGCTCAGTGGGGATAATAAACAATATTGTTAATATTATATTTTTGCAAACAAGGTTTGTTTATTCTACACAACTTTTATCAAGATTTATATTTCAAAATTTAAAGACACTAAGTTTACTAACACACAAATAATTGTGTTTGTCCTAAATTTGAACAAACAAAACTCTATTTATTTTATGTTATAAATTTTACAATAAAGGAAACTGCAAACTAAGTTAATGATTGATCATCTAACGAGGGTTTCCACTCCTAGACTAAGCATAAAGTAAAATTTCGAGTTTAGAAAAGCCTGAAAATTTGGATTTACCGGGGCGCGCGAGCGAAGGGAGTCGCGCCCCGGCAAATCAAAAATTTCTGGCTTTTCTAAACTTTAAATTTTACGCGTATAAATCACTAACTTTAATTGAAATCTTTAACTTCATTTAGTAAATTTAATGATACGTTTTATTATAAATCTAGCTTTAAATTATTTATGGCACAAACAATGTTTATTCAAACTCAAACTTGAATGAATCTGTAACATATGCAACTCAACAAACACAAAACCATTAGGAAATGTATAAATGTAGAGTTCTATTCAATAACAGAGCGTACAACTACTGAATCCGATATCGACAGTATGTCACTAATGTGATTCTGCCTTTTTTCAACTATTTAGTAGGTTATTAAATTTGAAACCTTTTACCATAACAGCAACTTAAATTATAATCCACACCCACTGAGCAAGAAACAAACAAATATCGTTATATCAACATTGTAGCAACATTAAACGCTATTTTAATGTTGATGAAACATTGCTTAAATGGGTTTGTTCAGTGGGCATTTACAATGTAAAATAGTAAGTGTACGCCTTTTTATTGAATAGAACTGTACATACCTGGTATCGCTCGTTTGAAACATTCTATTTGATTAATTATAAGAGAAAGTTTCTCCAAATTAATATTCTTAGAAAAAAGTGCGACCTAACTTTCTTTAATGAATTTCGCCAGTTTTATTTCTTTAATCTTGTCATGTATTATTATTATTATTACGACGATGATGTGTCTGTTTTAAAACTTCACAATATTTCAGTCGTTTGAACGCGTGGCGCATGAAGTAAAATTTCGAGTTTAGTAAAGCCTGAAAAGTTCAATTGACTGGACGAATAAATCAAACAGATTTTATCTAAGACATTTTTCACAATTTATGGATTTAACTAAACATGTAAATTTGTCAAGTTTGAGCTTCAGCAAAAAAAAGTCTTCCAATGATTGATTAGAAAAAAACTAAGAAACTATGTCTTAAGCGGTCCCTAGACGCTCAATATTATTGTCGATATATGGCACAATAATTGATATTGTACAATAATATTGACCGTCTGTAGATCATATTGAAGGATTGTGCAATATATTGAGTCAATTAAAAAGAGTTTGATTTTTATTATTCAATCTTCGCTCCATCAATTTTTTTGAGAATAAAAATTACAGAATTAACTAAATCTTACGACAATAGACAACATCAAAGAATAAATATGGATAAACTTGCACAAAACTTAATAAACTTTGACTGGTCGCAATCGAAACATAAATATCTGGATTTTCGAAAATGTCAACTAAGAAAATCCATTTTAGTAATGTTTCATCAACATTAAAACAACGTTTAATATTGCTACAATGTTGATATAACGATATTTGTTTGTTTTTTGCTCAGTTGGTATTTTGTTAGACATTTTGTAAAAAAATCAAAGTATTATACAATTAACACGAAATTCACAGAATTGATTTCACTTACATCTGCTTTAAAGAAAATAAATGATCTCCTAAAATAACGAGTCAAAGTGAATCACTAACTTAGTGACTCAGTGACTCAGTATAATATTTATAATAATACTTTACATAATTGTCAACATTCATTTTGATAAATATATTAAACAATAAATGTTGTCTTATGTATTGTTGTTGTCGCAAACCAAGTATAGTGTATAACTCGCATATAGTTGCTATTTATCATTCGAACGACTTGCTCCACTCGCCTTCGGCTCGTTCCGCAAACGCTAAGTTTATCAACACACTAATAATTGTGTTTGTCCTAAATTTGAACAAACAAAACTCTATTCATTTTATGTTTTCAATTTTAAAATAAGGAGACTGTAAACTAAGTTAATGATTGATCATCTAACGAGGGTTTCCACTCCCAGACTAAGCATGAAGTAACTTCATGCGCCACGCGTATAAATCACTAACTTTAATTGAAGTCTTCAACCAATTGGTTAGAGTAAAAAAAGTGTATTATGTCAATTATCAACTCAATTATCAAGTGTTATGATGGGAACATCACCATTTTTAAAGCTATAACTAATAATGCGATGGCCAAAGAACTTGCATTTTTTTCATTCAACCAGGGATGGGCGGCGTCAACAATGTCACGTCGACAATGTCATTGTCGACGCGTCGAATTTCACGTCGACGTCGACTATCTGTAGAACGTTCCTGACGTCCACAATGGTTTTGATTAATATAAAATTTGAACTATTTAGCCTAAAGCGATGTGATTTTGGCAGGTAGTTTGGAGGTTAACAGAGCAGCGATGGCTCGCAACAACTTCAGGGTAGGCCAGAGAACCAAGGTAATATGTATCCGTTATTGAAAGGTGACTTTGTTATGCAATTTCTTGTATTTATAAAGCACGATCCCAACCTCAAATTGTGTGTGCCTTGGCGCTGTGGTCTACCCTGATGTTAGGCTGCGAGCCTCCGCTGTAACAGAGTATACAAAACTTTCAAAATCACCCATAAGCGCAACATATACATTATACTAACATAACCTTAAAATGGTATTATTGACATTGTCGACATTGTTGACGTTTTCGACATTGTCGACGTTGTCGATATGCTGTCACGTAGACTATTAAAGTCGACGCATAGAGGCCCATCCCTGGAACTAACTTATTGGGCAATAATATTGCCTCATGTTCGGCGGCGGCTCGCAGCCTAACTTCAGAGACCCAAGGTAATATGTATCTGTTATTGAAAGGTGACTTTGTTGTGCAATTCCTTGTATTTATAAAGCGCGATCCCAACCTCAAATTTTGTGTGCCTTGGCGCTGTAGCCGACTCTGAAGTTAGTTGGTCCAACAAAATAATTGTCCCATATATTGACGATAATATTGATCGTCTAGAGCAGGGGTTCTCAACCTTTTTCAGACCGCGCCTCCCCCTCATAACTCCAAGCCCCCCTCCTTAATTTATTTTCGGTCTTGTCGCGGCCCCCTAATGTGGTGTGCCCCCCGGTTGAGAACCCCTGGTCTAGAGGCACCTTTAGATTCGTCGATCAATCATACGCCAAAAAAATTTGCCTCAATAACGTACGTCAAATAAACACAGTTTGTACTGCATTGAGCTCCTAAATTGAGGCCTGGTGTATCTGCCCCCTTGCCCCTATTCAAGAATGTTGCAAATTAGGTTTTAATAATACTTCAATACAAACAATGACGCAATCCTTTTATTCGATTCCATTTTTATGTTGCAAAAATCGCGTGCTAATGCGAAATATATCGACCAAAGCTGATTTTACACAACAATAATCCACTCAAACCACTACACATCAATGTGCAAGTGCATATTTTTAGCAAACCGATAAATCGCAAATTCCAATATCATCATTTTTTTTTTGGCGCGTGCTCATCCGCAAACAAGAGACGATCCACTTATTCATTACGTATCACCTGTATCAAAGCGCGTGGGAGAAACGAAAACAAAACAACAAACACCCACAGTCAATCCCCCCCAGCTCTCCAAAGCTATTTCCATCCGGATGAATAGCCGGATCGCGTGCCGCCAAAATGCAAATCCCCCTACGACGACGACGTTCACTCGCGAAGTTTGCCATTTTCTAGAAACATCCCGGCGCTCTATAAAAGTGTGCCGTGGGCGTTCGATCCGATTAAACAAACAATGCACGATCGCGCGAAATAAAGTCCGCAACCGAGTTTTGACGGGAAACAACTGGGTCGATCAGTTTTTTGACAGTTATCGCAATAAATTACGCGTGTGTAAAAACCAATCAACATGGTGAAAACTCCGGCGATCGGGATTGATTTGGGGACGACGTATTCCTGCGTGGGGGTATGGCAGTCGGGAAAAGTGGAGATCATAGCAAATGATCAGGGGAACAGAACAACGCCCAGCTATGTGGCGTTTACGGACTCGGAACGGTTGATTGGGGATGCTGCGAAGAATCAGGTGGCGATGAATCCCTCGAATACGGTTTTCGACGCGAAGAGGTTGATCGGGAGGAGGTTCGACGATTCTAAGATACAACAAGACATGAAGCATTGGCCTTTCAAGGTGGTGAACGATGGGGGTAAACCGAAAATCAAAGTGGAGTTCAAAGGGGAGTGGAAAGTCTTCGCTCCTGAGGAAATCAGCTCGATGGTTTTGACGAAGATGAAGGAGACAGCCGAGGCGTATTTAGGGGGGACCGTTAAGGACGCCGTGGTGACAGTTCCGGCTTATTTCAACGACTCCCAAAGGCAGGCTACTAAAGACGCTGGGATGATTGCAGGTATCAACGTTTTGAGGATCATCAACGAACCAACAGCGGCTGCTTTAGCCTATGGCTTGGACAAAAACCTAAAAGGCGAGCGCAATGTGTTAATTTTCGATCTTGGAGGTGGCACCTTTGATGTTTCCATCTTAACAATCGACGAGGGTTCACTTTTTGAAGTCAAATCAACGGCAGGCGATACGCATTTAGGAGGTGAGGATTTCGACAACCGGTTAGTCAACCATTTCGCTGATGAATTCAAGCGTAAGTACAAAACGGATTTAAGAAGCAACGCCCGCGCGTTACGAAGATTAAGAACAGCTGCTGAGCGCGCTAAGCGGATTTTATCATCAAGCACTGAAGCTACTTTAGAAATCGACGCACTTTACGAAGGAATTGATTTCTACACAAAGATCTCAAGAGCTAGGTTCGAGGAATTAAATTCGGATCTCTTCAGAGGAACATTAGAACCAGTTGAGAAAGCCTTGAATGATGCAAAAATGGACAAACGCGCTATCCACGATGTTGTTTTGGTTGGAGGCTCAACGCGCATTCCGAAAATACAAAACCTGCTACAAAACTACTTCTCGGGAAAATCCCTTAACTTATCCATCAACCCAGATGAAGCGGTTGCTTACGGAGCGGCTGTTCAAGCCGCGATTCTCACCGGGGATCAAAGCTCGAAAATCCAAGACGTCCTCCTCGTGGACGTCACTCCTCTATCTCTAGGGATCGAAACGGCAGGAGGTGTAATGTCCAAAATAGTTGATCGCAACGCGAGGATCCCTTGCAAGCAAACGCAAACCTTTACCACTTATTCGGACAACCAACCGGCTGTAACCATACAGGTTTTCGAAGGCGAGCGCGCCATGACCAAAGACAACAACTTGCTAGGCACGTTTGATCTATCAGGCATCCCACCAGCTCCGCGCGGCATCCCCAAAATCGAAGTCACCTTCGATTTGGACGCGAACGGAATCCTCAACGTGCACGCTAAAGATAGCAGCACTGGAAAATCGAAAAACATAACGATCAAAAACGATAAAGGAAGATTATCGCAACGCGAGATTGATAAAATGCTGGCTGATGCCGAGAAGTACAAAGAGGAGGATTCAAGGCAACGCGATCGAATTTCAGCGAGGAATAATTTGGAAACCTACACGTACAGCGTGAAACAAGCTTTGGAGGAATACGGAAGCAAATTGGGGGCGAACGATAAGAATAAAGCAATGGCCGAGTGCGAGGAGTGCGTCAAGTGGTTGGATAATAACCAGACTGCCGAGAAGGATGAGTTTGAGTACAAGTTGAAGCAGTTGCAGTCGGTTTGTTCGCCCATCATGAGTAAGTTGCACAAAGGGCAAAACGGGGCTCAAGACGGACCAACTATTGAAGAAGTCGATTAAGTTGTCTACAAGTATCCAAGTTGAACTATTGAAGAAGTTGATTAATTTGTGTACAAATGTTGTCTTCGTTTACAAGTTTAGCATTTGTAGGAGTTGATTAAATTTTGTTTTTAAAATTTGTCATCTTTTTAAGAAAAATCAGCTGATTGAAGTATTAATATTCATATAATACCGTGCGATCATTTAAAACATAAGTTAGAGTAGGCTTTGAATTTTAAATTAGATTGGCACTACTGACTGTTAACACAGTTTACCATAACCTCAAATTTATTCTACCACTCGTTTAACATTCTGGGCAATCGCACAAAAAAATGCCGCTGACTCTAAATTATAATTTAAATAATCGCACGGTATTTCAACCGATTGTTGATAATTTTTATAATTCCAGTATTCCAGCTATTTGACTTGATTCTATAGTAATTTGACTTAATTTTCAAGCAATTTGACTTCATTCTTAAACTAGACTATTTGCTATTTGCCTTAATAATCAAGCTACCTAAATCGATTTTTAAGCATTTTGGTATGTACAGAGTGTTAACCACTAAACCTGGCCATAGCAAAATAAGGTTAGAGGGTTGTGAATCATAAAAGTAGTACATTTTAAACTTAACAATATTTCAGTGTTTTATAGCCGTGAGGCATAAGACGAAATTTCGAGTATAGATAGGCCTGAAAAGAAGTACCGTGCGATCATTTAAATTATGATTTAGAATAGGCGGCATTTTTTCTTGTGCGGTTGCACAGAATGCTAATTGAATGATGGAATAAATTTGAGGTTATAGTGAACTATATGTTAACAGTCAGTAGTGCCAATCTAATTTAAAACTTAAAGCCGACTCTAAATCATATTTTAAACGATCGCTCTGTAGAAACATTAAGTGTTTCTTAATGTATAAATAAAATCAAAATAACACAATAGACAGATTTGGTTGGTACATGGGAATTATTGTTGTAAGTATACATTCGTTCGTTATTTTGAAAATGTTCAATTTAAAGCTTTAAACGAGTGTTTCCACTTTTTGTTTAAGCATGAAGTAACATTTCGCGTCGAAAAGCCTGAAAATTTAGTTTGGTCACTCCGCTCTTCGCGCTACGCGATCAAACCAAATTTTCAGGCTTTTCTAAACTCGAAATTTTACTTCATGCGCCACGCGTCCTAAACACTGAAACATTGTGAAATTGAAAAAACAAACTGCTAAATCATTATTAAAAGTAAACTGCTAGGGCAGGATTAAAAATAGACTGCTAAACAAGAATATTATAAATCTCACAATATTTTAGTGTCTTGTACGCGTGGCGCATGAAGTAAAATTTCGAGTTTAGAAAAGCCTGAAAATTTGGTTTGGTCGCTGCGCGCTTCGCGCTACGCGACCAAACCAAATTTTCAGGCTTTTCTAAACTCGAAATTTTACTTCATGCTTAATCTGGGAGTGGAAAATATTCGTTTAAAGCTTAAAATTGTACTCTTTACAAAAACAACAAATTCATGCAAATTAATAACGTATACATACATTAGGATATGTATACTTAAAACAAGAAATTCCTCTTAAAAAATGCTTAATTATCAAATTCAATGGCTTGACATTACCTAATTACTCGTCCATTTTAATAAGTTCGGACTTGATTTTACATTAATCTATGTCAATCATAACTTTGGACTTAATCAAAATTTGCTTAGCTATTGCATTTTGTGCTTTGGTAAAGTTGTAGAGAGCTTGAACTGAAATTTAAAATAATAAAAACACTACTACACTACACTAGAAATCTACATTAATTTATTTACATAATACCTCAAATGCCAGTTACACACAAAATCAAGATGTTTTAGATCTAAGTTCAAAACAGCATACAAAATATGACGTGGATTTGACGTAATTTCACTTAATACACGTGTTTATGACGGCAATTGAACGTGTTTTTACTTGAACCACTTGTTCATAACGTGAATTGCCGTGATTTCACTTGAAATACGTATTTATGACATGAATTTGACATGGAAACCGGAAACACGTGTTTATTACGTTAATTGGACGGGTTACCGTATTTCAAAAAACGATGAACTAAAACTCCCTATTAATGACTTCTATTTCACGTTATTTCACATGAAATAAAAGTTATAGCCCAGATTCGACGTGAAAAACAAGTTTATAATGTAAATTTGACGTGATTTCACGTCGATTTTACAGGTTATTGATTTGTATTTGACCTCATTTTATTTAAAATACACGTTTATAGCGCGAACTCGATGTGTATACACATATATGACGTGAATTTGACGTGATTTCACGTCGATTTTACAGGTTCATGATTTGTATTTGACCTCATTGCATATAAAATGCTCGAAGTCGACGAGTATACACGTTTATGACGTAATTTAACGTGTTTTTACCTGAACCAATTGTTTATGACGTGATTTCACTTAAAATGCGTGTTTATGACATAAATTTGACGTAATTTCACCTGAAACACGTGTTTAGGACGTGAATTGGGCGAGAAATAGATGTGGGATTACGTCGAATTGATGTCTGAGTATTGTATACTATGATAGTTACAAAAATATATTCCTCTAGAAAAGCACATTATTATATACCGAGTGTCTATAAACTGTCGGCATCCCAGTAGGTTCTGACTTCAGAAACATACGTCGTAATTAGACATATGATTAAATTTACTTGACGTTTCCGAGATTCACCGAATCTAAGAAATGTAATTTGTTTTTCAAAGCAACCGAGATGTCAACAGTTTATAGACACTCGTTAGAAGAAACGCACGTCTAATTTTTTAAAGATCAAAATATTCTTTATGTTTATTTCCTAACAAAATTACATTACAATGTTTTGTACAGGGAAAATTTTCCTATTACTATAACTAATATTCTCCTCATATTGATTGTTATTCGTGTGTTAGTTTATGTTGATCATTCCACATTTCTATTGATGATTGTTATGGGTTACGTATTTTCCTGTTGGTTCATTGTTGCAAAAAATCAATTCAGAATTCTGCACATTGACAACACGTATTTGTTATAAACAATAAATGTTGGTTACTTAACTGTGGTTTTATTAAATGTAATGATCATTCTCCATTGTATACAATAATAAAATAACACCTTTGTAATTATGATTAAGCATTTTTGTATAAATAAATTCATGCCTTAATTATCATTACACTTTAAAAGAGAGAAATTGTGGTGTATTATTTAACAATAATTCGTCGTAACAATACTTATTTGTGCCATGCAACTAAAACCTAGGATTACATAGCACAAACAAAGACTGATGCGACGAGTTATCAATAGACGCAGTTGTTTTTTGAATCAGTTAATTATCATTATTCTTTAGAAAAGAGAAAATGTGGTGTGTAACAATAATTATTAATTAACGCTGTTGGTTTTTGAATGAGTTCAATTTGAAGCTACTAGCGAGTGATTCTAATCCTAGATTAAGCATAAAGTAAAATTTCGAGTTTAGAAAACCTGAAAATGTTTAGGCTTTTCTAAACTCGATTTTTACTTCATGCGACACTCGTATAAAATGCTAAAATGTTGTTGATAATATTCTTGTTTAGCAGAATATTTTGATTCCTGCTCTAGCAGTTCATTTTGAATACTGATTTAGCAGTATATTTTTGTGATTTCCCAATATTTCAGTGTTTTATACGCGTGGCGCATGAAGTGAAATTTCGAGTTTAGAAAAGCCTGAAAATTTGGTTTTGTCTAACCAAATTTTCAGGCTTTTCTAAACTCGAAATTTCACTTCATGCGCCACGCGTATAAAACACTGAAATATTGGGAAATCACAAAAATATACTGCTAAATCAGTATTCAAAATGAACTGCTAGAGCAGGAATCAAAATACGCGTGGCGCATGAAGTGAAATGTCGAGTTTAGAAAAGCCTGAAAATTTGGTTAGACAAAACCAAATTTTCAGGCTTTTCTAAACTCGAAATTTTACTTCATGCTTAATCTGGAAGTGGAAACACTCATTCGAACTTATAATTGAACCCTTTTGCTTAGTTCTTTAAACTATGGAACATTTATTAAGTTCCCAACCGGAAACGGTTTGCAATACAAGGTTACTCACTGAGCAAAACACAAACAAATAACGTTACATCAACATTGTAGCAACATTAAACGTTGTATTAATGTTGATGAAACATTGCTTGCATGAGTTTGTTCAGTGGGTTAATTATTCAGTTAGAAAATAATTTCGATTCGAAGAGTTGCAAATTAAAATGCTTACTAGAGTCTTAAAACAATCTATTAATATATATTAATAAGGCAGATAATATATTTAAGGTAAGTTTCAATAACACAAATAAAATTCAATTCTGCAATGTACAATTTGAATGAATAGTAGCTTTTGTGTATGTTCAGTTGCATACGTTACACATTCATTCAAGGTGAGTTTAAATAAAAGTCGTGTGCCGCGCCGTAAATAATTTAAATCAAAGCTTAATTTAAAACAAAATTAGTAATTTTACAAGATTTAATTCTTTCTTAAATACAAACCATACAATGTTTAATGAAGAATATAAAATAAAACACTTGGTTGCTCAAATATATACACGTTTAAAAATCCTGAAGTTGGAATTAAAATATCTTAACTGGTTTTTCTGAAAGAATTAACGAAGCAATAACGACTGATATTAGTTTATTTACCAATTTTGTTAGACGGAAATTCCTTTCTCTAAACGCATTATCTTATATTTTCGTATCTCAGGTTTTTCTTTAGCAAATCCTCGTCCTATTGGTCGAACAAAGATCGAAAACTTCGCTTTCGGAATAGTAATAGACGAATTGCAGATTAAACAACAATATTTTTTACCAATTATACTGAAAAATAGATTATTTTTCGCAAAATCTGACCGGAGGTTGAAACCGGTAGGCGATCGACCAAAAATGGTCCAGCGATCGACCGGGCGATCGCGATCGATGGATTGAGCACCCCTTTTATAGACAATGATTAAGTTTGTTTGTCTTTGTTATACATGTTAATTTCAATAGGTTTCTACTCACTATTATCAATTATTTAGTTAAATAGTAATTAAATTCATAAATAAAGCACTAATAATAGGTTATTAGTGCATTGTCAATTAAATGTGATCTCCTTGTAAAAACATGTACTACATGTTAAATTATGTTGTTAAATTAACATGTATAACGAAGTAGAAGCCTCCACAATACAGAATAAATATTGGTCGATTCAATTGATGTTGGTGAAACCCGGAATTAAAATAATAATTAACTTCAATTTTAAGTTTTTATTTAATCCTCGCTTAAAGTTTATATTTAATCCACATTTGACATAAATTGCGTCCTAATTTTTATATTTTTTGCCTTGAATTAACTTAAATCTCAATTAAGTTAATTTATTTAAAAACTAGTCAAAGGTTGGTTGATAACCTTTATTAAATGTGTATGTACCATTGGTGGAAATAAAATGTTAGAACACGAAAAAGTGTTTTTCGCCTTCCTCTACCGAAACCATATATTTCAACCATAAAAAACACGTTTTAAAATCCTGAAGTTGGAATTAAAATATCTTAACTGGTTTTTCTGAAAGAATTAACGAAGCAATAACGACTGATATTAGTTTATTTACCACTACATGTTAAATTATGTTGTTAAATTAACATGTATAACGAAGTAGAAGCCTCCACAATACAGAATAAATATTGGTCGATTCAATTGATGTTGGTGAAACCCGGAATTAAAATAATAATTAACTTTAATTTTAAGTTTTTATTTAATCCTCGTTTAAAGTTTATATTTAATCCACATTTGACATAAATTGCGTCCTAATTTTTATATTTTTTGCCTTGAATTAACTTAAATCTCAATTAAGTTAATTTATTTAAAAACTAGTCAAAGGTTGATTGATAACCTTTATTAAATGTATATGTACCATCGGTGGAAATAAAATGTTAGAACACGAAAAAGTTTTTTTCGCCTTCCTCTACCGAAACCATATAAAACGGGCCGAAACTACGACTTAGCGTATCTATTGCCGAAAAAATAATATGCATAATCCAAACAACCTTTCGCGGAATATGAGTAGGCTATGCAAAAATCTGACAGTAACATTTCACTTTCAATGGTGCAACTAGGGGAGCCAATCCCGGGATTTTCGGAACAATGGTCAAGTAATCCCGGAGCCCCGGACTAGTCCCGAAAAAAAATAAAAAATACAAATGTTTAATTTTGGAAGAGATGTTTAATTTATTAAACTTAATTATTATTTATTAATTTGAAATGAACGATATGTGGATATGCTCATGCGCAACGATTCTAATATACGTATTACGAGATCCCGGAATTAGGACTTTCTAATCCCGGGTTTTTTTAGGATCATTTATTTACCGGGATTCCGGAATCCCGGGATTGACACCCCTAGGTACAACGTATGTAATATTAATTAGTAGCAGAAGTTATTAGTGAATTAAGAAATCAATTCGTGTAGAATGTCAGAAAAGCTTGGCAGCTATGAATCAATGGAGTGTTCTCCTCCAGAATTACAGAAAAAGTTTTTATAAAGTATAGGCAATCTTTTGCGGAATATGAGCGGGCTATTAGGATAAAATCTGATAGTAACAGTTTACTTTTAATGGTGCTCAATATAAAATTTCCCGAAACACTATTTTTACTTAAAAGCAGGCGAAAAAATATTGAGTGTAACTCATGCCAAAATGCTTTAGCAACCCTTCACTTCTAGCAGCCTTCGCTCGCTTCGCTCGCTCGAGCTGCTTTAAGCAACGGTTTGCTAAAGCCTGTTTTCGGCCCTCAATACACTATGTACTATCAAGGGTAGACAATGCTTATGGGAGAACTGGATTCCGAGTTTTCGAGGATAGAAAAGGAGAGACTGTGGTAGGGAAGTGGGTCCATCTACTTATGAATAGAGTGAAGGTAGAAGAAGTATTCTAGAGATAACTGCTCCGGTTGCGTCTACACACACACACACACAAACGCGCTCGCTCTTATTTCGTCGTGTAATTTGATCCCGTCTACATCACTTGTACGATGATAAATTTGATGACCTTCAGAAAAAATAAACTGTTCCGAAACATTTCTTTTATTTTCAGATTTCCACCGTGTTCAAAATTATGGACTTTGGGAATCAGATATATTTAATAAGCTCCTAAATAAACCTAAAATTTAACTAAAAATCAAAAAATAAAATTTAATGAGTTTACATTAAAGAATTCATTTGATACTATTTTTATCTTGATTGTTTTATTTTCTTCATAAATTCAATTAAAACTTTGGTATGTACCAAATTTGGCAAATAATTTATATTATTGATTAGTTATACAGACAGTTTTTTAAGTATAAATAACTCAATATACAGAATACACTGTACATTTTTCTGGGCTTTTCTAAACTCGAAATTTTACTTCATGCGCCCCGCGCACAAAACACTGATTTTACGTGAGGTTCAAATATACTTAAATTTCACAATATTTTAGTGTTTTATACGCGCGGCGCATGAAGTAAAATTTCGAGTTTAGAAAAGCCCCGAAAATTTGTCTCGGGTCGCTGCGCGACCCTCGACAAATTTTCACGGGGCTTTTCTAAACTCGAAATTTTACTTCATGCTTAGTCTGGGAGAGGAAAACACTCGTTTAAAGCATCAAATTGAACTCTTTTAAAAACACAACGAATATCTACAGATTTAAAGAAAATAAGGTGAATTTGAAATATGTATACTTTAATGGAAAACTTCCTGTATATGAACTGTGGTAGACGAATAATAAAATATATTATCACCACAAAAAGTCTATTCGAAAATATTTCTTTTATTTTGAGATTTCAAGCGTGTTCCAAATTATAAAATTCGGGAATATATTTTATAAAAACAAATTTACAATTAAATTAACAATTCTAAAATATATTTTCAACGTTTTTAGTTATTTTATATATTTTTAATAAAAAAATTGTTAAAATTATTAAATTAATAGATTATTGTTTCAAATATTCATAATATGTATAAATAAACAAAGTCATTTTACAATGAAAAAATGTAAAATATATATCCAACATTTTTAGTTATTATATATATTTTTAATAAAAACGTGTTTAAAAATTAATAGATTTTTAATATATTTATGTTATTAAATATTTTTTATTTAAAAGTTAGATAAATACAAAAATCTTTTTACAATGAAAAAATCAATTTGAAAAATGTTTGATGAGTATTTTAATTGGAATTGATAATAAAAAAAACAGAAATTATTTCAATAAAATAGATAAATTATTTACGAATACACAAAACTAAAAACATAGCAATATAGATTCATGAATGTTTATCATATATACAAAAAACTAACAAACATTAAAAAACTATATTAAATATACATATAACTGTTTTCTTATTTATTATCGATATTTTAGAAGCAGTTTTTTCGTTTTTTTTTTTTATTCAGTAATAATTATACAGAATTGATCGAAGTGTAACACAAAATCAACAGAATATATTTTAAATAAAAAGCCAACAAATCAACACCTCATCATTTGCTTGTTTAATTTCATGACACTCCGGTTTTTAAAAATGCAATAAATAGCAAAGCTCGGTGTGTATATTTTTACTTTAACCAAATCAATATCATAATTTCCCTGAAATAATTAGGGAAGATAATATTTTAATTTTGAGAAATTAACATTAAAAATGCTACGTTCCGTTTCATCCATTTACACTCTGAATAACGTGTATGAATATCGAATTAACTCTTTTCCTTGACTATTTTCTTTTTGGACAATATTCATTATTTTAGTGGGGATAGTTTTATAGAAGGGATGAAAAATCAAATTCTTCGAAGTGATCTATCTGTTTTTACCTATTTGTAGGCATTTTTTCGACCACGTTTTTATTATGGTGTATACCCTCTAGTATTGCGCGACCAGAACAATACCACTGCAACTTACAGATAATCCGCAACCTTCTAAAAACCATAAATATTTTGGGATTTAAAAAGATTATTTACTGTTGACAAATTTAATCCGTATCCGCAGAATCCAATTCGGTAATTTCTTATCATGTTTTTCACTAACCGATATTTTAGTTAAGACACTTTTTGATCGGGTTTTCTTAAATCATTTTGAATTATTTTTACTTACCTATTTAGTCTGAAACATAATCCCATCGGTACCTTTTGTAAATGTAATCTGACTAAGAATAAAACCATTGAAATAATTGAATTAACCTGACATACAAAACATTGTAAACTGGAAATAGAGTATTCAATAATTTTTGCAATTACACTTCTCAGAGAAAATCTATTATACTTATTCTATTAAAAGACATCTTGTTGTTTTCTAAATGTTTTTGATTATCATCACTTAACGAGACTTTTCAACATATTTCAATATTTGAGCCAATTATCTCAAATATTATCGATAACACTTGTTTCTGATTCCTGGGACCCTTAAACGTATATTTCCGTACAAAAAAAGATAGCCATGAGGTCGGTAACAATTATTAAAATGTAAAATTTATAATGTTATTAATGTGACTAATTACTTGATTTAACAAGTTTGTTTCGCAGTTTTTGGTAATATTCTCAATTATAAAGTTTCATGATTTTTATATAATTTGTACTTTCTCTATATAACATTTCGTGTATCTCGGGAAGTATTGAGAATATCGAAAAATATTTCTGCTTATTCTTTTTTAAATTATCCCCATGCAGCCGCACGACGGATGCCATAAATTTTAATCCAAAAATTAGATAACATTTTAGTGCCCGCTGAGTGTTGTCGGTGTTGGTCAAATAGCACACAATAAGCGTTTATAAAATTTCAATCGGAAAAGTACAAGTTGATCATGTAAAAATCGTTCAAAGTAAACGGATAATTAAAGTAGTCAGTGCAAAAACCACAAATTTCTGAAACTGTTAATATTTATTAAAAGTATGGTTCATTTAATAAAATACGCATCGTGATTAAAATATATACTGAGTCCATTTTGGGATCTGATTTTTTTCTTTTGCAGAATAAACACTCATGTTGAATTGAATTATTGCTTTGTGTTTTAATAAATTTGATGCCAAACACTGACTTTTCGTAGCAACTACTGTTTTGACGATTTTATTCTCGTATAATCGTTCACTATTTTCAAGCTATATTTCAAATGAAACTGAGGAGAACTCAAAAATAATACCTCGAAAATACTGCTAGTAGTTAAAGAAATGATTTTAATTTTATTGTAATCGTTTTGGTTCAATAAGCGATACAAACTCAAATTCCAATTACATTGGAAATCTTTACATGAAACATACAATGCGCCTTGAAACGGGACACATAGTATATTTAAAACTATTTTAACCCATTAACGGCCAAGCAATTTTAACTCTAAAAGTTAATTTTAATTAAAATTCTACACTTCTTTTTATGATTTCTATGAATGACTTATTGCATTACATACTGTGAATTTTTTCTTTAAATACACATAATGTATACGTGAATTTAATAAAAAGTTAAAAATCATAAATACTTTATTATTATTATTATTATATTAAAGTGATAATGGATTCTCAAAAAAATAGTGCCTCAACAATGTAATGTATACGCTGTCAATGTTCAGGCATTCGTCGATTTTATATAAGAACGTGCAATATGAAGTTAAGAACGAGTGTATCCACTCCCAGACTAAGCATGAAGTAAAATTTCGAGTTTAGAAAAGCCTGAAAATTTGGCTCGGGCGCGTAGCGAAGCGGAGCGACCGAGCCAAATTAGGCTTTTCTAAACTCGAAATTCTACTTCATGCGCCACGCGTATAAAACATTGCAATATTGTGAAGTATTTATAATACACTTTAAATAACAAAATATTTCAATTTTTCTTGGTACATTTTCAATTCAGGTCAAATAATATAATATATCAAATAAACTTATTTAGTAACTTAATTATCAAAAAATAATAATGTTGCGTGTATGCATCAACGGCGCTTAATGGGTTAAAAACTTCAAACGGTAATAATTCAAAAACTAAAAAAGAAATGACAACTGCATTTTCACTGACCCTTTTAATTAAAAAAGAAACCCTTATCTATCAGTAGATTTGATCTGATCAATAGGATTGATCTGATTAGTTAATAAAATGATAAGTTTATGTATTTGTTTTACTTTTTATTAAAAGTTAAATAGTTTTGTATTTTAAGTTTTTTGTACAAAATAAATAATACTTAATGAATTTTACAACGTTCACATATAATTTCATAAAATCTATTCTCTAATAACGCAGAAAATAAAAGAAAAAAAACGTGTTTTCAAGATTGAAAAATCAACATCTGGAATATGATACAACGAGAAGCGCGGAATAGAGGAAGAAAGAAATTGTCTCTCTCTCACTCTCTCTCTCTGAGACTTGATTTCGCACATCTGGAGTAAAATAGTCGTAACCGACCGACCGCAGGAAGCCAGGCTGGTGTATATAGGCAGCCATATACACCAATTTGGCGTCCAGCGCTCTGCTCCCATTCGCGTGTACCCAAAATTTATATGGGGACTGGCTAACTGGATATATATGAACGGTGGTACTATCTAGTGTGTATAAAACGTTGGACTCAGTTAATTATCATTTGATTTGTCAAAAATGGAAAAAAGTGTTTGGATAATTCCTTTCGTTTACATATTTTCATTTTCACTTTCATAACCTTTCTATAAAAAACCTGACTAATACCCAATTTTCGATTTGTCCCAACATTTTGCGTCCACCGATAGTATTTTGATAGTTTTGGACGTATGTATGTTTCTTACACCTGTAATATATATTCACGAGAAGCCGTAGTTTAAATAGGGATCTAATCGAATAAGTAAATACCTTTTTTACGACGAAATTATTCCAAGTGTCCTTCTGCCGTCTCCTCCGTCTAGAACCGCCAGTTTTCCTCGACAATTTCCTCCTGTGGGGGTACCGAGGTGCATCCGTTGGGCACATTTCCTGCACTTCGACCTATTTACTGACAACGTCCGCAATTGATGTGGCTTCCCAGTTGTCACAAGACTAACAAGCACCAGCCGCATTTTAATCGAGTAAACGAAATCCGATACCGATTGAAACAACGCCTCCCGTAAACATATTCAGATTTTTTTTAATATACAGTACAATCTAAATTTAAATTAAAATGATACAAAAACGGATTATTCCAGTCCTTGGTTAAGCATGAAGTAAAATTTCGAGTTTAGAAAAACCTGAAAATTTGGTTTGGTCGCTCCGCGAATCGGAGCGGCCAAACCAACTTTTCAGGTTTTTCTAAACTCGAAATTTTACTTCATGCGCCACGCGTATAAAACACTGGTTTCAAGTGAAGTTCGTAATATACTAGTAAAGCATGATGCTAAAAACATTACTGTATCCGCGAAGCGGAGCGGCCAAACCAACTTTTCAGGCTTTTTTAAACTCGAAATTTTACTTCATGCGCCACGCGTATAAAACACTGATTTCAAGTGAAGTTCGTAATATACTAGTAAAGCATGATGCTAAAAACGTACATTCTAAACTTCACAATTGTAAAATTTCGAGTTTAAAAAAGCCTGAAAATCTGGTTTGGTCGCTACGCGCTACGCAAGCAAACCAAATTTTCAGGAAGGCGAAAACTCGTAGGATTTAAAGCCATTGTACAATACATAGCATAAATAAGTAAATAAGGCTAAAAAAGTTTAGTGACCGCAGGGACAGCACCCAATAGGCTTAGCCGGTGAGTTAGAAACTCATGGTCAATTGAGTGAAATTCGCGCGAAAAATCAGTGTAGATTACGTCAATTTGACCACGAGAATCCAGGGAATCAGCTAAATATTGGGATACTGTAGCCTGATTTGTTGTTGTACATTTAGCAGGCATAAATCCGTGTTGAGATGGTGATATAAATAAGACCCTGTCGACTCCACACGATTCTGTAAGTTCACATATATAGTTGGCCGCCCACTTGATGGGAGGGCACATTTGTCAGAATTTTAAACTTCCCGCAATTTCGAACATGTGGGCTCTAGTTTTCAATCAACAGCTGTCAGATCTGAAGGTACAAAAAAGCCGATAACATGAAATCGTCTCGAGATGAGCATTAATAAATATAAATTATTACAACCGTAAGTGTATATCATGTTTTTAAATTTTAAGCTATTGTGTATTATTTTAAACAAGTCTACAGTTAAACAAATATTGTGGATATTTTTATCATACTGGACTAGGAGCATTTTTTCATAGAGTATATCCCCGTTGTTGTTGGATTAGGCAATTCTGAATCTTTGAGGATGGGCGTTAACATAAATAATTAAAACCGTAACCTTATATAATATTTCAAGTTTTTCAGCTATTGTGTATTCTTTTAATTAAGTCTGCAGTCAAACAAATTTAAAACCGGGGTGTCTACATTATTTCTCTTTATTTCTTCCTAGCATTCGTGGATGATCTTACAAGTACTGTGCAACGCCACGGACGTGGAGATTTTCTTCACCCCGGGCTAAGAGCGTTCTTCCATGGAGAATGTTCCCGTTGCTGTTGGATCAAGCAATTCTGAAACTCCATCTAGTCATGAAGTACGATCCCAGAACATAAAGTAATGTCTTAAATTCAATTATCACTTTTTAAAATATACAATTAACATGTTCATTAGGTCTTTGTTATGTCTCGTATCGCACAGTAATTTAATACCGTGCGGTGTTCCCCGCACCGCACCCTCCCTTCAATGGTATGACCCCCTGAACCGCGCAACCCGCTCAGCATGACACCAGCCCGCTCCCCGCGCCGAATGACGTCATTTGCGAGTGCAGCGCTTCCCCATCGAGTGGGTCGGTCAACTAAAATCATCATACGAGGAGCCCCCTAGGAGTTATCAATCTAAGTTAATCTATGATATAAATGATCCGACTCCTTTAAATATGTCATTATACAACACACTTTCAAAGATTTTTGCAAAGCTGGAGAGGATCGAAATTGGACGATAATTATGAATATGAGATTTGTCACCTTTCTTGAAAACGTCTGGCACGTTTTCACAGGTCGGAGAACTGGCATGAAGTGATAAAGTAATTTAAAATGGTACACAACGGATTAGCAAAGGAGAATCTACAATTCCGAAATAAAAAACTTGGTATTTTATCATCGCCAGCGGTGAATTTATTTTGAAAACGTGACATATTATTAATAATTTCAGATTCGTCTATTTTATGAAACAGGAATGGCGGATATACAGTTGAATCGTTGCACAGTATAGGATTTGAATTACGATTCAAATGACTATTAAAGACGTCAACGAATCCATTAGCTATATCATTAGGATATGTAAATTCTTCCTGGTCATTGCGTACCTTACTAGGGATTTGGGTAGTACCACCCCACTGAGCAAAAAACAAACAAATAACTTTATTTCAACATCATAACAACATTAAACGTTGTTTTAATGCAACATAATGAAACATTACTTAAATGTGTTCGCTCAGTGGGACGCATGCTAGAGACGAACTTCCATAAACCAAAAGGATTTTGTATTAGGTTAGTTTCAATGTTGTGTATAAATGAGGAATATGCTTCAAACATTTGTCGTTTAATTAGTTTACACAATCTTTTAAATTCTTGAATAAAATATGGGTTTTTGGTCTTATGCCACATATTCCTATAATAAGCCTTGGAATTTAGGTTAGTTTTGATTTGAAACGTAAACCATGGTGAATATTTCTTTTTGTCCGATTGATTGTTTGGACATGTTTGTAGAGAACCGAATAAATTGTATCGTAGAACTTGATAACCATTACATTAACATCATTAAATGATTTGAGTAACATATTTGAGAACATATATAGAAGGGCCCTTCTGCCCCTGCCCTACCCCCCCCCTCCTTCGTGGGGGGGGGGTAGGGCAGGGGTAGAAGGGCTGTGAGAAAAGCAGAAGACTAGGAAGCAAATGTTGGAGAGTGGGGATAGAAGGGGCAATAACGATAGGGTTTTGGAATGTAGCGGGAATAAAATCTAAAGGACAGGAGTGCAAGTGGAAGCAAGACTTTGAGGAGTGGGTAATCGGTAAGAACATAGTGGGGATAGTAGAGACTTGGATGGTGAAGAAGGAATGGGGAGAAGTGAAAGGATAGTTACCGAGGGGGTTCCGATGGGGGATGAAAGAGACAGTAAAATGTGCGAGGAGAGGGAATGATTGTTGGCCAAGGGGAGAATGATTGTTGGATGGAGAGAGGATGGGAAAGGAGGCAAGGGGGAGATGATGGAGAAGGATGCGAAGGGCTAGTGTGGGTGAAATACCAGCATGGAGGATATCGGGTTAATGTGGGGGTGGTGTACATCAACAATAATTGGGGGGGGGCATAAGAAGAGAAATAGATGAGAGAGCGGGCGAAGGAGGAAAGTGGATGTTGGGGGGGGGATTTCAATGCCAGAATAGGGTAAGCGGGGGGAGGGGTTTACAGAGCACGGTTCGGTTGTGAAGATGAGTTCACAGGATAAATGTATAAATGGGGAGTCCAGGAGGATGAAGGAGTGGGTGGTGGAGGAAGAATGGGAGATTTTGAACGAATGCACAGAGGGCGATTGGGAGGGGAAAAAAGCGTATATTAGGCCAAGAGGGGGATCGCTGATTGACTATGTGGCGGCCAAGGAAATAGAAAGAGGAGAGATAAGTGGTATGGAGGTGGAATCGATGTTGGGATCTGACCACCTGCCGTTAACAGTGGAGATGTGGATGGAGAAGGCAAGAGAAGTGGAGAGGGGGCAAGAAAAAGAATACCTTGAGTGTTGGGTATATAAGGAAGAGGCTGACGAGGAGTCAATGGGAAGAGGTCAATACAATAGAGGAGATGGAAGAGATGATAGTGGGATGTGGAAGGAAAAAAAGAGAGAGCTAGAAGAGGTGGGAGTACGTGGTTCGATAAGGAGTGTAAGCAGGCGAAGAAGGAGCTGAAAAAGGCAGTGGGAGAATGCGTAAGAAATGGAGGAGAATAAGGGAAAGTGGTGGCGGCAAGGAAAAGATATAATAGTATATGTGAGAGGAAGAAGCTGCAGGCGGTGGAAAGATTGGAGGAACTGAGGGAATACAGAAACGAGGCGGAAATGCGGAAGGTGCTGAGGAGAGGTGAAAGGAAGAGGCAGTTAGGGGTATCGTTGAAAGAATGGGCGAGAATGTGCAGAGATGGTAGTGAAGTGCCAGTGGGGATAGGAGAAGGCAGGCGAGGGGATGGAGAAAAAGAGTTCACGGAGGAGGAGGTTGAAAGGGCGTTCAAGGAGGTGAAGAGAGGGCAGGCAGCAGGGAAGGATGGGCTAAAGGCAGAAATGTGGAAGCAGATTAGGGAAGGGGGTAAGCATAAATTTAGGGAGCTACTGAACTAGATGTGGAGGGAAAGAGTGAACCTACCGGCAGGGTGGGGAGGATGTGCTCGGTGCACAAAGGAGTTGATGAGAAGGATGCGGAGAGTTAGAGGGGGATAACGGTGATGAGTACTGGATACAAGATAGCTATGATGGTGGTAAAGAATAGGCTGAAGGGGGAGGTGGAAGAGAAGGGGCTGCTGCCGGAGACGCGGGGGGGTTTTAGGAGGGAGCATGTCTTTATCCTGGCAAGAATGGTAGAGAAGGTGATGGAAGAGAAGGGAAGTGTGTATGCGGTGTTTGTGGGCTTGAAGGCGGCGTACGACTCGGTACTGAGGGTAGGATTGTTAGAGTGTTTGACGAGAAGAGGGGTGAGTGAGAGAATGGTAGAGTGGGTGGAAGGAGTGTATGAGGAAACATGGGCAGTGGCAAAAATGGAAATGGAGAAGTCAGAGAAGTTTAAGACGTGGGAAAGGCAGAGGGGCCCATTGAGCCCTGTGTTGTTTAACCTCTATATGAGTGAATTAGAGGAGGTGATGGTAGAAGTAAGGTGTGGATGTTGGCATATGCGGATGATATGGTGCTGGTGGCAAGAGAGTGACGGAATGGATGAGAGAGGATGGGGCCGGGGTAAAGACGCTGGACAACTTGGGGGAAGAGTAGTGTGTAGATGTAATGTATTATTGTGCCAATAAAGGTCTTTTTTTTGATTTGAGTATACTCCAATCAAAGCTGTAAAATTCATTGTACAAGGATATGAAGTTAGCCCTTCAGAAATTGAATCTTGTGTTGTCATTACTAGGAAATGGTAAGAGAGGTCTTTGGGATGATTTGAGAAAATAATTTCAAGAGCAGGATGGAAGTTGTCCTCTGGGACAAGAAGCAACTCTGCATGTGAAACGGATAAATCAATGTCATGGTTACACAAGACAAAATCCAACAAAAAATTGTATTTGTTATGAATATTGTTATATTGTTGTATGTTAAGTATATCGGTGAAATACTTAAAACAAGAAGATTTAGAATTTGAAGACAGTTCTGCTGCGATTATGATATTGCGAATGCTAAATAGTGCTAAATGATACATCACTTCAATATTATCATATTTATTTCCTAAGTTTTGTTCATTACCAAAAAGTCAATCTACAGATGGCGCTATAAATATCCCCTTAATAAATCCAAAACTCCATCGAAATAAATTAAA
The DNA here is from genome assembly GCA_932526585.2 of Philonthus cognatus. Classification (NCBI taxonomy): domain Eukaryota; kingdom Metazoa; phylum Arthropoda; class Insecta; order Coleoptera; family Staphylinidae; genus Philonthus; species Philonthus cognatus. Next base: position 99,484,746 of record OW052242.1, on the reverse strand, counting down.
CCAAACATAATCCCATCTACCCCCACAAACAGATTTTCTCTAAAGCTCAGATCTACATATTGAAAACTCCTCTTACACTTAATGTTTGATTTGTATTTGTGAAACGTCTAAACAGTCTAGACTGAGGTTTGCGAACCTGAGCCGAACGTCAGAGAGGACTTTAACCAGCGCGCGGCGCGCTTTTATCGATCCAGACGCCGTGCGTCGCGACGCCGCCACTCAGCCCATGCACTGACCTCCGCGACTGAATCACCGGCTATTTTCGCGAAATTATGCCAACCTACGCCCTTCGAGAGAACTAAGTGGTAAGTGAGGAAATATTCTCCCAGAAGAGATTTGAATAAAACTGTAAAAAAATACGTAGCAAAAAAAATCGTTGCTGTTTGTACGATGTGGTTTTATTGATCTTGGGTATATTTATTATTTCAATAGGCTAGGGGTAGTTGTCGGTAATTATCTGCACGAAAGTGAAGTGAAGTTGTATTGTATATTTTCATTATGTACGGGTTTCTATTCTAGGTAATTCGAGTTAGTAATACAAGGAGTTTTTCGTTAAATGTCCCGATATGTGCTTGGTAAATTATCAGGCATTCGTTGTTATTGAAAAGCTTTCAGTTTAAAAGTTTTACGAAGTGTTTCCACTCCTCATTTAAGCATGAAGAGAAATTTAGAGCTTAGAAAAACCTGAACGTTTGAATTTGGACGCGAGGTGTCCAAATCCAAATTCAGGCTTTTCTAAACTCGAAATTTTACTTCATGCGCCACGCGTATAAAACACTGGTTTAAAGAGAAGTTTAAAACAAGGCTTGGCGTTTTTAAAATTAATGTATTAGAATATTCATTCAAAAATAATTTGTGCCCCATCATTAGTAATCACCCTGTATAATACGGCTAAATGAAATGACATTATTAATATTGTGAATACAAGAAAGTAAGTAACGGCAAATCGCGTTGTTTACATTTTAACCAGCTGTTTAATTCACAATACCCTTAATTATTTGTTCAAGGATGTTCCACCCTCTATTTTCTGAAAATTATTTCTCATATCAGCGATTTTTTTCCGTCTTTGAAGCCGATCTTGCTTTACTTATTGTGTTTTAATTTCATCTGGGAGAATTTACTAGGCGTAAATGAATGTGCGTGATTTGTGAAAATTGCACAATTGGGCGGAGGAACATTCTGAAAATTGATCGATACAAAGTGGATCATAAAAAATTCGTTACTCGCACGCGACCCATTAACCCAGAAAACTTTATCCGCCGCCAATCGCATTACGCCAAAATCCCCCGCCGACGTAAATCACGCAAAAAAAGTGTTGAATATTAAATTACATTTTTATCAGGGCTAGTGTAGTAGCGCCCGATTAAATTTTTATAAACACTTAATTTTATTGTAATTAGTGTACATTAAAGAGTGATTACGATTAAATTGTCGCTTACGGGTATTGGAATAAATTAAACAGTAATAAGTTGTTTCCAATAAATTGTGAGAGATTTTAATGCATAGAAGAAGCCTGTGTTTTTATGCTACTGTCGATGGTTAATCAATTGTAAAATTTCAAAATGTCTTCAAATGAACATCGGGAATCTTTCAGAAAAAAATCATAGTAATCCCTGATCAAAAAAAGGTTAGAAACCACTGACCTAGAGTATGCTGATTCGAACGCTCAAAGTTCCATTTTATTTTGAATCAGCATTTCTACGAATATGAAATTCAATTCGACAATTTTGATACAAATAACCACTTGGGGTATCTGGTATCTGAGGAACCACTTGAGCTGCATTGTATTTATATAAATATTTTCATGAAAAAAAAAACATACTGTGTACCGTTTCAAGTGATCACTGATTATGATTTCATTTCAAGTGGCCACGAATTGAATTAGCGAAATATCGCGTTTCAAGGTTTTTATTGTTTATTGTGCTTACGATTCGAATGGAGTGGAACTGTTTACATAATTCGCAATAAGCATTTTGCGAGGATTCGGCGAACGTATTGATTTTTACGTGGTCGTCACAGGATTGATAACAAAATGATAATACGTAACATTTCCCAGAAGCGAGTGTTATGCGTCAGGTTCTAAAGATAAACTGGAAATTTAATGAATTGAATCGGCACAGACGGCAACATATGTTTATGTGTGCTAATTTCATAATGTTTCATGATATATTAGGTTTAATCTTATATAAACATATTAGGTATTTGTGTTTTATATGAGGGATTGCAAACACGGGCAATTTTTCTTTTAAGTATAAATAAAAATATTTATGCATACGTCGTAAATTTTCAGGCTATCGCAGATTTTATAAAAGGGGTCAATTTTTTTTGTGATGATCAAAATATTCTGCTTTGTGTATAAATATAATTGGTTTGTGCTTTGTTTTTAAGATTAACCCGAAAATGATATCGCATTGTTTCCAAGATTAACCCGAAAATGATATCGTATCAGAAATGTCGAAAAGGTCAACATTTCCAAAATTATATTTCATAGCAACAATAGTGTTGGTTGGCGAAATTTTGTTGCTATGTATAATATATGTATCAATAAAATCATGATTTTTAACAACATATTGCAGTTTTTTTAAATGGCTTATCGAAAAACGTTTTAATACAGGTGCACGGTTTATTTTCGTATGACGTGCGTCATTTGCACGATCGTCATCTCGTTATTTCCGCTCGGTAAATACCAATGGCACAAATTTCATTATTTACCGACGAAAACATTCCCATTATCACCTTTCTTGTTTACATTTCGAATCATTTCTGTGGCGTCTGTTTAAATTGCCATTGTATTGTAAAAAACATGCAAGTATGCATGAGCGTAGCCAGGATTGATAGCAAGAGGGGGAAAACAAAATATTGTGTCCAACCTCCTCTAGGTGCCATGATTTAATCTTTTTTAAAATTTAAGTTGGCTCCACGCTTTACGAATTGTCATATAAAACTTCAGACATAATAATTAGATCTATAATTTCAGAGTCGCCAACCTACAATATATTTCATGGCACTCTAGAGGTTTTATTTTATTGAACATACGATATATTAAGTTTAAAAACTTGTCAATTATTTTCACATGAAACGTCAAAAGTCGACGATTTCTTGGTGTTCAGGAGGTGGAGGGCAAGTGCCCCTCTGGACCCTCTTGACTACGCCCATGCACATATGGATTTTTACAAATCGAAAAAAACAGAATTTGATTTTATTTTCAAGCTACTTAACTAGATTTCCAACTTACTTCACTTAATTTTAAATCAACCTAGTTTGCTTTGCCTTGAAATGTGCAAATAATAATATAGAAACTAAGGTATCGAGGGCGTTATAATAATAACGCCCGAGGGAGACAGTGTATGTCGCCCGTGGAGTCTACGTCGACCGAGACCGTTGTCATTTAACGGCCGTGGGGCCTTCAACATACAGAGAATGTTTCTTTTGAGTATGCATACCCCCATGCTTACGCTGTAAATTTTCCGACATTCCTTATTTTCGAAAGGCGATCAAATTGAAGTTTCTACCAGAGCTGGGCAGGATTCGAATCATTCAGGATTCGATTCCTGGATTCGAATCCTTTTAGAGGATTCAAAAGAGGTATTCGAATACTTTAGTGAAAACGGATTCGTGATCCGGATTCGTTACATTTTTTTAAAATGATTCGTATTCGAATCCAGACGTAGATGATTCGAATCCTTATAATAGGATTCGAATCCTTATAAAAGGATTCGAATCCTCATACACGGATTCAAATCCTCCCAAATAATTCGAATCATCGCTATTAAGTCTGGGATTCGAATTCGATTAATTCAAATAGTTAAATATTCTAATATGAATATTTAAATCACTAAATTATTCATATTTGAATATAAATATTTACATTTTCGAATAATTCAAATATTTGTGAATGCATATTTGGTTATTTAATCATATAAAATTTCCAACCTTAATAGTATATTTTTGACTTCACTTGAAATCAGTGTTTTATACGCGTGGCGCATGAAGTAAAATTTCGAGTTTAGAATAGCCCCGTGAAAATACGCGGGGCTTTTCTAAACTCGAAATTTTACTTAATGCTTAGTCTGGGAGTGGACAACACTCGTTCTTAGAAGTTTCAAATTGAGTGATCACTCTAGATTACTAAGTTTATTACCATTTTACAAAGGTTACAGCTCGAAGGACCAATCATGGTCTTCGGAGACCGAAGGACTACAGGAAATCGAAGTTTTTTACAAGAAAACAACGAATATCTGAAGGTTTACAGCATGGATAGGAAAGAAAACATCCAATTTTGAAAAATATCGAAATTAGGTTGGTTTTCAGTGCATTTTTAACTTCACTTTAAATCAGTGTTTTATACGCGTGGCGCATTAAGTAAAATTTCGAGTTTAGAAAAGCCCCGCGTAGAAAATTTGTCGAGGGTCGCGGAGCGACCCGAGACAAATTTTCTACGCGGGGCTTTTCTAAACTCGAAATTTTACTTCATGCTTAGTCTGGGAGTGGACAACACTCGTTTGAACTTTAAATTTAATTGTTTTATAAAATCTACGCACGTAATATAATAAATCATTCATTGAAATCATAGAAAAAGATGCAAAATTTTACCTAAAAAGAACTTTTAGAGTTAACTTTATAATTTGCTCGGCTCTTAATGGGTAAATATTCTATTCCTAAGAAAAACCGTATTTATTTAATATTAAAGTTGCATTTAATATAATAACAAACTGTGAATAAATCGACAATAATCTAGAAATATCGAAAATCTCGACATGTAGAAAATCTTGACGGTCCACTCCCCGACTAAGCATGAAGTAAAATTTCGAGTTTAGAAAAGCCCCGCGTAGAAAATTTGTCGAGGGTGGCGCAGCGACCCGAGACAAATTTTCGCGGGGCTTTTCTAAACTCGAAATTTGACTTCATGCGCCACTCGTATAAAACACTGATTTAAAATGAAGTTAAAAATGCACTGAAAACCAACCTAACTTCGATATTTTTTCAAAATTGGATGTTTTCTTTCCTATCCATGCTATAAACCTTCAGATATTCATTGTTTTCTTGTAAAAAATACTTCAATTATTTTATTACGCCACGCGTATAAAACACTGATTTAAAGTGAAGTTAAGAACGCACTGAAAACCAACCCAATTTCGATATTTTTTTAAAATTGGATGTTTTCTTTCCTATCCATGCTATAAACCTTCAGATATTCGTTGTTTTCTTGTAAAGAAACTTCGATTCCCTGTAGTCTTTTGGTCTCCGAAGACCATGATTGGTCCTTCGAGCTGTATCCTTTGTAAAATGGTAATAAACTTAGTAATCTAGAGTGATCACTCAATTTGAAACTTCTAAGAACGAGTGTTTTCCACTCCCAGACTAAGCATGAAGTAAAATTTCGAGTTTAGAAAAGCCCCGCGTAGAAAATTTGTCGAGGGTCGCGCAGCGACCCGAGACAAATTTTCGCGGGGCTTTTCTAAACTCGAAATTTTACTTCATGCGCCACGCGTATAAAACACTGATTTAAAGTGAAGTTAAAAATGCACTGAAAACTAACCTAACTTCGATATTTTTTCAAAATTGGATGTTTTCTTTCCTATCCATGCTATAAACCTTCATTCATTCGTTGTTTTCTTGTAAAGAAACTTCGATTCCCTGTAGTCCTTCGGTCCCCGAAGACCATGATTGGTCCTTCGAGCTGCATCCTTTGTAAAATGGTAATAAACTTAGTAATCTAGAGTGATCACTCAGTTTGAAACTTCTAAGAACGAGTGTTGTCCACTCCCAGACTAAGCATGAAGTAACATTTCGAGTTTAGAAAAGCCCCGCGTAGAAAATTTGTTGAGGGTCGCGCAGCGACCCGAGACAAATTTTCACGGGGCTTTTCTAAACTCGAAATTTTACTTCAAGCGCCACGCGTATAAAACACTGATTTAGAATGAAGTTCAATAACACATATATCATAATTAATTAAAATCATTATTTAATCAGATATTTAGTCGTTAAATGAACATTTTTCTTAATAGAAACTGATGGAATAAAATGTTACTGGTTGCAAATGATAGATTCAAATTTATTTTTAAAGGATTTGTATCCGTGATTCAAAAATGAGGATTCGAATCTTTGATTCGAATCATATTTTTCACTTACGAATCCTTTATTCGAGTATTCGTGGTTCGAATCATATTAGGTGATTCGGATTCGTGATTCGAATCCTGTTTTTGAGGATTCATCCCAGCTCTGGTTTCTACCGAGTTTGCACTCTTTGGGTAAGCATGAAGTAAAATTTCGCGAAGCGGAGCGGCAAAACCAAATTTTCCGGCTTTTCTAAACTCGAAATTTTACTTCACGTGCCACGCGTATAAGACACTGATTTCAAGCGAAGTTTACTTCTTCACAATATTTTAATGCTTTCAGTGTTTAAAACGCGCGGCGCATGAAGTAAAATTTCGAGTTTAGAAAAGCCTGAAAATTTGGTTTGGCCGCTCCGCGCTTCGCGCTACGCGACCAAACCAAATTTTCAGGCTTTTCTAAACTAGAAATTTTACTTCATGCTTAGTCTGGGAGTGGAAAATACTCGTTTTAAGCTTCAAATTGAACTCTTTAAAAAATAACACACTGAAATATCGTGACGTTCAAAATATACTGCTTACGCAGTATTCTAAAGCAATTTTACTGCCATTATTACCTCATAATGTACATAGAGTTATTCTTGACTTATACGCATAATTGCGAGGATTTATAGTTCCTGATGTGTATTAATGGAAAATAAAGAAAAGTGTAGTAAAAGTTTTGTATTAACAGAGAAAACGAATTAATAATGTTGAGACAGGTGAACTGGTAAAATTATCGCAATTGCCTTGAATTGTATTTGTCTGTCATTCTCTGTCACTAGTTGCCAAATTAGAGCCTATTTTGTTTTTAAAAGAAAAATTAGGCCGTGAAGGTACAACTGCTTAACCTCCTAGGTCGCCTGACCTAAATTCACTTGGCTTTTATTTTTGGGGATACTTGAAAAGTTTGGTGAACTCAACCGAAGTAAATACTGATGAAGAAATCATATATATGCTGCTGCCGAGTAAATTCGGCTGGTTTACGCCATGTGTTTAGTTGTGCATTAAAAACGAAGGAAATCGCTTCGAACAATTATTGTGATACTTCAGTTTAAGTTACATTATTATTTGTTATCTCTGTTAATAAAAAACTTTTACTATTTTTTTTTTAATTTTACATCACTACACATCACGAACTGTAATTACTCGCAATTATGCGTATAAGTCATGAATCACCCTTTATAACTCTGTAAATATTTATTTTCTGTATATATTATTCCTTGAGAATTACGATAAGTCGAAACTAGTTGGAAGAAATAAGGATTTAAGTAAAACAAACCAAGTGCCCTTAATTCGGTTAAAACGCTCTAGAGCGTTATTTTTCCTAAAACAGGCCCTAGGGCGTTATAAAGAATTTACACCTGCTAAACAAATTTGTTTAGTAGGTGTCCGCAAGGCTGGACTATTATTAATATTTAATATATATTTTGTTTGTATTCAAATTAGTCTAAAAACAATTTTAAAAAAATAGTTGGACATTGCACAGAGAATTTGTCTTTTAAGTATTACTATTCCGATTCATGCTCTGTAAATGTTCAAACGTTTAATACTACTACTGGCATTAATCATTTGAAATAGTATATCAGAGACTGCTCGAAAGTATAATATAATAATATATAATATAACCATTTATTTCCGACAGACATGATGTCTTACAAAGAAATATACAAACTTAAGTTAAATGCATATAGTATTCGTTAACATTTATTTCATCAACAATATTAAAGATATGCGCCTATATTAAAGAAAACGAGTGAGGGTAAAAACAATAAGAATAGGAATAATAAATAAATAAAAATAACAAAACTAAGAAATCAAGTAATCATGATAAGATGAGCACTAGAACCTTAAGCCATAGTACCTTAAGCCATAGTAGAAAAATATTCTAGAGCATTACTTTTGAAGTCTTGAGAAGAATTGAAAATATCTACATTATATTGAATATGATGATAAGCGGGAATCATTTTTATAATGGGAGAGTTAGCGTGATGATTTGAGTTTGGTGTGGGGTATGTAAATGTTAAGGGGTTTCTAGAGTTAGCTCGAGGTACATGAATTGATAGTGCCTGTAGCAGTGACATGTCATCAATTTGGTAGTGAATTAGTTTATGCAGTATTAGTACATTTAGTACATTTATTAAATTGTGGTTATTGACAATAGACATCATATTAAATTCTGAAAGCAGGTCATTATACGGATAACCTTGATATGGACAGAAAATATGATTTTTTAGATATAGATATTTTAAGAATCTCCTTACAACAGACTCAACAAGCCGAATATAGAGCTGCGAATGGGGACTCCATACAGGAGCACAGTAATTGAGTTTACTCCTAACTAGTGAATTGAACAGTAGCACTAGGGTATGTTGATCTTTGAAATCCTTAGTTGTTCTAATAATGAAGCCCAGCCTTTTACTGCATATTCTTATCGTATTCATAATATGTTGGTTGAAAGTGAGCCTGCTATCAAATAGAACACCCAGATCCCGCATCTCATTAACTCTATTTAGTGGGACTTCATCTATTTTGTACTCATGTATAATGGGGTTATAGTTCCGTGTATAGGAAACAACTGAACATTTGCTGGGATTTAGAGACAATTTATTCTCAATGCACCAAATGCTCAGCAGCTCCAGGTTATGCTGTAGGGAGTCACGCGCATTCAAGCTCTTTATAGGGGCAAACAGTTTGATGTCATCTGCATATATGAGAATATCGCAGTCAATAATCTTAACAACGTCATTAATAAATAAACAAAACAACAATGGCCCCAGATTCGATCCCTGAGGAACCCCGCTTTTCGGACTATAGCAACGCGATTTATGCCCATTTAATTCGACATGTTGATTTCTGTTTACTAGGTATGACCTTACTACGTTAATAATGCTGAATGGAAGATCATATAACTTTAACTTCTTTATTAGTAAGTCATGGGCGTAGTAGTAGTCATGGGCGTAGTTGCCAAGGCTATAAAATAAGAAGAAGAAGAATACTGGCATAGTATTTTGATACGCCACTAAGATAAGAATGCCCACGAGTGTTATTTTTCGTATAATAGGCCAAACAAACTTGTTGCTTAGTTACCGCAAGGCTGGACTATTATTAATATTTAGAATATATTTTGTTTGTATTCAAATTAGTAAAAAACCAATAAAAAACTAGTCGGACATTGCACAGAGAATTTTTCTTTTAAGTATTATTATTCCGATTCATGCTCTGTAAATTTTCAAACGTACGTAGTTTTTATAAGTATTCAATTTGAAACTTTTAACGAGTGTTTCCACTCCTTGATTAAGCACTCCTTAATTCAAATTCAATATTGTAAAGCAGTATATTTTGAACTTTACTTGAAATCAGTGTTTTATACGCGTGGCGCATGAAGTAAAATTTCGAGTTTAGGAAAGCCCGAAAATTTGGTTCGGTCGCGTAGCGCTATGCTTAATCGAGGAGTGCAAACACTCGTTAGAAGTTTCAAATTGAACACTTAGAAAAACTACGTACGTTTGAAAATTTACAGAGCATGAATCGGAATAATAATACTTAAAAGAAAAATTCTTTGTGCAATGTCCGACTAGTTTTTTATTGGTTTTATACTAATTTGAATACAAACAAAATATATTCTAAATATTATAAATATTATACGAAAAATAACACTCGTGGGCATTCTTATCTTAGTGGCGTATCAAAATACTATGAAAGTATTCTTCTTCTTCTTGTTTTATGGCCTTGGCAACTACGCCCTTTCGACCAGTCTCTGATATAATATTTCAAATGATTAATGCCAGTATTAAGCAATAAAAGTGTCGTATAACACTAATAAAATAATTTCCTTCTATACTTAATAATGTCCTTTTCAAGGTTTTTATTATTGTGCCTGATTTAATAGTAATTAAGGTACCGAGGGCGTTAGTAAGGAAATAATGCCTGCCGTCGACAGTGTACAGCCCGAGGGTTGTACGTCGGCGAAGGGCATTATTTCCTACTAACGTTCTGTGGTGCCTTCAACGTTTTATGTCCTACCTGTTTATTAATTTAAAACGAGAAATATGATCAGTATTTTATTCCACATGGATCGTAGTATCAGCTGTCATGTTGACACTGAAATATTTGTAATATTTGACGGAGTAAATAGTTTACTTGAAACGTGTAATGGCTACAAGCAATTTACCAGAAGATGTGTTGCATCGAGTAAATAAAGCCAGAGAGGCGTTAGTGCCAATACAATCAAAAGAAGCCTACGAAAAGAAATTTGATAATTTTAAAGAATGGTCCGATATTCACGATATAGCGGAAATTAATGAAATGGTCTTATTGGGATATTTCCAAGAATTATCCGAGAACTTTGCTCCTAATTCGTTGTGGACCAAGTATTCGATGCTGAAGAAGCAAATGATGGCTAAGAAATTGGTAAATATTTCTGAAACATTTTTGGAATTAGAGGCGTGTTTAAAACAAAATTCAAAAAATTATGTACCTAAAAAATCAAAAGTTTTGTCGCGGGAACAGGTAGTGTTATTTTTAAAAACTGCCCCTTTTGATGAATATCTTTTGGATATGGTAATTTTGGTGATAGGCATTTTCGGCGCATGTGGGCGTCATGAATTTCTACAAATGAAAGTTGAAAATGTTAAAGATATGGTTCCAAACATTGAAATTACAATTCCTTGTAGTAAAAATGGTCAACCAAGGAGCTTTGTAGTTATACAGGATAATGAAATTAATGCCGTTAGTCTCATAAGAAAGTACATGTTGCTGAGACCCAAGAATTGCAATATAGTAAATTTTTTTCTTAATTACCAGAAGAAAAAATGTACACTACAGTCCGTTGGCAAAAATAAATTTGGTAGTATACCATCAAAAATTGCACAATATTTAGGTTTGCCAGAAGCGTCTAAATATACTGGGCATTGCTTTAGGCGTACTGCTGCAACGTTACACTCAGATGCTGGAGGCAGCATAGAAAATTTGCAACGTTTAGGAGGCTGGAAGAGCAGAAGCATTGCACAAAGCTATGTAGATGCTAATATGCAATCGAAAATCAATAATGCGACATTGATTGCTGAATCATCGAGAGATGAATTTCTTGCACCGACATCGACGATGTCCAATATACAAACTAATAAATCGGTTAATGTTTCAAGTTCAGTTGCCCCTCTTATTTCGGGTTCTTTTACGAATTGTACGTTTAATATTGGCTATGATAACTAGCCATGTAGAATTTTTCGTTTAAATAAATTGAATTTTCATTCTGTCTGACATTTCATTTTTTGTCATTTCGAACCATATTACCATGACAACGAAGAAGTAAATAAAATAATTACCGGGCCATTATGAAACATTTTGTCGCAGTATTCCATTATAAGTCCAGTAACGTTACAAAGGAGGTCTATTAATTGCAAATATTGCAGTGGTAGGACATAAAATCAGATTAATTGCAGCTTGAAAATCTATAAAGAGTGAACCCAATTTACGGAATCCACTTTGTGTTTCGTTTCGTTTCCCACACAAGATTTTCTTTAGGAAACATTCCAGACTAGTTTCATATTGTTGTAACGTAAATGAAGCATTATTTGAATCAATTTTGTTCAATAGAAACATTTAGGAAATTTTTAGAAACAGCCCACTGAGCAAATCCATTTAAGTAATGTTTTATCAACATTATAACAACGTTTAATGTTGCTACAATGTTGATATAACGTTATTTGTTTGTTTTTTTGCTCAGTGGGAGATATTTTATATAACGAATATTTATGGACATCTCAATTTATACTAAAAATAAAAAATAGTCTAGCCTTGCGGTAACTAAGCAACAAGTTTGTTTACTAAGTGTTATTTCTTTTTAACATTCCAGACTAGTTTCATATTGTTGTAACGTAAATGAAGCATTATTTGAATCAATTTTGTTCAATGGAAAAACTTAGGGAATTTTTTAGGAACAGATATTTTATGTAACGAATATTTATGAACATCTCAATATATACTAAAAATAAAAAATAGTTTAGCCTTGCGGTAACTAGGCAACAAGTTTGTTTAGCAAGTGTTATTCCTTTTTAACGCCCTAGGGCATGTTATAAGAAAAATAAGGCCCGTGGGCATTATTTCCATGGTGACGTACAAAACTACTATGCCAGTATTTTTCTTCTTGTTGTTTTATGGCCTTGGCAACTACGTCCTTTTGAGCAGTCTCTAATATCAGAACTATTCCGTACACTAAATCTTAAATTTAACGTACATGTTATTCTTAGCACAGTCTAAGCGCGTTTAGTACTTGATTTGTATACTTAGATTGTGAGGGTAATAACGTATGCGGTAAATTTAACATTTCGCGTACGGAATCGGGGGGATTATATGTGAAATGATTAATGACTGTATTGAGCAATAAAAGTATCGTAGGACACTAATAATATCATTTCCTTACTAGACTTGATAATAAAAAAAATCTTTATTTGAAGTAATTTAAAGTCTGATCAAATGCATCTTGAAAATAAAGTCTAGCAGTATGAAATCAATTAAGGAGTGAACCCAATTGACGAAATCCAGTTTGTGTTTCGTTTCATTTTCGACACAAGATTTTCTTTAGTCAACATTCCAAACTAGTTTCATCTTGATTTAACGTTAATGAAGCATTATTTATATCAATTTTGCTCAATGGAAGAATTTAGAGATTTTTTAAACCATATAAGCTTTTATGTAACGAACAGTTTTGGACAACTTAGAATTTTTGTGTAAACATAGATTTACATGACAAATATCAAGTCAAATATTTTCATAAATCACATGATTTAAGCAAACTGTAAACTTTACACACGTTTATGTACACAAAAACAATATAATCCGCCAGAATTAAAGTGGGCGTATAGCTTACACATTTTTCCAGGGAAGTTTGATGAGTCTGGGATTTTCTTTGTTTATATTCTACCTGTACTTTTTAAATTACCTGCGTTTTCTCTCTCTGTACTTCCTTTAGTCGGGTAGGAGGTGGAATTTTACAAAGGTAGAATGTGTAAATATGTGGATGTAAGCAATAATCTGTTTTTTTTAATATGACCAATCAATCATAAAATTTTGATTAAAACGCTTGGTTTGTTTCACTGATTTTTACTTTAACTCCAACTAGTTTCGACCGTAGGTTATTCTCAAGGAGATATGTACAACATTTAAAACGTACTGATATTTATACAAATATTACAGCTAATTTCAGATAATAAGGGCAATTTGACATTTCAAGAATTTAGTGGTGTGATACAGGTTGTGTGTTTTAGGTTAGGACAAGATTAACTACATGTTATGTTGTAAATCAACTTTCAATTTGTAGATTACGTGAAGGAAAACCTGACATTAATATAACAATTCAATTGACTAACAAAGATTACAATTACAAATGTATTTACCTATCGCCGTCTCAAATTATTTGTATCTAGTAGCAATTTAATAAAGTGTCTCTGAGGATCAGGTTGAATAGGAGGATCAGTAATATTTCTTGCTCAGGAATATCCGTTTTCTTTATTATCTGATCATTTATGTGTTCAAATTTTACAAAAGTTCTAAATACAAGAAATTTTTCTTTTAGGTATACACTTTACGAATTTTCAATGTAAATTTTCATACATTCGTGATCTTATTAAAAACTTTCAATTTAATAACTCTAACGAGTGTTTTCCACTCCCAGACTAAGCATGAAGTAAAATTTCGAGTTTAGAAAAGCCTGAAAATTTGGCTTGGTCGCGTAGCGCAGCGGAGCGACCAAGCCAAATCAGGCTTTTCTAAACTCGAAATTTTATTTCATGCCCCACGCGTATAAAACACTGATTTAAAGTGAAGTTCAAAAAATACTTCGACTTAGTCCAAAATGTCTTTCGTAATCTAACATCAGAAAACGAGAAACTGTACTGTATAAAATATTTTATTATTTGTTCAGTTAAATTGATTAAATTTCATTCAATTGATTATGTACAAACGTTTGATTTTGTTTTAAATAACTTTCAAATAAATAAATCCCCCGAGCATTCGCCTTTTTTAATAAAGAAAAGTAAACTTTGATTTGTTATTTTGGAATATCCATTGGAAATATTTAAACTTCAATTATAGCCAATCAAAGTTTACTAATTTCAATGTAGATTCTATGAATTTTATGTTGATTTGATAATCTATTGGGTTTTTACAATTTGTTCAAAGAAAACATTTTTCTAAAATCGTTGATTTTATTACATAAATTCAACTTTTGCGGAATATTTTAAGAAAATTATGAAGATATATATTATTTATTAAGCATAGCGCGCATACCGGGGTGCATGCCTATTTTGTATTGTGTGCGCCACACACTGGTCGAAACGCTCATTCTAGCTGAACTTCGCTATAAAGCGTTTTAGTCTACTTTAAATTGTTCGGTGTCGAAGAAAATATTTGATTAAAAATATAAATTACTCAATATTATATAATTCTTCCCTTCTACCCTTCATCACCCCCATATTAATTTTAATTTTTTACCAAAAATTGTTAAAATAAAATTTGAAGATAATGTCACTTCGAATTTTTGTTATACAATTTTTATCTAAAAATAGTAATTATATTACAACCCTTTCCCTTCGAATTATTAAAAAATTAACATTTTAAATGTTATAATCATGTTATATACAGCGTGTAATCGAACTAATGTACATCCTCTTAAGGGCGTATACACAAAATATTTTGACACCAATTGCAGCAAAAATAAAATCGGAAAAAAATATTGGATTTTTCATAATTTTTCATGCATTTTTTACTTTTTGAGAACTTCTAGTTACCTGTGTTCATGATATTTTTCGTGGATGCGTAAGTTGTTGTATTTTTTATTTACTTTTACTACTGCGAGGCGCATAAATCACTTTGCACGCACTAAACACGCACGCTGTCTCGAATGACTAGATGAAACTAGGTCACTCATTTGTGGTATTGTTTATTTACTGTTACTACTGCGAGACGTATAAATCACTTAGCACGCACTACACACACACACTGTCTAGAGTTACTAGATGAAACTGGGTCACGTATAAAAAAAAATCACAATAAGTGTTCAAATTGACGTCCGCCGCACTCAATGCACATTTGGGCTCTACGTATCCAATTAGCACGAACAGTAGCAAACATTTCACGAGGTTTTTCACGAATGGTATTAGCCGCGGCGTTTACTCGTTGTATCAGCATTTCAGCATTGTCAATGTCCGTAGTGTAGACTTCACTTTTAAAGTATCCCCAAAGAAAAAAATCTAAGGGATTTAAATCCGGACTTCTTGGAGGCCATGGTACAGGGCCTCCACGACCAACCCAACGTCCTGGAAACTCATCATCCAAATATCTTCTAACGCGCCTTTCATAGTGAGCTGGCGCACCATCTTGCAAATACCACATTCTTCTAAGAATCGCTAAGGGTACATTTTCTAGAAGATCTAAAAGGTCATCTTGCAAAAATCGTAAATATCGTTCTTCATTCAAATTAAATAGGAACATAAATGGCCCAATTAATTGATCATTTAAATTACCTGCCCAGATATTAAGGGAGAAGCGATGCTGGAAATGAGTTCTACGCGTAACACGAGGATTTTATATTGCATAAACATGCATAAAGTTAGGCTTTTGAACATTTTGTGCCAAAATCCATTGACAAAATGCAATTCTTTTGGGAAAATCATGGGGTTGAAGATGTTGTACACGCTGGTAGTGATACGGATAAAAATTATTGTCTCGTATAACACTGCTGACAAATGTGTGCGATACATTTAGCTGAGCGGCGATAATACGGGTACTTAAACCAGGATCCGCTTCCAACAGATTCAAAATTTCATCTTCCGCTCGCAAATATCGCATTGGACGGTCACCACCTCCGACGGCTCCGGCGACGGCGACGGGCTGCAAACTTCCAGTGTCGCGTGCTCTTTGTAATAAATTCCTAAATCGGTTTGGCGGTGGTAAGTGGCGTTCAGGAAATCGCTCTTGATAAATTCTTACAGCTTCCGCGGAATTAGACCGAGTTTCACCGTAAATAAGAAACATGTCTGCCAATTCAATGTTTGAATAAACGTATCGCGCCATGTTACAAAATGTAGATGTTTCATGGAATAAGTTTCACCATAGACTAAACAGCAAACTATTTTTATATTTAAAAAAATCCACTCTCGCCGCTCTTATCTAAACATTTCAATAAGAGTGGAAATAAAGTGAAGTGTGAACCTAATAAGGAAAAATTTTGAATTTCATTAACACGTTTAGAAAATATTCGGAATTTAGTCAGCAATGGGTACTTATGAAAACGATAACATAGACAAAATTCTTCACAATCTGACCCACTTTTCTCTGGATGGTGTAATTCGATATCCAAATCGTTTAAAAACTACCAGTCTATGTGGAATCTCTCCTAAAATACGCAATGTGCGCGTATACCAGATACCACAAACATGTGGCCTATTATTATTAATTATTTTTAATAATTATTTGTGAGCTATCTACTAAAGGTATGGTAATTTCAAATGCAGGTATTGTTTATTTATACGCTGCCCCTTATGTGGTAGAGAGCCTGTACAGTAGTTCGTTTACACGCTGTATAATTATGAAATTATTCAAATAGAAACAAAAAAATTCAAAATTGCACCCATACCTATAAATAAGAATATAGAATATATACAAGCAGTATAAAAAATCTAGGTACATCATATAAATAATTTACACCAAAGCCAGAAATTATTCGGAGTCAGAATCCTCTGGTAAAGATGCTTGTTCTGGTTCTACTAATAACTTTAACATCTCTGTGTTTAATTTTTGAATGATAAGCGGTCGTGAAACCTCTGAATATATCACTAAAAAATCCAGGTTGGGGTCCATTTGGTAAACCTCCAGTAGAGAACACATCCATTCCGTTTAGCCACAAAATATTATTAGAATACAGAGGTTTGGCATTTGATTGTCTATTTTAGCGTAAAATTATTTATTTTATGTATCAATAAATCTAAATTTTCAGTATACGATACAATACAATATTCGTAATGTCAACCACAAAAAGATAGACTGCTTAATTTTTTTGTTCTAGCATTTTTTGAGCGCGCTAAACATCGAAAAATGTTCTCCGAGAATTGGTTACTCTACCTAAAAAAATCACTGCTTGTAAACGGGCAAAAACGGGCAGCTAAATATTATTTATATATTAAACTAATTAGTTATTATGTTAAAAAAACAAAGATTCATTACTAAGAACGGCTAAGAATGTATACTTTAACCTTTTTCAAGTTTAGCGTGGTAAAATTTTACTGTAGGCATCTTTACTTAATTTAAATTAGTGTATCTATATGTTAACTAAAGTTATATGAAAAATATTTAAAACTATGTTGTATACATATCAGTAGAATAAGTATTCATATTTAAATTATATTTTGCACGAAACACAAATGTAAAAAAAGAAATTAATCGTAGGCGTTTGGAGCGAGTAAAATCCACAACTGAACGACGTAAACAATGCGTGCACTTTGGGTACTGATAACCAATGGACCAAAGGTCAGAGGGATTTATGACTTTACCTGCGTACCCTCTGGACATTGAACTACCCATATTTTAAGAAAACATCTGTTATCTAACCAGTTGATTTTCGCCGAGATGTTCAGCTAGAATGAGCATTTCGACCAGTGTGCGCCAGTGCGAGCCGGAGAGCACAAGAATAAACAATGTTAAGTTCACGCTGAGGCCTTTTAATAAAAACAACCCCAGTTTCTCGAAGCTCATATTAGTAGTAGTAGTAGTTTATTCATGTTAAGTGCATAATCAGCTTACATTCGTCAAGTGTGTATAATAAAATATAAAAAGTGAAACAAAACATTAAATAATGACTTCTTACTATACTATGCATATATAATACAAAGTTGAAAAAAAATTGCATAAATACATAAACAAGACAACTAGATGGTTGTATAGTAAAATCTAATGATTTATTGGATAGGGGACGCTTCCCGGGCACTTGCATTAAATTGTGTACTAATCGGTTAAGCATTCGTTCATGCTATAGAATGCTTGCCCCTTGAGGTAGTTTTTTATTGTGTTCTTAAATTATTTAATACCAAGAGATTTAACCGGTTCTGGCAAAAGATTAAATATTTTTGGTCCGAAATAGTTTGTACCATTCTGTGACTTACATAAGCGAATGTTTGGTAGGCAAATGTTGCGACTTGCTCTAGTGTTGTGATGGTGTATGTCCGTATGAGTAGGATAAGGTGCTAAGTTTTTTCGAACATGCATCAGACATTCCAATACATACAATGAGGGGAGTGTTAGAATACCAAGATCTATGAATGTAGCTTTGCAGTCATGTTGGTATCCTAAACCCGATATTACCCTTACCGCGCGTCTTTGGAGGCCAAACATGCGCTGCATAGTAACAGAATGTCCCCATGCCAGAATGCTGTACGATAGGTGGGATTCGCACAAAGCAAAGTATGCAGTACGTAAGGCTGCGGGTGGCAGACTTGATTTTAATTGACGCAGCAGGTATATTGACTTGCATAATTTCCCTGACACTGCCTCTCCATGTCCGTGCCACGATAATTTGTGATCTAGGCACACACCCAGAAAACGTGCTGTTATCTCTCTGGAAATGTCGGTTCGCAGTGAGAATGTTAAATCGACAGTTTTATTAGTGTTTAAGGATAGCCCATTTGACACAAGCCAGTTACCAATCCTCTCTTTACATACCTCGTGTTCTATATTCGCTTGCAGGATATCATGTGATTTGCTGATGTATGTGGTATCGTCTGCAAATTGAAAAATATAGAGGACATAGACGCAGATGGTAAGTCATTGATGTAAAGTAAAAAAAGGACCGGTCCGAGGATTGATCCCTGGGGTACCCCAAATTTTAGGTTAATCTGATTAGATGCCCTATGACGACTGATTGCTCTCGCTTAATTAAGTACGTATTAATTAAGCGACAGGTGGTGGGATGGAAATTATAAAAATACAATTTCCGTAAAAGGATATCATAGTCGATGCAATCGAATGCCTTACTAAGGTCCAGAAATGATATCACTGAGTGCATACTAGCTTCGAAATTGCTAGTAATTTCCTCAGTTAGGTTCACGATCGCATCGGCCGTAGACTTCCCCCTCCGGAAACCGTATTGTGTGGAGGAAAGAAGTTAATGGGTCTCCAAAAAGTCTATAATTTGATTTAGTAAGACGTTCTTAAATACTTTTGCTACCACTGGTAGTATAGCAATTGGTCGATAGTTGCTAACATATTCCCGATCGCCTTTCTTAAAAATAGGAGTGATATACGCTTTTTTAAGGGATGATGGAAATACGCTATCCTCAAAACAAATGTTATCAGCTTCGTTAGTGGAATAACTATGACATCTATAACACTCTTAAGCAAACCTGTTATAAGACTATAGATGTCTCTCGATGGGGAGTTTTTTAGTCCAAGTACTATATCTCTGACTTGTACAGAACTGGTTTTCTTAAACAAAAAATATGTTGAGCAGTTAATGGAACAGTCTAACATAAATGTTGAGGGTGTTTGAGTTGGGTCAGGAAGGCTTTGTGAAATGTTCACCGCCGCATTAGCAAAGTAAGTATTAAAAGAATTAGGACTAATATCACAGGTTATATCACGGTGTGTTGATTTTTTATTGATTAAGGACCAAAGTGCTTTCGGGCTGTTTTTTGAGTTTTTGATAAAGGAATCATTGGCTGTTATTTTTGCCTCGATAAGAGCAGAGTGGTAACCGCGCTTGTATTTTGTGTAGTATTCTTTCAATGAAGGGTTTCTATTATATGCCGATTTTATTAATAAGAAATTTAGGTTAAATTGTTGATACTTTTCGCGAACCACCAAGACTCTGTTTTCGTAAATTTCAAATATTTCCGTTAATTTTAAAAAAATCCCGAGTTTTTCAAGATCCTCATTAATTATAAAAATGTCGAGACTTTTTATGATTGTCGTTAAATTTCAACATTTGACGCATTTCGAGAATTTTCAACACTTTGACGCCTTTCGGGAATATTCCAAATTTTGGAATTTTGGAAAATGCATAAAAAGCATATAATTTTTTAAAATTAATAATTAGATTTTGAAAATTAACTAAAACGATTATTATAATTATGACTCATTTCTGTGTCGATTCTATGAATTTTGTGTTGATTTGATAATCTGTTGAGTTTTAACAATTTTTTCAAAGAAAACATTTTTCCAAAATCGTTGATTTTATTACATAAATTCAACTGTAGCTTTATATTTTTAAAAAAATGAGTTGAGTTTATTTAATTTTCTTTTAATTAGATGTAAGTGCAATTGATTCTAAGTAAATTCAATGAATTTCATGTTGATTGCATTAAATTTTGATTTTTCACAATTTACCAAACAAAATAAATTTCATAAATTTAGGTTAAAATGTTGATGCATTTCGCAAACTACCAAGATTTCTATTAATTAAAATAAAAAACTTGACTGTTTTCGTAAATTTCAAAGATTTTCGTTAATTTTAAAAAATCCCGAGTTTTTCAAGATCCTCATAAATTATAAAAATGTCGACACTTTTTATGATTGTCGTTGAATTTAAACATTTTGACGCCTTCAAAAGTTTGACTTCGCAGTCATTTTGCAATTTTGGAAAATTCATAAAAAGCATATAATTTTTTTAAATTCATAATCAGATTTTGAAAATTAACTAAATATATTAGTGTAATTATTATTGTTTTCTTAACAATTCAACAATTGTTTTCTTAACAATTCACGAAATACTATTATTATTAAAAAATACGTCAACATTTTTAATGTTAATAAAACGTCATAAAGTGTCAAATTTTTGAAAACTAAGAAAACACATTTTAAAATTTAACAATTTCGGAAATTCACGAATACTGCCCAGATTTAAAAACCTGGCGATAATTCATTAGAAATATAAAAATTATAAAAATTAATCAACATTTTCAAATCACGGAAATCTTGCAATTTCATGAAAAACTTCAACATTTTTAAATTTAATGAATTTAAAAAAAAAATTACGAATATTGCCAAGAATTTAAAAATTAACCAAATTCTTAATGTTATCATTATTAAAGCTACCATAAGAATTAAAAATTCATGAAAAGTATCAGAATTTTCCGATTTTTTGAAAATCTAGGAAATTCGGAAATTCATCTGAACTGTTGAAAATTAAATGAAATTTTGGAAATTCAAGAATTTTAATATTAACAAAAACCTTGGCAATTCATAAAAAACAATTTTTTATATATTCACGAAAACTGGAAAAATTTCAAAATTGACGAAAATCTTGAAAGTCTTTGAAAAAATGACTAATTATTCTCTAACAAGTGTTTTCCACTCCCAGCCTAAGCATGAAGTAAAATTTCGAGTTGAGAAAAGCCCCAAGAATTTGTATTTGGACGCGCAGCGTCCAAATCCAAATTCGGGCTTTTCTCAACTCGAAATTTTACTTCATGCGCCACGCGTATAAAACACTGATTTAGTGTAGAGTTCCAAATACACTACTCACCTATGTTCATATTTTTTGCGAACTACCAAGATCTCTATTAATTAAAATAAAAACTTGGCTGTTTTTGTAAATTTCAAAGATTTTCGATTATTTAAAAAAAGCCCGAGTTTTTCAAGATCCTCATTAATTATAAAAATGTCGACACTTTTTATAATTGTCGTTAAATTTGAACATTTTGACGCGTTTAGGGAATTTTCAAAATTTTGAGTTTGCACAATCATTTTGGAATTTTGGAAAATTTATAAAAAGCATATAATTTTTTAAAATTAATAATTAGATTTTGAAAATTAACTAAATATATTATTATAATTATTATTGTTTTCTTAACAATTCACGAAACTCGTCAACATTTTTAAAGTTAATAAAACGTCATAAAGTGTCGAATTTTGAAAATTAAGAAAACACATTTTAAAATTTAACAATTTAGGAAATTCACGAATACTGCCAAGATTTTAAAACCTGGCGATAACTCATTAGAAATATAAAAATTAACCACCATTTTAAAAACCGCGGAAATCTTGGAATTTCATGGAAAACGTCAACATTTTTAAATTTAACGAATTTTAGGAAAACTTACGAGTATTGCCAAAAATTTAAAAATTAACAAAAATCTTGATGTTATCATTGTTAAAGTTACCGAAAGAATTGAAAATTCATGAAAAGTATCAGAATTTTCCGAATTATTGAAAATCTAGAAAATTCTGAAATTCATCTGTACAGTTGAAAATTGAACGAAATTTTGGAAATTCACAAAAACCGCCAAGATTTAAAAAGAGTAATTAAAACATGGAAATTAAAGAATTTGAATATTAACGAAAACCTTGGAAATTCATGAAAATGTATTTTTTTTTTTTTATAAATTCACGAAAACTGGAAACATTTCACGAATTCACGAATACTGCCCAGATTTAAAAATCTGGCGATAATTCATTAGAAATATAAAAATTATAAAAATGAATTAACATTTTAAAATCACGGAAATCTTGAAATTTCATGAAAAACTTCAACATTTTTAAATTTAATAAATTTTAAAAAAAATTTACGAGTATTGCCAAGAATTTAAAAATTAACCAAATTTTTAATGTTATTATTATTAAAGCTACCATAAGAATTAAAAATTTATGGAAAGTATCAGAATTTTCCGATTTTTTGAAAATCTAGGAAATTCCGACATTCATCTGAACTGTTGAAAATTAAATGAAAATTTGGAAATTCACAAAAACCGCCAAGATTTAAAAAAAGTAATGAAAACATGGAAATTCAAGAGTTTTTGGAAAATTCATAAAAAGCATATAATTTTTTAAAATTAATAATTAGATTTTGAAAATTAACTAAATATATTATTATAATTATTATTGTTTTCTTAACAATTCACGAAACACGTCAACATTTTTAAAGTTAATAAAACGTCAAAAATCTTAGTGTTATCAGTGTTACAGCTACTATAAGAATTGAAAATTCATGAAAAGTATCAGTATTTTCCGAATTTTTGAAAATCTAGGCAATTCTGTGAACTTTTGAAAACTAAATGAAATTTTGGAAATTCACAAAAACCGCCAAGATCTAAAAAAAATAATGAAAACATGCAAATTCAAGAATTTTAATATTAACAACAACCTTGGAAATTCATAAAAAAACATTTTTTTTTTTATAAATTCACGAAAACTGGAAAAATTTAAAAATTGAAGATAATCTTGAAAACCGTTAAGATTTTATAAATGAATGAAAATCTTTGAAAAAGTTATTAATTATTCCACTCCCAGACTAAGCATGAAGTAAAATTTCGAGTTGAGAAAAGCCCCAAGAATTTGGATTTGGACGCGCAGCGTACAAATCCAAATTCGGGCTTTTCTCAACTCGAAATTTTACTTCATGCGCCACGCGTATAAAACAATGATTTAGTGTAAAGTTCCCAATATACTACTCACCTATGTTCATACTTTTCATGCACTACCAAGATCTCTTATTAATTAAAATAAAAACTTGACTGTTTTCGTAAATTTCAAAGATTTTCGTTTATTTTTAAAAAGCCCGAGTTTTTCAAAATCCTCATTAATTATAAAAATGTCGACACTTTTTATAGTCGTTAAATTTCAACATCTTGACGCCTTTCGGGAATTTTTAAAATTTTTACTTTGCACAATCATTTTGCAATTTTGGAAAATTCATAAAAAGCATGTAATTTTTTAAAATTAATAATTAGATTTTGAAAATTAACTAAATATATTATTATAATTATTATTGTTTTCTTAACAATTCACGAAACACGTCAACATTTTTAAAGTTAATAAAACGTCAAAATGTGTAGAATTTTGAAAATTAAGAAAACACATTTTAAAATTTAACAATTTAGGAAATTCACGAATACTGCCAAGATTTTAAAACCTGGCGATAACTCATTAGAAATATAAAAATTATAAAAATTAACCAACATTTTAAAAACCGCGGAAATCTTGGAATTTCATGGAAAAAGGTCAACATTTTTAAATTTAACGAATTTTAGGAAAATTTACGAGTATTGCCAAGAATTTAAAAATTAACAAAAATCTTGATGTTATCATTGTTAAAGTTACCGAAAGAATTGAAAATTCATGAAAAGTATCAGAATTTTCCAAATTATTTAAAATCTAGAAAATTCTGAAATTCATCTAAACTTTTGAAAATTGAACGAAACTTTGGAAATTCACAAAAACCGCCAAGATTTAAAAATAGTAATTAAAACATGGAAATCAAAGAATTTGAATATTAACGAAAACCTTGGAAATTCATGAAAAAGTAATTTTTTTTTATAAATTCACGAAAACAGGAAACATTTAAAAATTGACGAAAATCTTGAAAACCGTTAAGATTTTATAAATGAATAAAAATCTTTGGAAAAATTACTAATTATTTTCTAACGAGTGTTTCCCACTCCCAGACTAAGCATGAAGTAAAATTTCGAGTTGAGAAAAGCCCCAAGAATTTGGATCCAAATTCGGGCTTTTCTCAACTCGAAATTTGACTTCATGCGCCACGCGTATAAAACACTGATTTGTTGTAAAGTTCCAAATTTACTACTCATTTAATTATTTTAAAAAATCGACTTAGGGGGCCAGTTGCACCAAACACGTGGAACTGGTTCAAATCTGAACTCTACTTTAAAGTGACATTAGTACAATGAGAACTGTCATCTTGAACTCGAGTTCAGCTTGAACTTTAGTTCAACATTTATGGTGCAACTGGGCCTTAAATAAAACGCTAATAGAACACGGTTTGATTTCCTTTCTTCACTAATTTATTTTTACTGTTAGATGTATCACATGTTCAATAAAAAGAAACCTCTAGAGTGCTTTGGTTTTAACTTTTTTAAATTTATGTTGGCTACACGCTTTAGGAATTGTCATTTAAAACGTGAGACATAATAATTATAATGTATAATTTCAGAGTTGCCAACCTACAATATATTCCATACGCGTGGCGCATGAAGTAAAATTTCGAGTTTAGAAAAGCCCCGTGAAAATTTGTAGAGGGTCGCTGCGCGACTCTCGACAAATTTTCTACGCGGGGCTTTTCTAAACTCGAAATTTTACTTCATGCTTAGTCTGGGAGTGGAAACACTCGTTCGAAACCCTAAATTGGACGCTTTTATAAAATCGACGTATGCCTGAAAAATGACAGCGTATACCTTATGTACATAAAATAGAAAAATCTCCAGTGTGTAATATAATAAGTCATCTATAGCGATGATTAAAATAAGAGCAGAATTTTTCCTAGAATTAACTCTATAATTGCTCGGCCATTAACGGGTTAATTCAAAGTGTGGCACTTTATAGAAAACCGAAATATTTGATATAAAGTCACTCTAAGTGGATATTTATTTTTATGAACTAAATTGGCTTTTGAGGTTTACTTATTATGATTTTGTATAAAATAAATTTCAAAAAAAGCAGTCTGTGTTGTATACCATAGAAAATTTCATGAAAAATGCCAAAAACGAGACCATTTCTACATTTCTAGCTCAATTTGTAAAGCAGTAATCGTAATTTAAAAACCTCGTTTTCTGAAATAATTGCATATATCTTCAAACCGGCTTGATATCTAATCCTAAAATTCGATATTGTTCTTTGTCTATGTAATGGCAATAAGAAATCTGTACAATTCTATGTCAAAATTACCCCTCAATAACATAACTTTACAAAATTCATAAAAAACAAAAAGAATATGTAGAAAATTACAATAATTAAACATGCATTAGAGTAATCGCTTCTACAATAATTCAAATGTTTTGAAATTCGACAGGGGGCGAGTTGCATCAAACACGTTGAACTGGTTCAAATCTGAACTCTACTTTAAAGTGACATTAGTACAATGAGAACTGTCATCTTGAACTCGAGTTCAGCTTGAACTTTAGTTTAACTTTTATGGTGCAACTGGGCCTTAAATAAAACGCTAATAGAACACGGTTTGATTTCCTTTCTTCACTAATTTATTTTTACTGTTAGATGTATCACATGTTTAATTAAAAAAAAACCTCTAGAGTGCTATGATTTCAACTTTTTTAAATTTATGTTGGCTACACGCTTTAGGAATTGTCATATAAAACGTCAGACTTAATAATTATAATGTATAATTTCAGAGTTGCCAACCTACAATATATTCCATAGCACTCTAGAGGTTTTATTTTATTGAACATACTATACATTTCCAGAACTTGGTTTCTTGGTCTTAAATATTCGAATATTCAAATATTTAGATAATTGAATATTCAAATACTTGAATAATTTAGTGATTGAAACATTAATATTTTAATATTCGAATATTTGACTGTTTGAATTATTCGTTTTCGAATCCTAGCCTTAGTAAAAGTTATTACATGTCTTTGAAAATATTATGACGTAATATTCAGCACCGCAGTAAGGGGGGGGGGGCGAAGGGGGCGACGGCCCCAGGCGCACCTATCGGAAGGGCGCTGACGTCGCCTAAATATTTATTTAAAATATATTACCTATAAAATACAGACAGAGAGCTTTTAGAGTTGATTTAATAATTGAAGCGTGCCACATGCAAAAAGTCGTAAGTGCCAATTTTTAAATCATGCGTTTTATATACGGAATATGTTCTAAATGTCATGCTTTACTTGTATAATAAAGGCTGAGGCGATAATGCTACTGCAGGTACATACGAGTCATAAGTGCCATAGTACTTTTATTCACGTTTTATGCTTTTGTATAAATGAAATTGCCAATTCTTGGTTGCAGAATACTTCAAACATTAAAAGTGCGATTCTTTTCGCAATCTACAAGTTAGTCTATAGATGGCCTGAATAATTTGACCCAAATTGTTACATTTGCAGTAGGTTACTGTATGTAACAGCAAACACTTGTTGTATAATTCAATGTCCGTCAGGGTATTAGCCCGGGAAGTAGTTGTTTTAATGAGTGTTTGATATAGTCTTTGTAAGACTAACTTGTTGTAGATTGCGAAAAGAATCGCACTTTTAATGTTTTTTATGCTTTTATTGTAAAACATGTCATTTGATACTTACGAACTTTTGCATATGGCACATGATTTATTTATAAATTTATAAACAAGATTACTTTAAAATATAACGATCTTTATACTAAACCTTAACCACACCAGCAATTCTTTGTTATCTACAAATTGTCCAACATCTTAAAAGGTGTAAGTGTGTTCTTAATTATCTACAAATTGTCTAATACTTGCATAGATTTGAGGTTTTTTGGCGCCCAACGTAGGGCCATGCTAACGCTGGGAGTTTGTTGTGCGCCATAAATTGCAAAAGTAAAAATGGAAAACTTCACACTGAATTAGTGTTTC
Organism: Philonthus cognatus; assembly: GCA_932526585.2. Classification (NCBI taxonomy): domain Eukaryota; kingdom Metazoa; phylum Arthropoda; class Insecta; order Coleoptera; family Staphylinidae; genus Philonthus; species Philonthus cognatus. Next base: position 99,457,323 of record OW052242.1, on the reverse strand, counting down.
GTACGTGTGGCGCATGAAATGAAATTTCAAGTTTAGAAAAGATTGAGTTTGGACGCTACGGGTTTAAATCCAAATGCTCAGGCTTTACTAAACTCAAAATTTTACTTCATGCTTAATCTGGGAGTTGAGAACACTCGTTTAAAAATAATTAAAACGCTTGCATTTTAGGTTATTTGGCCAGGCTAACGCTGTGGTTCCTAGTTAGGCGCAATAATTAGCAAGCATCTACATTTAAAACTTCCCACTGAATCAGCGTTTCGTACGCGTGGCGCATGAAGTAAAATTTCGAGTTTAGAAAAGACTGAGTTTGGATTTGACGCTACGCGTCCAAATCCAAACGCTCAGGCTTTTCTAAAAAAAAAAATCGAAATTTTACATGCTTTGTTTGGGAGTGGAAAACACTCTTTAAAATGAACGCTTATAATTTTTTTTTATTTAAACTTATTGATTAATGACTAAATACGCATTAATTTGATTTGTAAATTTTTTTTATATACTTACTAAGAACTGTAAATTACCCGTAATTCAATAAATTAGTGAATCCAAACCGGTTTACCGATAATTCACCGGGAAATCATGATATCGTTTCTTCAGGGGTAAAATTCATTAAATACGTTACGTGAATAATAGAATTTAATGATTTACCTTTACGAAGTGTTTTCCACTCCCAGACTAAGCTTTTCTAAACTCGAAATTTTACTTCATGCGCCACGCGAACAAAACGCTGATTCATTTTCAACTTTTACTCTCGCAATTTATGGCGCCCAACAAGGGTAAGCGTTTAATTTGGACGCTCGCGATTTATGGCGCTCAACTAGGGGCGCCTATTGGATATTTGGCCCCAGGCGCCGTTTTTCCTTACTGCGGCGCTGGTAATATTTGTGGTTCAAATTATAATAAAACACTTGTCTTTTAAAAAATTTCAGGAATTTGGAATCCCACCAAAATGAACTATACAACCAACTCGAAACTAAAATCTCTGGTGATCGTCAATAAAAATAAAGTAAAACATTTGTTAAACAACCGTGAACAGTGGACCCAATTGTAAACTAGCGAAAAGTGCATTGTGTGCTTCGACCGTTGTGCGCGCGATAATTTTCGATATCCGCAAGGGGCACGTGCCTAGAACGGTGAAAGAGAGAGGGAGCCAAGGAGTCGGAAAGGGCCGGAGCGAGAGGGAAGTAGGCGTCCCTTTTTGTATATATACGGCGAGGTCGGGCATTTCGCGTCAGTTTGTTGTAATATTACGGACAGGCGAGTCACAGCGAACAGGAAACCAGTGCCAGGAACAGTCGGCAACCGAACGCTTCGCTTTTCTTTTTTATTTTTACCTTCCTATTGTATGGGTAAGTTACATTTTTTTATGCCTACCACTTACTTTATACGCATATTCTATTGATTTTTACTTCGATGGTGAAATTTGGTTTGGGGAGTGAATGCTGCAGCCCCTTTTATATTCGGGTTAATGCCACGGAAATGGGATTTCAGGTCAAGTTTAATTTGATTTACAGCTTTAATAAGCTTTTGTTTATCGAATCGGCCGGGAATTTCTTGATTCAAGTAGGTGCGTCATTTCCTGTCGATGGTGGTATTCTTAGAACTTTCGATTCCAAGTAGAACTTACTTTATTACTATAAACAAAGGGATATTTTAGACCTGACATCATTGACTAATTTAAAGAGACATTTGGAACTAGTAACTAGTCGATGGTGGTATTCTTGGAATTCACTTCGATTCCAAATTGAAACAAGTCTTATTTTATTGCTATAAACAAAGAGATATTTCACCCACTTAACAAATTCATTCAAGTAATGTTTTATCAACATTAATACAACGATTAATGTTGCTAAAATGTTGATAAAACGTTATTTGTTGGTGTTTTGCTCAGTGGGCATTAGCTAATTTAAAGAGACTTTCGTAACTACAATTATTCAGAATTCTTTGTTTGCTCAAACTAGTGTTGTAATCACAAAAATGGTGGCCATTTTCCTTCGGGTGGACACGATTGTTCCTACCCTTATTTGGTGCTATTATGCTAGCATATTAAATTTCCAAACATATTACACTATAATACTAAATTGTTCATATTTGTATTAGACATAATTCGAATTGTTATCACGATGGTTTTGTTAATTTCCAATTGTTATGTATTTGTGTAAAATACAGGCCAAATAAATACTGTGAAATTATTTAAAATATAACTTAGAGTAGGCTTTGAATTTTAAATTAGATTGGCACTACTGACCAGCGGTGGCTCGCAGCCTAACTTCAGGGTAGGCCAGAGACCCAAGGTAATATGTATCCGTTATTGAAAGGTGACTGTTGTGCAATTCCTTCTATTTATAAAGCGCGATCCCAACCTCAAATTGTGTGTGCCTTGGCGCTGTGGCCGACCCTGAAGTTAGGCTGCGAGCCGTCGCTGCCACTGACTGTTAACACATAGTTTACCATAACCTCAAATTTATTCCATCATTCAATTAGCCGAGATTGGTCGTACGGTTCAGTCGTACGAATCTGTCATTTAGATAGGGATTTAAAGCTTGTATTAGACGACACTATTTTCTTGTACAACAAAATAGTATACTATTTTCTATCATGGTGTAATACACAAAATTTTACCAAACGCAAATCTTGTACAGTTTTGTATAATATAAACAGAACATGTTTTATTTGGTATGATAGAAAATAGTATACTATTTTCTTGTACAAGAAAATAGTGTCGTCTAATACAAGCTTAACATCTGAATTTAACACTTGGCGGGCGACCGATCATGCGATCAATTTCAGCCGCATACAAAAAATACCGCCTACTCTAATTTTTAATTTAATAAATGGGCCCGCCGTGGCCGAGCGGTTGAGCCGCTGGTTTCGCCAATCGTTCACCGCTGTGATCTGGGTTCGATTCCCAGCGGGGGCGAGTAATTTTTCGAACGAAAAATATTCGTCCCGGAGTCCATGGGTGTGTGTGAATGTGTTGTGACGTCCAAATATATAGTTATATGTAATTAGTAATAAGTTCAAATTAACAAATGCATACAAACAATAAAAATTGATGATGGCTAATAGTCTCGTAACTAAGGCCAGGCAAAAGCCAAACCCAAAAAAAAAAAAAAAATTAATAAATGAACTCACGGTATATCTGAGAGATTGTTCTAAAATTTACTAGCATATGTTTCTAAAATAAGGGAAAAAAACAAAGAAAGGTATCAGAAGGTGCACATTTTGTATTGTTTTAAAATTTACTAGCATATGTTTCTAAAATAAGGGGAAGAAAAACAAAGAAAGGTATTCATTTTCTATATTGAAAAAACAATTCTAAAGTTTGCGAGCATATGTTTCTATACAATCTTGTTACGCTTCTAATTCTTTTAATTTTTCTTTTAGATATACATGTTCTGATGCATACGCTGTAAATTTTTAGGCATATTTCGTTTTTGAAAAAGTTCAATTTTAAGATTCTACCGAGAGATTCCACTCCTTGATTAAGCATGAAGTAAAATTTCGAGTTTAGAAAAGCCTGAAAATTTGTTTTGGTTGCGTAAAGTTTCATTTTAAGCTTTAAACGAGTGTTTTCCACTCCCAGGCTAAGCATGAAGTAAAATTTCGAGTTTAGAAAAGCCTGAAAATTTGGTTTGGTCGCGTCGCGCGAAGCGCGGAGCGGCCAAACCAAATTTTCAGGCTTTTCTAAACTCGAAATTTTACTTCATGCGCCACGCCTATAAAACACTGATTTCAAGTGAAGTTCAAAATACACTGTTTTAAAATTATGCTTAAGCTATATATTTTAAACTTCACTTAAAATCAGTGTTTTATACGCGTGGCGCATGAAGTAAAATTTCGAGTTTAGAAAAGCCTGAAAATTTGGTTTGGCCGCTCCGCGCTTCGCGCTACGCGACCAAACCAAATTTTCAGGCTTTTCTAAACTCGAAATTTTACTTCATGCTTAGTCTGGGAGTGGAAAACACTCGTTTAAAGCTTCAAATTTAACGTTAGTAAGAAACACAACGAATTCCTGAATAAATACAGAGAAAATATACTTAAAAGAGAAATTCCCTGTATTTACAAATGAGCATGTACTTGTATACTTAACTCAATCTTTTTGTATTAATATTTTGTTTTAATTTATATTTTGGTCCATGTATTAATTATCCGTTGGGCAAATAAATATCATTAATATTTAAACAAAAACCACCAAACTGGTTTGAGAAAGTAAACAGTGGATATTTTATACTTTGAAATACTAATCCTTAAATTTGTAAGCATAAGTTTAAGAAATAATCAAAAACATCAGAAAGGTATTAGAAGGTGGACTTTTTATGTTTTAAAAAAGCAATTCTAAAATTTCTAAGCGTAAACAGACAAAAAAGCACCAATTAGACGGCATTTCAAAATACGAAATTTCTACTATCTGATACCGCTGGTCGCGTAGCGCGAAGCGCAGAGCGGCCAAACCAAATTTTCAGGCTTTTCTAAACTCGAAATTTTACTTCATGCGCCACGCCTATAAAACACTGATTTCAAGTGAAGTTCAAAATACACTGCTTTAAAATACTGCTTAAGCTATATATTTTGAACTTCACTTAAAATCAGTGTTTTATACGCGTGGCGCATGAAGTAAAATTTCGAGTTTAGAAAAGCCTGAAAATTTGGTTTGGCCGCTCCGCGCTTCGCGCTACGCGACCAAACCAAATTTTCAGGCTTTTCTAAACTCGAAATTTTACTTCATGCTTAGTCTGGGAGTGGAAAACACTCGTTTAAAGCTTCAAATTAAACGTTAGTAAGAAAAACAACGAATAAATACAGAGAAAATATACTTAAAAGAAAAATTCCCTGTATTTACAAATGAGCATGTACTTGTACACTTAACTCAATCTTTTTATATTAATATTTTGTTTTAATTTATATTTTGGTCCATGTATTAATTATCCGTTGGGCATATAAAGATCATTAATATTAAAAGAAAAACCACCAAACTGGTTTGAGAAAGTAAACAGTGGATATTTTATACTTTGAAATACTAATCCTTAAATTTGTAAGCATAAGTTTAAGAAATAATCAAAAACATCAGAAAGGTATTAGAAGGTGGACTTTTTATGTTTTAAAAAAGCAATTCTAAAATTTCTAAGCGTAAACAAACAAAAAAGCACCAATTAGACTCGGCATTTCAAAATACGAAATTTCTACTATCTGATACCGCTGATCAGATAGTAGAAATTTAGTATTTTGAAATTACGATTCCAAAATTTGCGAGAATATATTTCTAAAGCTAACAAAAGAACATAAAACAGATGTATCCGAAAATAGATATTTTGTATTTTAAAGTACCAATTCAAAAATGTACGAGCACATATTTCTAAAGGGTCTCCCAATAAGAGTGCCAGATTTATTTTAAAAATAAATCTCATAGTTTCTGAGCGAGTGATGATATTTTTATTGCATTATATAGTGGACATGTTCCGATTAAGTATGGAATAAAATATGATTTTGAAAAGAAAACACTTGGTTAAGTATCACTAATATTAACCAAGTGTTCCCTTTTTCAAATCATAGTTAAAAATGTTTCACCACGTGAAAGATGAGAAACTTGTTCAAGATGGAATAAAATATCCAGCAAATGGCCGCCGCGTTTCTGAGCACAGACTCATGCTTTTTTCAAGAAATTTTCGAAGACGTTTTCGCATTTTGCGGCTCTAACTCACCGATGAGTCGTTGGATCTCGTCCTCGAACTCGGGATTAGTTCGTGGCGCATTAGCATAGACGTGAGATTTCACAAAACGCTAGAAAAAGAAATCGCACGGCGTCAAATCGGACGATCTTGGGCGGCCAGTTGATTTCGGAATTTCGAGAAATTATTCGGTCCGGAAATCGTTCATCCAATAAATGGAAATATTTTCCAGATCCATACCGTCAAGGTAAGGCCACAAGAACTCCGATATCATGCGGTACCGTAAATCTTTGACAGTTACAGCTTGCAAGCTTCATTTAAAAAAAATACGGGTCTATCACGCCACTTCTCGGCGGCCAGTTTATTTCAGAATTACGAGAAATTATTCGGTCCGGAAATATCGTTCATCTAATAAATGGATTGTTTCATGCTCGGTGTGGCAGGTCGCGCCGTCCTGCTGGAACCACGTGTTTTCCAGATCCATACCGTCAAGGTAAGGCCACAAGAACTCCGATATCATGCGGTATCGCAAACCTTTGAGAGTTACAGCATTGCAAGCCTCATTTTCAAAAAAAAAAATACGCCACTTGCCCAAAATCCGCACTAAACAATGGCTCTTTGTGGATGAATTTGTTTCTCTTAGATCACGTGCGGATTATTTAAACCACAAATTCGACAATTTTGTTTGTTAATGAACCCGTTCAACTTAAAGTGCGCCTCATCGTACTTTCCTCATTTTTGTAATGGGTTTTCACAATGATAACGGGTTGTTTTTTTGTGTAGCGCTCCATAATAAGCGGAACACTCGTAGATGACAGCTGTCAAATTTCAGAGCTGCCACTTGCACACAAAAAAAAGGACGCATTATTTAAATCAGGCACTCTTACTCGGACACCCTTTAAAACAAACAATAGAACACAAAACAGAGATATCAGAATGTGGACATTTTGTGTTTTAAAACACATGTTTCTAAAACAAACAACAAACAAAAGAACACAAAACAGAGGTATTATAATGTGAACATTTTGTATTTTAAAGCACCGATTCTAAAATTTGCGATCATGTGTTTCTAAAAAAAACAAAAGAACACAAAGCAGAGGTATCAAAATGTGAATATTTTGTATTTTAAAGCACCAATACAAAAATTTACGACCATATGTTTCTAAAAAAAAAACACCATATCATAATGTGGACATTTTGTATTTTGAAACACCGATTCTAAAATTTGCGAGCATGTGTTTCTTTAACAAACAAAAGAACACAAAACAGAGGTATCAGAATGTGGACATTTTGTATTTTAAAGCACCGATTCTAAAATTTGCGAGCATGATTCTAAAAAGAACGCAAAGCAGAGGTGTCAAAATGTGAATATTTTGTATTTTAAAGCACCAAACAAAAATTTACGACCATATATTTCTAAAAATAAAAAAAAACACCAGAGGTATCATAATGTGGACATTTTGTCGTTTGAAACACCGATTCCAAAATTTGCGAGCATATGTTTCTAAAACAAACAAAAGAACACAAAACAAGAGGTATCATAATGTGGACATTTTGTATTTTGAAACACCGATTCTAAAATTTGCGAACATATGTTTCTAAAACAAACAAAAGAACACAAAACAGAGGTACCAGAATGTGGACATTTTGTATTTTAAAGCACCGATTCTAAAATTTGCGAGCATGATTCTAAAAAGAACGCAAAGCAGAGGTGTCAAAATGTGAATATTTTGTATTTTAAAGCACCAAATATTTCTAAAAAAAAAAACGCCAGAGGTATCATAATGTGGACATTTTGTATTTCGAAACACCGATTCTAAAATTTGCGAGCATGTGTTTCTAAAATAAACAAAAGAACACAAAGAAGAGGTATCAAAATGTAAATATTTTGTATTTTAAAGCACCAAACAAAAATTTACGACCATATATTTCTAAAAATAAAAAAAATAACATCAGAGGTATCATAATGTGGACATTTTGTATTTTGAAACACCGATTCCAAAATTTGCGAGCATATATTTTTATAACAAACAAAAGAACACAAAACAAGAGGTATCATAATGTGGACATTTTGCATTTTAAAGCACCGATTCTAAAATTTGCGAGCATATATTTCTAAAACAAACAAAAAAACAACAAACAGAGTTGCTGCCTTGATTCCATAAAAAGTACTGCTAAACATTTAAAAAAAAATAATAGTGTGATAAAAATTAGTTTTGGTGTCTAAACAGGTGGACATTTTGAACTTTGATAATTCCAGTTCTAAATTTTACGAGCATAAGTTGCTAAAAACACAACAGCGAAAGCTGCTTCTTTGTCGTTATATAAAATTACTACTGAACAACCTCATTATATAATTAACTGGTTAAAATTACTACTAAAGAACCTCAATATATAATTAATTGGTTGACGCAGTAAATTAATTATTTGCAATTTCAAGAATTATTTTGATAAATCATCGAGTGAATCAGTAACCATGGCCAGTATTCTGAACACCGATAAGTTCTGTCATCGATGACTCTGTCTCATAAAAATGACGTCATTATACACTATACGGTTTGGTCATTTCATCCAAAAATTACGTCACTTCAGTGCGAAATGTCATTGGTGTTCAGAATACGGGCCCAGAAATATAAAAATTATCACTGAGTCACTTTGGGAAATTCCAATACGTTCGGAAAGTAATGACGTCAAAAATGAGTGGAAAATTCAAACGTGAGTCATACTGGGAAAACACTCAAAATATTGGTAGTATTGACAACGTACATAAGGGCGAGAATAAAATAGGTTATGTTTGTAGATTTTTTTGTATGCACTTCAGTAACGAAATGCGAAATTTGTAAACATATGTTTTGTAAGCCGGTGTACTTTTATCTGATATTTGGCCTTGGATACAAGTGTTATCCAAATGCGAATTGGCTTTGTTCCACATTAGAAATGAAATTTGCATTTCTCCTTTCCAAATCCTTTTAAAAAACACACCTGGGTCGCATTGTTTATGCGGGCTCTTATTATTTAGAACGCAGATTGATCTCAAAACTGGGGCCAAATTTTAAAAATAAGGTATTTAAAAATAAAGACCTATTCATCATTTAAACTACATTTCCATCTCTATGCACAATATACCGGGTGTTAACACCAAATCTTATTTAGAGTACTAATACTTCGAACAAGTTTTTACAATCTTTGATTAGGCATGAAGTACAAATTTGAGGTTAGAAAATCCTGATATTTTGCTTGGCCGAAATGTCTGGCTTTTATAAACTTAATGCGCAATTCGTGTAAAACCTTGATTTATGGTTTAAAGTGGTGTGCAAAATATACGTTTCTGATTTACAGCATTATATATGAATCGCCCAGATGCAAAACCAGCCATACGTGTTTTGACAAATTTGTGACAAAAAGACAAAAACCGATTTTGCAGCGTCTTTTAAGTAAATCAAAATAATGTTGACTGAGCGTTGTATCGAATAGGAACAAGAAAAATTATAGAAAACTAGATAAAAAGTTGGCAGGATTTGCAACTGAAAAAATATGTCAGCTTTGAAGCCGAGAAATGTAGCAGGCTTTGCATTCGACAGGGTTTTTCAAACCTAATTTTAAAAGGTTAAGAAAGGGTTTTGAGGATCGATTTATTTTTTAAATTATAAGCTGAGACGAGCAGAATCTAGGGATATCAAAACCTCAACAGAAAAAAAGGTGTATGGCTGGTTTTGCATTTGAGCGACTTATATGATTAAATTAATGGCCAGGTTTAGTTGTTAACACTCGGTATACAAAGAGTGATTAAAAAGTAAGGTTAGAATAAGTACAAGTTTCATTGCAGGCTTCGTAACCTTACTTTTTGATTGTCCCCTCGTAGATAGAAAAAAATAGATCAATCACATTTTATAAACATGATGATTGTATTGTCATATTTAGGAATAATCAATTTATTCCGGGCTCGAATTTTTCTAAGCCACGCAATACAATCTAAATTGTAACAGAATAGTTTATTCTAGTTTAAAAGTGACTCAAGGCTGTAGAACCGAAATTCGTTACAATTACACAAGTGTACGGTCGTTAAAATTTAATTAAACGTATATAATTGCTGGTCGACGTATTTTTCCATATTAGAACTTGATTTTATTAACCTTCAATTAACAATTCCGATTTGATTGCGTACTGATTGTTAGTTACAAATTATCATATTAGAAATATTCCGTCGGTTTAAAGGTAAAAGTCACTAAGTGCGCATGAATCAATAGGGGTCTGTTATTACATACAGTGATATTTTCTTTTAAATATACACATCCCGATATATACACTGTAATGTTTCGGGCGTTCGTTGTATATACAGAGAGTTTTATATAACACCGAACAATGCTAGAATGTACTGAATGTTAATTTTCCTATGTTCGATGTGTACTGGGACGCATCAAAACATTGATTACTATGTGATTGGCTACGATTTCTAATGGTAATATAGTCAACCTAATGTACACTCTTCCCGTTAAAAATAAATTAAATTTGTCAATTATTATGTCAACCACAATGTTGTTGTATTATGAACATTTTAGTTCAACGAAATGCTTATCAACTTTTGTTACATTTTTAATCAGTAAAATACTAGTTAAAGAAGGTAACAAGATATAAACGCTTCATCAGTAAACACATTTTTTTCGCAACATTTCGTTATTTAATTTAACATATTAAATACAATTTTACAAAAATGTTATCACTTTGTTTGTATAACAATTGGTTTATTTGGTGACTATAGTTTCGATACATCAATCAAAAATGTTATCGTTTAATTTTGTCATACAGCAACTAGTAATGTTGGAATTTGTAGGACCAAAATTTAAATTCTTGTAGAACTCTTATGTACAGAGGATTTTGCAATAGTAAGGATATTATTGGGCACTCTTCGACATAACAGAAATTGTTTAATTTCATCTTTTCCGATAATATCGACGGACTTCTAACTCCTGGCTTGTGAAATGTATCTAAACAAACAGTTTTATCAGGTTCGAAATGGTTGAAATAAATGGTATTGGTCAATCAGAAAATTTTACAGAAAATAAATTATGGGAATTTCTTGAACTGTTTTCTCCATGGAATACGTTTACCAGAAAAATCTTATATACTAAATCTATGGTTGAATCATTTTATTTTATGCAACTCAAGGTACAGCATAATTCATATTTTCGTGGTTAGATGGCATCACAGTTCAATAAATTTATTTCATGTAACTCAAAGTACAGCCTAATTCATATTTGTGCTGTACTTCCACCCAAAATTTTCTATAGTTTATTTATATATGATTTAAGACTCAAGAATATTAAAACTGTAATGGTAAATTTCTGTACATGCATGGAAAAACCATACAGAGAAGTTTTCTTTTAAGTATACATATTATATTGATTACGCTGTAAATCATAAATAAATTATAAGTATATACACTGTTCCATTTGTTTCTGGATCTCGCCTAGCCATGCTTTCGTGTTGTTATGTTGCAGTATCAACATTTACATTTTTTATTAATTGGCACTCCTGATTCCTTATTTTAACAGTGTTGCAATAATTTATGATATCATAAGTATGGGGTATAAATTCAAATTAATTAATGGGCGCAAAATTCTCTGTGAACAAAAACATGTTGTTGCAGCTAAAATTATTTTCCTTAGAAAATTTTTACAGTATCAAAATTCCAGTGAAGATATCCAATTCGTATACCTGGATGAAACATGGATATATCAGAATGGATCCGTGGTTCGACGCTGGGTACATGAAACGGATATAAAAAGTAATCCAACTAAATTCAAAAATGAAGGCAAACGCTTCACCATTCTACATGCTGGGTATAGGGGTGGGTTTTTGGATGGGTGCGATTTTTTATTACATTCGAAAAACAATGACCGAGATTACCATGCCACAATGGATGGTAATACTTTTCAAAATTGGGTGGTTAATCAACTTATTCCTGCTTTGGCTAAGCTTTCAGGGAAATGTGTAGTTATTATGGATAATGCTGCATACCATTCTGTGCAATTAGACAAAACTCCTTCATTTTCTTGTAAGAAATGCGAAATGCAGGAGTGGTTGGTTAAACACAATGTAAAATTCAATCCAAAATTAACCAAAAAGGAACTATGGGCTTTATTTATACCTTTTCGATCAAATGACAAAATTTGCGTAGTTGATGACATTTTGAGAAAGAACGGGCACGAAGTTCTTGGATTACCGCCATACCATTGTCAATACAATCCAATTGAAATGGCATGGGGGTTTTGTAAGACTTACTACAATAAGCACATAAATTCTAAGCAACCATCTAAGGATCGTGTTCAGAATTTATGGCTTGAGTCTCTCTCAAAATGGACATCCGATATGTGGCAAAATTTCTGTGATCATTGTGAAAAACTTATTTCGGATGACTGGACAAAACACATGGGGAACCTTTCTTTTGAAACCATTCCTCCTTTTATTATTTCGCTTGGGGAATCTGGCTCAGAACAAACATCAGAAGATTCAGATGCAGGTTCTCTTGACTAAATAATAAAAGTGGAATGAGGGCTTAAAAATTGTTTGACATGAAAATTATCAGTATCACAAGAGGGTGGGAATAAATTTGCAATTCTACAAAAAAATACTGAGGGCCAACAGAAGAGAGAATGACCAAAATTAAGGTGGATGGATGGAGTTGATCAAAATGTGTTAACGGGAAGACCCAAGCGAGAAATACAAATGGATGACGAAATAAGTTTGCAGAGCCGAATTCATTATATTTGTTATATACAATATTATTGCTGTGTTTGTATGTACAAAAACCAAGTAGTAAATTTTGTTAATCTTAAAACTGCATATTATTATCCTTTTATATCTGAAAATTTGTAAAACAGGCAACAGTGTAAGATCACAATAGTCAGAAATTATAACCTTAAAATCGAACATCTGACAGTGACATTTAAAAACCCTGATTTAAAACACAACCAGCCCCATTTACAATACTTAAACTGTCACTTTTCCATAGCTAGGCGAGATCCAGAAACAAATGGAATTTTGTATATACTACTGATGGATATACATATTAAATGTTGTTACACACAGAAAGTTTTTCTTTTAAGTATACATACAAATGCCAAAGAATAGTTTACATTTGTTTGTTTCCATTAAGGATTAGAGCCTTTGCTCTTAATTGTGTAAGAATTTCTTTGATGTCGTAGTGCCATAGATGACCCTATGAGTTGGTTCATTATATGCAGATGTTGCAGATGTTTTTAAGAAAGTTTATAGTTAATAGTCCTTAGATTGTTCCTGTTGAGGCTTAGGGTCTTTGCTAAAATTGTGTGAGAATTTCTTGGATGTTGTGCAGTTCTTCAGATGACAAAAACTCTTCATCTAGTTGTTTCATTATATCCAGATGTTTCTTAAGAATAATTGTGTTTATTAGCTCTTAGGTTGTTTCTGTTGAGGATTGGGATTTTTTCTTTCAATCGTGTTTTTTCGATGTATGGGTTTCAGAGTTCAATTTAGAATTCTGAAACCCATACATCGAAAAATGTAATAAATGTGTAAATCTTGTGTGCAACTTATTGTGTTAGTTTTTTTGTTTTTAACGTTTGTTTTTTTTTTTGTTACAGAGCGTGAGAAAAACAGTTCAATATTAAAGTTACTGTGTACAGCTGATCAGGATGCAGCTGTACACGGCTCGTGCGTATCTACGGCCGGCGGCGCCGGCCTCCCCTTGGGGGTATCCTCCAGCGAGAGGGCCTTCGTGCCCTCCGTGGGCCGCTGGGGCTGCGAATGGCCGAGTTGACTCGAACAAGAAGCACTATGGGCCCCAGCGAGGCCCCTTCTTATAGGGGGGGTCAAGTCCGGACAAGATTCCGGCAGCGATTACGACACCACATCGAGCGATGGAGAGGGCGAGGGTAGCACCAGCTCGTTCGCCGCCGCCGACAACAACAACGAAAACGATGATCCTCTGTTAGGGCTCACCCAGGTCGACGGGGTGTGGCCCATCGAGCACCCGTTGCCGCTGCCCGAATGGGAAGTGCGGGAAAAGGAGGCTTACAGCATTGGGTCCGTTTCGGAATTCAACGAAATAGCCGGCTCCATCGAATCGCACCTTCAGAAATTGTTGGAAGAGCACAATTACAACACCGTTGGGAATTTCGTTTCACTTTACGAGGGTTTTAAGAAGAGTTCATGTTCTTATCTTGCTGAATTTTTCCAAAGGTAAGTTTACATTTTAATTTTCTTAGACAGAAATTCGACGTTAACAAATATACCAAGTAAAATTACATCGATCACATCCCTTAATGTTGGACAGTGACACCCCAGGTCATGTCCCTCACAAGGCGGGGGCTGACAGGGCCCTAGCCCTGATTAGAGGGGCCCGGCCCGCTCGCAGCGTGTTATGCACTAAATATTATGCACAACAAAAAACCCGAAGATAAAAATGATGTGTCCTTCATAGCACTTTTCCCGTTGAAGATATGATGATTTATATTATACAGTAGAACCTCGCTATACCGGGCCTCGAGATAGCGTGATTCGGATATATCGGGGTTATTTTTCAGGTTTCTTTCTTTTTTTTAAAGATGTTAATTTTAACAATTGACTGCGTACCGCCCTGATTAGGTAAAACGTTCCGGCGTCATTATTGTATTATATAGTATGTCTTGTTATGTAGGTGGCTACTGCACATATGTATATATATATATATATATATATATAACTGGCTTGAGTTTTTTGGGCTGCTTTCTCGCGTTGGTTGATTTATTTGCGCTCTACGTTTCGTCAGCATCACTTCTGCCATCCTCAGGAGCTTTTTTGTATACTAAATGATAGATGTCACGTTCACTGTCAGTACATTTGTTTTGTAAACTAGGGACTTGTAGTCTAGATCTGCTGCGTGTTATTGGTCCACTCGATGTAGATGGTGCTAAAATTTCTTGATTTGTGTCCGATGTATCTGCATTGTTGAGATTACTTGAATTTGTCTGAATATTCAGAAAATTGTTGGATATTGGAGGCAAGTCATTTTTTTGTTGTTTTATTATATTCATCAAAGGTTTCCATGTGGTTTGTAATTTTGTGGCATCATCTCGTTTATTGAGGCACAAAGGATGTTTTTCTATTTCTTTGATGAATATAATAAAACAACAAAAAAATGACTTGCCTCCAATATCCAACAATTTTCGGAATATTCAGACAAATTCAAGTAATTTCAACAATGCAGATACATCGGACACAAATCAAGAAATTTTAGCACCTTCTACATCGAGTGGACCAATAACACGCAGCAGATCTAGACTACAAGTCCCTAGTTTACAAAACAAATGTACTGACAGTGAACGTGACATCTATCATTTAGTATACAAAAAAGCTCCTGAGGATGGCAGAAGTGATGCTGCCGAAACGTAGAGCGCAAATAAATCAACCAACGCGAGAAAGCAGCCCAAAAAACTCAAGCCAGTTATATTTTGCTCGCGAAAACCTAAAAATAAATATATGTATATACAGGGTGTCCCATTAGTGCGGTCTCGGAAGATATCTCAGCTCTTGTTAAAGATAGAAAAAAAATGTTTTCACGAAATTTGCTTGATTTTAAGAGCTGCATAACCTAAAATTATTTTCAAATATACAGGGTGTCCCATTATTCCATACTTAATACCAACTTTGTTATTTTAAATGGAACACCCTATATATTATTTTTTTATTTGATCCGCCTTTAAATAACCTACACAAAGATATATCATTATCGGCACTTTAGGTAATTCGTTACTTAAAAAAAAAATATTTTTTGAAAATGTTGGCAGTTTTAGTACTTTACTTAAAAATTCACTGTGTTCGTATTTTTTAAGATACCAGTCTGAAATTTTACACACATATGCAGTAAAGAATGCTCTATCCATTGACTATAACACATTTTAATATTACTTATAAAACCTAGTAAAAAACTACCCTCGAATATTTAATATTTAAAATGTACATTACTTCATTTTTTTAAATGGGACATCCTATATTTTTTTATTTTATCAAATCCGCAATAAAAAATGCTTTATTTCTTGTATAATATACCCTATATCTATTTTCATTAGTTTTGGAGATATTAACATTTTTCTGTCAAATATGGGAAATTAGGTCACAATCAGCATTAAATTAGTCTTTAAAGGTTGTCTAACTTTAATGGTATTTAGATATTTCAGTTTTACTTTACTTTATTTATTTATGACATATTATAATTACATTTATAATATCAAAGTAAACAATATAAACAAATTTTGTCATTTTTTAATATATCATGAATGCAATAAAGGAGGCCATGAAAAACAATTGATAAAGTAAACAAACGTATTTATTTGACATACAGATAAATAAAGTGCTGTTAACACTATTATTAATATTATTGAATTTTTGATAACGCAATAATGAATTTTTCAAAAGAAGAATTAATAAAAATGACTTACGTTTTGGGTGCAAGTGAAGAAAATTGTTTTCTTGCAAGTCGAATATATGCACAAAAGTATCCAAATGCGGAACGGCATCCTAATGCAGCAGCGTTTGTGAGATTGAAGAACCGATTTGAAAGCACAGGAAGTATCATGTGCCCTCTAAAATTAAAGAGAAAGAAAAGGACAACGAAAGAAGAGAATGAACATTTGGTAATTCAGTCCATTGTTGAGAACCCTCAAATTTCTTCCCGCCAGTTAGAAAAACAACTTGATATTCCCAAATCAACAATAAACAAAATAACAAAGAGATTCAAATTTCATCCCTATAACGTTCAGTTGGTGCAGGAATTAGGTGAGAATGATTTTTTAAAAAGATTGGATTTTTGTAATTGGGCGTTACAAAAACATCAAGTTGAACCGAACTTTTTTAACAATATTTTGTTTACCGACGAAGCGATATTCCATAGAAATGGTTTCGTTAATAGACATAATTATCATTATTGCGATGACCATAACCCGAACCATATTGTTTGTATAGACCATCAACATAAATGGTCTCTTAATGTTTGGGCTGGAATTATTGGGAATAGGATTATTGGTCCGTATTTCTTTAATGGAAATGTTACTGGTGATACGTTTTTAAATTTTCTTCAAAATCAGTTCGAAACCTGGTTGGATGAATTGCCGTTAAGAACGTTACAAAATGCATGGTTACAATTAGATGGCGCACCACCACACTATAGTCGACAAGTTAAACAATATTTAGACCAAACTTTTCCTAACAAATGGATTGGAAGAGGAGGACCAATTCCATGGCCAGCGAGGTCACCCGATTTAACAAAACTGGACTTTTTTTTATGGGGTGTTGTGAAGGAAGAAGTTTATAAAATACCTGCAACAACACAAGAGGATATGAAAAATAGAATTAGTAATGTTATGCGTGCCATTACTGTAGACAACTTAGTAAGTGTCAATCAAAGCTTCATACGGAGGCTTCAAGTGTGCCAAAACCAAAATGGAGGCCATATCGAACACTTAATATAATTATCAAATTCATTATATGCTAATCTGTTAATATTAATACGGTTTACTTGTTTCCATTGTCGTTATATTGTTTACTTTGATATTATAAATGTAATTATATTATGTCATAAATAAATGATTTGAAGTAAAACTGAAATATCTAAATACCATTAAAGTTAGACGTCCATTAGAGATTAATTAAATGCTGATTGTGGCCTAATTTCCCATATATGACAGGAAAATGTTAATATCTCAAAAACTAATAAAAATAGATATAGGGTATGTTATACAAAAAATAAAGCATTTTTCATTGCGGATCTGATAAAGTAAAGAAATATAGGGTGTCCCATTTAAGAAAATGAAGTTATGTACATTTTAAATATTAAATATTAGAAGGTAGTTTTTTATTAGGTTTTATAAGTAATATTATAATGTGTTATAGTCAATGGATAGAGCATTCTTTACTGCATATGTGTGTAAAATTACAGACTGATATCTTAAAAAATAAGGACACAGTGAATTTTTAAGTAAAGTACTAAAACTGCCAACATTTTCAAAAAATATTTTTTTCTGAAGTAACAAATAACCTAAAGTGCCAATAATGATATATCTTTGTGTAGGTTATTTAAAGGCGGATCAAATAAAAAAATAATATATAGGGTGTTCCATTTAAAATAACAAAGTTGGTATTAAGTATGGAATAATGGGACACCCTGTATATTTGAAAATAATTTTAGGTTATGCAGCTCTTAAAATCAAGCAAATTTGGTAAAAACATTTTTTTTCTATCTTTAACGAGAGCTGAGATATCTTCCGAGACCGCACTAATGGGACACCCTGTATATATATATATATATATATATATATATATATATATATGCGCGTGTGTGTATGTGACTATTATACAAATTACATATATTCGGATATACCGTGTTTTCCTTATATCGTGCTAGGTATAGCCAAAAGCCATCCCGGTATACCGAGGTTCTACTGTAATACAAAAAAACCTGTAGAGTGCCGGGGAAAATATTATAGGTTGGCAACTCTAATATTATAATTATTATGTCTGACGTTTTATATGTCAATTCCTAAGGCGTGTAGCCAACCCTAATTTAAAAAAAAGATTAAATCATGGCACTCTAGAGGATTTTTTTATTGAACAGATGAAATCAAGTTTATGGAAAATTGTCTCAAACTAAATTTGTTGTAGTTTTCTTATTACTATTTATAAAACATTCAAAAAAAGGAGTGTTTGCTTATTTTTCGCTATATTTTGGTAAATATCAATTCATCACATCTCAGCAGTGTACATTTTAACTTTACTTAAAATCAGTGTTTATACGCGCGGCGCATGAATTAAAATTTCGAGTTTAGAAAAGCCTGAAAATTTGGTTTGGTCGCGTAGCGCTACGCGCTACGCGACCAAACCAAATTTTCAGGCTTTTCTAAACTCGAAATTTTAATTCATGCTTAATCTGGGAGTGGAAGACACTCGTTAGATTAAAATTTACCACAAGTGTCAAAATATGTGTCATAACTGTCACAACGAAAAACAATAACATGACGATCATTCTAATTCAATTTAAACTTATGTCAAGTTAGCACGATGGTCTAAATGTGGACTGAAGCTGACTCGTTTCAAAACTGTCAGTATAAATGTTAATATCATCAACCATCAAAAATGACGCATTACGTCAATAAAGGTGAGAAGTGAGTCGAGACGCTCTTTAAGTAAATTTTAAATTTTCGCGTATAATGTAATTATTTGTATCTTTCTCCAACGAACGAAAAAGAAAACCTGATTTTGACGTGAAGTATTATTTTAGTCAAAGATGGATCTACATAAAAAATTATGTATACCCACTGAGCAAATCCATGTAAGTAATGTTTCAACAACATTGAAACAACGTTTAATGTTGCTACAATGTTGATATAACGTTATTTGTTTGATTTTTACTTATTTGATTATTAATTTAGTTAATGCAGTCAATCTTGTCGAATGACAGTCAATAACTAATACTTAACAATCTGTATATAGTCCACACATTTGATATACAGTCACTGTTGTCAAATTAAATAAAAATGAGTGTGGTTTTATATCTAAAAAATATAAAGTTCTATAAGTGAAAAATAGTTAAGTGAATTTGGTACTTAGTCCATCTTGTCAACTTGACAAGAGTTTGAATTGAACTATAATAATGGTCATGTTATTGTTTTTCTTTGTGAGAGTTACGAACATTATGACAGTTGTGATATATTTTAAACTAACGAGTGTCTTCCACTCCCAGACTAAGCATGAAGTAAAATTTCGAGTTTAGAAAAGCCCCGTGAAGAAAATTTTTCGAGGGTCGCGAAGCGACCCTCGAAAAATTTTCACGGGGCTTTTCTAAACTCGAAATTTTACTTCATGCGCCACGCGTATAAACCACTGATTTAAAGTAAAGTTAAAAATATATACTGCTATGATGTGACAGATATTTACTAAGATTACTAAGAAACGAAATGTTTAGGCTTTTCTAAACTCGAAATTTTACACGCGTATAAAAACACTGATTTAAAGTAAAATTGAAAATAAATTGTTATTATAATTGACAAATTTATTTATTTTTGATGGGATCCCACCGAGCAAACACATTTAAGTAATGATTTATCAACATTAAGTATGTATTTGGATTGAGTTACGTGAAGAGTTGAATATAATTTACTTAATAAAAGACTAACACTTTCTTCACTAAAAACATTTATTTTCGATAAATGTACATTTCGAACACTACGTGCTCATTATCAATAGCTTACTGTAAGCTATTGATAATGAGCACGTAGTGTTCGAAATGTACATTTAGCGAAAATAAATGTTTTTAGTGAAGAAAGTGTTAGTCTTTTATTAAGTAAATTATATCAACATTAAAACAACGTTTAATGTTGCTGCAATGTTGATATAACGTTATTTGTTTGTTTTTTGCTCAGTGGGAGGAGTGTAAATTGGGTTGAATATATTACCATTAGAAATCTTAGCCAATTACATTGCACTTAATGCTTTGATGCGTGCCAATACAAATTGAACAAACAAAAATTAACATTGAGAATTTTCTAGCATGTTCAGTGTTACACAAGACTCTATATATACTAAATCTATATTTGAATTATTTTATTTTATGCAACTCAAGGTACAGCCTAGTTCAAATTTTTGTGGCTAGATGGCATCACAGTTGAATCATTTTATTTTAGGCAACTCAAAGTACAGCATAATTCATATTTTTGTGGATAGATGGCAGAACAATAAAAAATGTCATCGGCAACCCATAGTACTTTCTTCTCAAGATATTCTATAGGTATTTATCAATGTAAGACTCAAGAATATTAAAACTGTAATTGTAAATTTGTCTACATACAAGAAAAAAGCATACAGGGAAGTTTTCTTTTTAGTAAACAAGATGATTACTCTGTAAATTTTAAATAAATTATGAGTATATACTACTGATGGATATGTGATGGATCAATATTTACCCAGATACAGCGAAAAAATGCAACAATTACATTTTTGTGAATATTTTAATAATAAGAAGAAAAGTAGGTATAACATTCAGTTTGAGACACTCTTTTATATTGTTAATATTTAATCGTCATGTCATGTACCCAAGGAGGTAGAGGTAGTTTTGAGGAATACAGTTGAGAACTTTTAACTAATTCGTGGTTTATTAACTTTGTCTATAATATTCAACGTAATTGACAACTTATTTTTACTAGATTTAGAACTTGATTTAGAGATTAAGTATTTTGATTTGTACGAAAATAGAACTTGTAGAGAGTTAGTAGACTATTTGTTATTTTTAAGACTGAATGAGAACTGACTTTACGCTGTGAACGATAACCCTAAGATCAAGTAAAATCCCGTCTCGTAAAAAGGGGGATTGACTGTTGGTCCGATAATATTCAACATCCCGCCTCAAGGGCCATGGATAAACAAACGATTAAAATGATATTTATGATGTGGGAACTATTATTAGGGTGAAGCTCACACGCTTGATTCAATCAATAATAACTTACATTTCTTGGGCTTATGAATTGGTCACACACCTAAGAAATTAATAAAGCTCCAATTTTTAATATACACGGACCAGAACCATACAAGGGGGGGGCATTTCTCATTTAATAAATCAACAACACTAATCCCTTGTATAATTCCGAATCCGTGAAACATAATATTCTTGACATAATAAAAAATGATCTTATTACTAACGCGCACACATAAAACAAATAGCATTTTTCTATTGATATCATGGTGTCCTCAACCCTAAGCTAGAGGGGCCTGTCAGACAACCTGGCCTGTGGGACCGAGTTAGGATGTGGGGGCCATGCCCTAGGTAGCAACCCGAGGTGGTATTGTTCAATAAAGTGCCCTTCCTTGCCCACCTTAGCTATGACCATAGCCATTGGTCCTTTTGTATTTTATATACGAGGTTTAATCAAAAAGTAAGGTTACAAACCCTGCAATGAAACGTATACATTTTCTAACTTTACTTTTTGATCACCTCTCGTACTTTAGGTTCTTTAGGTGTACCATTGGTCCTTCAGTGTTGTATTAATGGATGTCATTAGTACTTCTACACATACCTCATTCCCAACTTCTATAATAAAAATCAAAATATTTACTAACCGCAATAATCATTTTCAGTTACTCACCGCCCATCACATCGAAGCACCACACTTGCGTCGGACTGGCCTTGGAACTCTGGCGAAAACTCTACGAACTGGACCGGAGTTTTCCTCACTTAACCGGACACCTTTACCTGGTTTCTTGTGAGGAAAGCATCGGCGTGTTCAACGAGTATCCGGGATTGTACCGCAACATCGAAGACGTGGGCGCCATCGTAGAAAAGGAGCACGTCTTGCTCGCCATGAAATTCGAAATTCAGGGACGCGCAGGGATTATGCTCTGCGATCCGGGATATCACGTCGGACGGGTCATCATTGTGATGAAAGACGGCATGTTCCCACATACAGGTAAATATTAAAACTTAACTTCCTTAACCATCAAGTTTAAAACGGATATTAGTATAACCTTTAAACTGCTGCTACTGTCTATTAAACACGTAGAAAACTTTATGGCCTTTAAAATTTTAAATATTTCCTCTAATAAACTTTAGTAGATACAATATGCATAACTTTTATATCTTAAAACATTTGGACAGATAGCTTGTGTTCAATAGATTTCAAAATATAGAAGTTAAGTGTATTGTATCTACTAAAGTTTTTCAGGGTTAATAGGGCTAATCAAAGAGGCGAACCTTAAGCAGGTCGTCTAAGATAACAGTTATCCACAATATATCTGCAAAGGTCGTGGTGGTACAGGCCAAGAGGCCACCCAAACAAATGAGTCGCCTGTTTCCAAAAACCGCTAAATCCATTGTTTTCAAATGGATTTAGGGTTTTTTGGAAATAGGCGACTCAAATATCTATCTACTAAAGTTTGTAACTTCCACCTAATAAATTTAATTCTGACCAATCTTTTCAATCTCTTATAGGATGGTTTAAACAATCTTCTGAAGGCAACGTCACAAAAGAGTACAATTACGCCTTTTCGACAAGCAATAACAACTTTATTGAGTGGTACGATCGCACAACGAGGAACACCAAAGTGGAAGAGGTCCACTCAGTCATCTACGTCAAGCGGCCTTATCTGACGGCCGTCGACGTCACCGAACGCAGGAACCTGGTGTACAGCTTCAGGAGCCTGCTCTCGAGGGACCAGAAGGGCCACCTAGTGGCGGGGATCTACTTCAAGGTCCTGGAGAACTCGGACGAGTTCACCTTGTTTTATCAGGACGTGGGGAAACAGAGGATCAAGATGAACTTCTCCGAATTCAAAGATCTCGATAGGGTAAGTTTTCAATAATATTGTTAATATTTGCAGAAATACCTACGATCTATAACCTATTTTCATCAACTATATTTATTAATTTAATAATAGATTTATATTAAATTAACAAATATACTTGCTGATTCATATAGAAAGACAATTGTCTTCGCAGGTAAAGCTAATAGATTTATATTAAATTATACAAATAAATCATAAATCTATTAATTCTACATGAAACAATTATCTTTTTAGGCGACTCATAGATTTATTATTTATTCATCTGCCTGACGAAGCCACTGTGTAGTGAAACATGTTGCAGTATTCAACACAACTCAGTTGTTGTTATTTCAAGTGTTAATAGGTCTATATCAAATTGAATATTGGTTTAATCCATGTAAAACTAGAATAATCGATTAAATAAAAAATTGTAGTGTGATCCATAACTTTATTGTTGTTTTCTATTATAGGTAAATGAGAGGATATTAAACATCATCCAAAAATGCAACACCCAATTAAACTTCAGCAAAAACCAGCTACTGTTAACCCTAAACAAGATGTGCGAGATCATCAACGATAAAAATTACATCAACCAACTGCTGGATATTAACAACTGCATCAACGATATGACTGAAGTAAACTAGCATACAGCAAATACTTCGCTTTTTAGTTCCAATTCATCCAGTTCTTTTCAACCGTTCCAATTAATTTCTTTACGATTTATGTTATTCACTATTTTTATTTTGATTTGTATTTATGGTCATTACTTTTGTGGATTTCACTTTTAGTTATGTTTATTTTGTATTGGTAGTAGGATTACGTAGTAAGGAATTTTATGTATCTAATGAAATTGTAGCGGAGGTTAATATTTAAGAGGAATCGTAATGAGTATAATTATATTGATATTTGATATTTATTTAGGTGGTAATCTTTATGATGTATATGCTATATGCTAGGCTTAATCTAATAAAAATAGTCATGCTTGCATTTGAGTTTTTCTATTTTAATTCCTTATAAACTATTCTACAATTTTGAGTTTTTGAATGGAAAGAATAAACTCAAATTTAACAAATACACGAGCTTAAGAATGTTACCATTATTTATTATACAATAGATGCACAATTAAAAAGGATATGTATTTATTATACAGTAGATACACAATAATAAAAGAAATGTGGGTATTGAAACACTACTCAAAAGTTTTCTGGGGGTAAACTTCCATGATGTTCATGGTTTAAAAGCGATTTAAGCCCAGAAAAAGTAACTGAAAAAATATAATAAGTGTTGAAAATTACATGTAATACGGATTTCCTCAAGCTACTTCACTTAAATTGGGCACACTTCACTTTTACAACACTAAAACCACTTTAAAGCCATCACACAACGTTAATATCTTTTAAGGATGATTACTCTTGATGTTTTTGCACAATTATCATACTATAAGAAATAACACTCATATTTAAATAAACTAAGGAAAATAAACACACAAAAGTGGGAATGGGACGTTTCATCGCCGGGCCAGTTCATCGCCTGGCCAGTTCATCGCCGGCTGTTTCATCGCCAAGCCAGTTTATCGCCAGACCAGTTCATCGCCAGGCCAATTGCGATAAGTCAGGATATGTTAGGATAGGTTAGGATTTTTATTAAGTTTGAGTAACGATTACTTGGTTATAAAACCTAATATTAAATTAGAGGACAATTTCCAGAATTGGATAATATTTGAAATTTTATCATAAGATATGATCTTCTTTCTTTCAAAATTTATTTTATAAAAATATTGGCGATGAGGCCTGGTGATGAAACGGCCGGCGATGAAACGGCCGGCGATGAACTGGCCCGGCGATGAAACGGCGGCGATGAATCGGTGGCGATGAATCGGCGGCGATGAAACGTCCTAGACCGCACAAAAGTTGCCATTTTGAATTTTACGAAATCGCAAAGACACCAACACAATTAACTTTTACAACACTAATACCACTTTTAAGCTATTACTGAACGTTAATAATCTTTTAAGGACGATTGCTCTTGATATTTTTGCACAATTATCACACTGTTTAGAAGAAGTAACACTCATATTTAAATAAACTAAGAAAAATAAACAAGCAAAAGTTGTCATTTTGAATTTGACGAAATCACAGAGACGGGTTGGTGTCTCTTAACTTATTTACACATAAGGTATGAATGAAATTGCAAATTGATTTTTTTCAAGTAAATACTAGAGATTTCTATAATTAACATACAAATGCAATTTTAGTTAGAAAGCTTCACAACGCAAATAAATAAAATGCAAGATAGCGTTTCATTTTAAATTTAATTCATTCGTTTGTGGTGTTGTAACATAGGCAACCTAGTCTACAACAAGTTTATTGAAATCATTGATTTACATGTAATTGAGAATAATTATATTAAATCCTTGTTGAAACACAATTAATATTTATAATATACAATTATCTTACGTGAGTTTATGTTAATTACATTTATTATAAATCATAAATAAATTTGGTAAGATTACAACCTCAATAACATTCTTATTTTAAATTAAATTAGTTTTAACTACTCAAGATTGTTAAATATATTTTAGATATTAGATGTTGCTACTGCAAATCATAAAATAAAATACGAGATAACGGTACATTTTTAATTTATTTTACACGTTATTCAATGTATGGGATTGTAACACAGACAACCCAATATACAGCAAATTTAATTGAAACCTAATAAACAACTTAAACTCTTCAAACATAGCAAGTATAATAATTCCAAATTAATTTTACATAAATTAAACATTATAAATATATTACTTTTACTTATTTTAATAAATTATAAACATTTTAAAATGTGTTTCTTGTAATACGTACTTGGAACTCATGAGAATTATGTCCAATAGCATCATTGACGTCACCGTTTGTTGTAGCTGAGCTGTCAGATTTGACAGTGGTGTTTTCGGTGCAAGTGTGAAATATGGGAAACGTTGATACAAAATTGAATTTTCGCAAAGCCGTCGTGCAACTCACGTCTAAAACAGAGGTGAGTTAATCAGAGAAAAGCGTGATAATTAAAATGTAGTGTTGATAGTACTGCATTAATCCTCTATGGTTCATATTTACCTCTAGCTTCAACGAACTCGTGTAATTTCAAACGGAATAACATGATTATTTTTATTTCATAGAATAAATGTGGTGTTTTATCAAATATTTATGATGTTGTTAATACACGAGCAAAGATAATTCATATTTATTGGAATTCGTTTTTGTGTTAATAAATTTTAACCCTGGAGGACTCGCACAATGAGCATTTTTCTCACACTTTTTCTTACGCTTACGTTTTTTAATTGGAATTCCTATTATTTTGGAATAATCTACATTAATTATTTGTTGTAATTAAAACATTTTTTTAGTTTATTTGCTAAGCGTAAAACATTAAATAACTTAGGGTAAGAGTAATGCTCGAATGCGAATCATTTAAACGTGAGTCCTTCTGGATTAATGATGTTTATGTTGTTTAATTGGTTTCACTTTCATCAAATAATAGTTATTCGCTAATTAAAAGTTAGTAATAGTTACAAAACTACTGTTTGAAAATAAAATAATCTATCAAATCTTTATGGTTTGTTGAGTATTCCATACTCAGGGATATTCTGTGCGTGAAATAGTAAATTTAACGTATACATTATTATTAACCTCCACCATTAACCATTTAGACTATGATTTTAAACTTAATAATTCGCTTACGGATTAGCCCCGACTGTTTTAAATATTAAATGTGTTCATGAATCTATAAAATCTACAATGTTATTTATTTTAATAATATAAATCAGTTTTCTTCCACAAATTGCCATTATTATAATGCTCAGATTTAAGCACGTATATATTTTTTTTGTTAGTTGGAACGAACATATTGATTATTTTGTTTGTATTTATATGGTAATTTATAAATCCATTTGGTTTCGAGCCAGCAATTTTAATCATGTGGTAATTTATGAAAATGTACGTTAGGCTGAAGTTATGTTTTATTTATTTTGTAATTTTAAACTGAATTAAATAAATTATATTCATGTGGTAATTTATGAAAATTTATGTTACACTAAAGTTGTTTTATTTATTTTGTAATTTTAAACTGAATTAAATAAATTAAAATTATAATGCTCGACTTTGTGGTGTGAATTAAAACGCATGAGTAAATTGAATTTTAATATCAGATACACATTAGTATAAGACTCATTCTAAATATCAACTTAGGTTTAACAAAATAAATGTCAAGTAAAAGGTCATTTAAGTCAATTTCTGTAAAGTTCAGACCATGAATTTAGAATTTCCTACTTCTACAGTTCAGAGGTAATAATTCTGGTTTAATTCATATCCAACAGCTGCTTTATTATTCCTGATTTTCTTATTAATTTCTCGATGTAACTTTCAAGTTTTTTGTTGTCTTTGGTATGTGTGGTAAAATGTTTATTCTCTCTAGCCTATTGACGCGACCGACGAGTCCTTTTGGGATCAGTTCTGGTCGGAAAATGTCAACAACGTCCAGGATATTTTCACGCTGGTGCCGGCCACGGAAATACGGAGTTTGCGGGAAGAGGCGCCCTCGAATTTGGCCACGCTTTGTTACAAGGCCGTAGAAAAGCTCGTCAAGGCCGTGGACAGCAGTTGCAGAACCCAGCACGAACAGCAGACGGGTAGAATATGCCTTTTCTTGTTTAACATGTTGACTGCCGAGCGAGTCAAATACAACTCGCATGTACTCTAGGCTAAGGCGCCTCACGAGTTATATAGATTTGGTTCTAAGGCATGAAAAAGTAGTGGTGCCTCACGGCGCCTTTACCAATTTCTGGTATTTATTTAAAAGCATATTGAAATTCGAATAATTCTAATGTTTTTGAATGAATATCCATAATCTCTAAATTGTCAATTGAATATTAAAATCGAATCGATGATTTATGAACATTAAAACTAAGTTAACATTTTAAATCATGGAATTATTTTGCTCTCTACAATATTTTGTGTGGTTTAAATTTCAGAATTGAGTGAAAAGATGTAAAATTATGCGGTTTATTTTTAAACAGAGAAACAATTTATCTTAACAGTGATAAGGAATGTTAATTACGAGGAGCTGCGTTTATGTTTTTACGGTCTTTAATTCTGGTATTTCATTTACTGACTTTGTTAACAATGTCATTATAAATGGCCTCCTTTCTTTTTTTATTAATTATTTTAAGTAACTTGTATCTATCTGATGTTACGAATACACTTTTTATTAGATTTAAAATTATTCTTTCTACTCTTTTTTTTATAAATTTATTTCTTGTTACAATAACAAATTTCC
The DNA here is from genome assembly GCA_932526585.2 of Philonthus cognatus. Taxonomy (NCBI): domain Eukaryota; kingdom Metazoa; phylum Arthropoda; class Insecta; order Coleoptera; family Staphylinidae; genus Philonthus; species Philonthus cognatus. Next base: position 99,429,010 of record OW052242.1, on the reverse strand, counting down.
GATTCTGCATTATTTACATAATATAGGGTCATTCAGAATAGGTGTACAAAAAATGCACATCTTGTTCAGCATCTCATTTGAAGACAATAGTTCTGATTTTCTTTGTTTTCAAAACTGCAGCTTATTTAAATTTTGCAAAATAAATAATTATTATTGATACAACTCAATAATTTGACCATGCCTGAATAATAATATAGCATAACATGAATAATTAAAACTTCACATTAAATCAGTGTTTTATACGCGTGGCGCATGAAGTAAAATTTCGAGTTTAGAAAAGCCTGAAAATTTGGTTTGGTCGCGTTTGAAGTTCAAAAACATATTTGGTTATTGAAATCCATCACAAGATTAAAATAAAATAATTATACATGTTTTGATAAATGCTAGGAATTTTTAAAATCGAAGTATTTTGAATATTCGAATACTTTTATTTTAAAAATTCCCAGCATTTATCAAATCATGTATAATTATTTTTTTATTTAAAAACATATTTAAATTCAAGGCTGTAGCCAGAAAAAAAATTGTGGGGGTTATAAAAATTTCGGCAGGGGGGGGGGTTTAATGATAAAAATATTGTTTTTACTCTTAGAGGTCCGCTTTTACATACAAAAATTTAACATTTTAAAAATTTCGGGGGGGTTTGAACCCCTATATCCCCCCTCCCCCTGGCTACGGCCTTGTTTAAATTCGAATATTTATTCAAAAGCATATTGAAATTCGAATGTTTTTGAATGAATATTCATAATCTCTAAATTGTCAATTGTATATTAAAATGGAATCGATGATTTATGAACATTAAAATTAATATTTAATCAACGATTATGAAGGAAGACAATGCCAACTATTTCAATGATAATTATTGATAACTGTATTGTTTCGAGTTTACGTGAAGTGATTAATCACAAATAGAAAGAATGTTATTCCTTACTTCACTTTTTACTTTTATGTTAGATGTACATTTCGACACAAGGTGCTCATTATCAATAACAAACTGAATAATAAAATAGCTATTGTTATTGATAATGAGCACCTTGTGTCTCGAAATGTACATCTAACATAAAAATAAAAAGTGAAGTAAGGAATAATAGTCTTTCTATTTGTGATAATTATTGAGATAGATGGCGCTGTAACATTTGACTTAAAATACAAAGTTTTCGTGGTTATAAAATAAATAATTGGTGTTTATTGACATTGAAACTTTGAGGTATTTTTTTCAGACTTTTCTAATCTCCAAATTTTACTTCATGCTTAAACAAGGAGTGGAAACCTATGCTGAAAAATAAAATAAAACATTAATAACTGATTCTGGTTTCACAAACAAAGTTTAGCTCGTTTGTGGACGAAACAGTGACCTGTATATGCACTTGTGCATTCGTGTCATTGACACTATGGAGCATTAGATGGAGTTAGCTATCGAATCCATTAATTAATAACTGACACTTATTAAAATTTAAAAATATTATTAAAAAGTGAAGTCTAGCAAAGAGAATTTAAGATAAATATATGATAAAATAAACACTTATTTTTATAATGTTCTTAAAAAGTGAAGTCTAACAAAGAGAATATAGAATAAATATACGATAGAAGAAACATTTTTTTTTATACAAATTTCTTTTCAGTTTTAAATTGCGTGAGATTACTGACGAGAGTCCTGCCTTACATCTTCGAAGACTCCGAGTGGAAAGGTTTTTTTTGGTCCTCATTGCCGGCACAGAGCGAGAACGAAGAGGAATCCATTCCCCTAGCGCAATCGCTCTTGAATGCAATTTGTGTAAGCCTCGTCAAAATTCTAATCGGTTTGTTAAAACATAATTAATCAAAATTATAGGATCTGCTGTTTTGTCCTGATTTCACGGTTATTAACAGCCGGAAAAGTGGTCCGGTAAGTTTTATTTTTATTCAGAACATTTGCATCAATTTCTCTGGATTTTTTGTTTTAATTTAGGATAAAGCTGAAGATTTATCGGCCATAGATAGTTGTGAGTACATTTGGGAAGCCGGCGTGGGTTTCGCGCATTCGCCACAACGTCACCCAATGTTGGACTCAAACAGGACCGAGTTATTGAAGCTTTTGTTGACTTGCTTTAGTGAGACGATGTATCATCCGCCAGTCGATATAGCTCATCAACCCAATAAGTGGATAGCGTATGTAATGATTTTACACTTTTAAGAATTTAATTCATGTTTGTTATAGAGTCATTCAGGTGTTTTTTAAGAGTGCTTTTCAATTGTTAATTTGCAAGTAATGAAAACACTATTTATTCCTTACTTCCATACTAAAAATCAGTGTTCAGAAATATCATATTTGTATCTTTTCTGCTATCCCTTGTTACCCCTTAGGGCATCAGGTGATATTTATATGAATATCAAAATATTGGATATACAGGGTGCGGCAGGGAAACTTGCTGATTTGAAAGGTCAAGAAGAAGTATTTCACATATCGATTTAATTCTTTTTTATCGTTTTGACACATCCTGAATTTTTGTTTCAAGTGTTTTTGAAAATGACATCGGACAAATGGCGGCCCTCATTAGCAATACACTGATTCACCCGCTTTTGGAAGTTTCGCTCCACTCTTTCGAGCATATCGACGGGAATTGGCGAATTGGCGATGGCTTGGCGAATGTTGTCCTTCAGGTGTTGCAGGGTCCGTGGTTTGTCATTGTAAACAATGGATTTGACATATCCCCGTAAAAAGAAAGTCACAGGGAGCCAAATCGGGGAAGCACGCAGGCCACAGTACGTCACCCCTCAAGGAGATTAGGCGCTCGTGGAAGTGTTCCCTCAAAAGTTCCATTGAACTTCTCGCTGTATGCCGTGGCTCCGTCCTACTGGAACCATACGTCTCCAAGTTCCATTTCTTCAAGTTTTGGGAGAAAAAAATGCCTCAATCATTTCACTGTATGAACTTCATTCACAGTAACAGTGTGTTCTTCTTCCTCGAAAAAGTAAAACCCGATTATCCCAACTCTCGACAATGCCACACTGCCACTTTCCCTGAATGTGTCCACCCACGAAACGATGGATTGCTGGCCAGGAATGGGACCTGTGGGATGAATATTGAACCGAGTTCGAAAAGCACGTTGGGTGGCAGCAACCATTGAACGGCCATTGGAAAAGTAGGCCTCGACGGCGAATACATGCTCCTCCTTTGTCCAACGCATGACGACAACTGGCTTGAGCGGTAACAAAACTTCAAGACCCCCTCTATTGAATGAGACCCCTTTCTGACCACATCTCTCGTTCATTGGCGCCCAGTTCAAATCAGCAAGTTTCCCTGCCGCACCTTGTATATCGATATTTATCCGATATATGTCAACTTGTTGATAATTATTCTTGTTCATAAATATTATTGTTTATATTATTTATTAATTATACAAGAAGTTTTTCTATTTAGTATACATGTCCCTATCATAGCGGAAATGCTGCAAATGTTCAGATATCGGTTGTTTTTTAAAAGTGTTCAATTTGAAGCTTTAAACAAGTGTTTTCCACTCCCAGACTAATCATGAAGTGAAATTTCGAGTTTAGAAAAGGCTGAAAATTTGGTTTGGTCGCTCTGCTTCGCGCGACCAAACCAAATTTTCAGGCTTTTCTAAACTCGAAATTTTCTTCATGCGCCACGCGTATGAAATACTGATTTCATATGAAGTTAAAAATATACTGTTTTAGCCGTTTTCTAAAGCAATATATTTTGAGCTGGATTAGAAATCACTGTTATATACGTGTGGCGCATCAAGTAACATTTCGAGTTTAGAGAAGCCCGAAAATTTGGTTTGGGCGCGTTTTTTTTACTTCATGCTTAGGCTGGGAGTGGAATACACTCTTTTAAATAAATTTTTTTTTGTATCATTTCTCCAAGAATCACATATTAATTTTTATAACCAACTGACTTTTCTATTCGTTTTTAATTTATTAGCTGTTGCTAAAACAATTATTTTTCCTATTATTCATTTAGATATTTAACATCAGCTGAAAATCGACACGCTCTCCCGATGTTCACCTCTCTATTAAACACCGTGTGCGCTTACGATCCGGTAGGCCTGGGCGTGCCCTACAACCACTTGATTTTCAACGATTCGCTCGAGCCGTTAGTGGAGGCTGCGCTGCAAATATTAATCGTCACTCTGGACCATGACACGAGCATGTGCAATCCGCTCGAACCCGGCGACGAGAACAGCTCGCCCGACAACCTCTTCATCAATTACTTGTCGAGGATACACAGGGACGAGGATTTCCAGTTTATACTCCACGGTATTACTCGACTATTGAATAATCCGCTGGTTCAGACTTACTTGCCGAATTCAACGAAGAAGGTGCATTTTCACCAGGAGTTGCTGGTCTTTTTCTGGAAGATGTGTGATTACAATAAAGTAAGTTGAATAATAATTCGTGTGTTTAAAGATAAAATTCATTATGTGCTGTTAATTTCCCATGTGCTAAACGACTTTTACGTTTAAAATGATTATATAGGGTGTTCCAATCAAGAGAAAGTTCTGTATTCCTCTTTATATTACAAAATATTGGAAAAAAGCATGTTTCTTGTCATGTCTCTTGAAATATTTTTTTCATTTGCAGTGTCTTGTAAAACCAAGAAATCCTATTATCTACAATGTGTCCCATTTTTTTAAAAGCTATATAGGGTTTTTTATTATCCATCCAAAATATTAATGTGACAAAAAAAAGTTTTATATAAAATTTATCATACGCAACGTGATCTGCAAAATGAAACCAACTAGAGATGGGTGAAATGGCTCTTTTCAGGTTCACAAGATCTGACTCACGTCAAAGAGCCGGTTCACAAGATCTGATTCACTTCAAAAAGCCGGTTCATGACTCAGTTACGAGTGAGTGATCAGCCGAAAGTTCTGACTCTTATAGATCCATCTGATTCATTCGCCCACTCATTCAATTGAGTGAGCTGGTTCACAAGATCTGACTCGCTTCAAAGAGCCGGTTTACAAGATCTGACTCACTTTAAAGAGCCAGTTCGTGACTCAGTTACTAGTGAGTGATCCATTGAAAGTTATGACTTTTATAGATCCATCTGATTCATTCGCCAACTCATTCAAATGAGCAATATGGTGATTAATAATGTTGGTTATACAATAATTGCAATAATTTATTCATAATTTATATAAAAACATGAGTGAATATGTAATCAAAATTATAGTAAACCCGTATTTATTTTGTGTGATTACACTTTAAGCCTTTTTAAATATATTGAATTCCTGTGCACGCCTATAGAAACTCATACATTCAGCACGAAAACATTGCGATCCAACTCTGAACCTCGGAGCTGGATCCGTAATATGAGCTTATTTAGTTCAATTCAAGAGCCATCCTGACTCTTTTAGAGTCGAATCGCCAACTCTATGCTACAATAAAAGCTATTTTCTACAATAACGAACACGAACACTTCTTATTAAATTTTGGTTACAAAAAAGAGACTTGTAATGTTTACTAGATACTAAACAATTGTATATTTTAAATTGTAGTTTCTGTGAACTAAGAAGCGTACCTCTATGTAAATAAATGAACAAGGCAGGTTTAGAAATTGCCATGAAAAATATACAGTTTTTAGAAATCAATTCAAGTTCATGCTCAGCGTATTTCTAACTGAGTCACTTAGCTCACCAGCTCACTTCACTGAGCTGACTCTTCGAGTCGATTCACTCAGAAGTTACCCATCTCTAGGACCAACCATTTTTATTTTATAGTCTACCTATTTACCTGAAAAAAATCAAAATGTATCCTGTTAAACGGATTGCGATGTATATTTTTCAGAATTAAGAATCTGGTTACAATGGCGTATGTTAAATATGACATTGATTTTTCCTCTTAAAAGTATAAACATTTATTTGGAGTATTTGTTGGTTGGAACGCCCTTTGTATTTATATGTTTTGTTTTAATTTTTTTATAAGTTAATTGCTATAAGGAATTATTCATTTACAGAAATTCTTGTATTATGTCTTGAAAAGCAGTGATGTTCTGGAAATTCTTGTCCCGATTCTCTACCATTTGAACGACTCACGAGCCGATCAATGTAAGTGACATAAAGGTTGTTATTTTTCAACATTACGCTTAAAAAAACTGACTATTATATTTAAAATAATGTCAATATTCATACGACTGCTACGTCGTCGAAAGTTGCCAATAGTAATACTTAAAATATAGTCTATAAAGAGTTTTATAAGCATACAATTCAATTTATCATCACACATTTACTGTAAATAAAAAAAAACCGCTTAGCAAAGCCGTAATTTTTACATCGTACGTGCTAACATAATAATAACATAGCTTACAAATTGTATTGTTGACATTATCTTTTCTGTTGAAACAAACTGTATACACCATGATAACATAACCTATTAATTGCATTCTTGATTGACATCATCGACTGATAAAACACAACCTAAAAATGATGTTATCGACAGTAGCATAGCGTCAAATGTTCACCACGTATACACCATGATAACATAACTTATTAATCGCATTCTTGATTGACATCATCGACTGATCAAACACAACCTAAAAGTGATGTTATCGACAGTAGCATAGCGTCAAATGTTCACAACGTATACATCATGATAACATAACCTATTAATCACATTCTTGATTGACATCATCCACTGATAAAATGCAACCTAAAAATCAGGGTTGTTATGTTTAAAACACATTGTTTTAAAACAGTGTTTTAAACATGTTTAAAACAGCCGTCGTAAATTTGTTTAAAACATGTTTTAAATGTTAAATTTGTTTAAAACGTTGTTTTTTTATTATTTTAAATTTGCCAAATTATATTTTATAATACTTCATTAAGATTTTATTGTTCACGTTTTTAAGTTTTAGCTAAATTGTTGAAGATATTCCAAATTACATTATTAAACATATTTTATTACAAGAAAATATCAAATAAGTGTGCATGAATGTGATTTTTTTTCAGGTATACATCTGCATACACTGTAAATTTTACAACATTCGTTGTTTCTTAAAAAGATTTTAATTTGAATTTTTAGACGAGGGTTTTCCACTCCCAGGCTAAGCATGAAGTAAAATTTCGAGTTTAGAAAAGCCTGAAAATTTGGATTGGCCGTGTAGCGAAGCGGAGCGGCCAATCCAAATTAGGCTTTTCTAAACTCGAAATTTTACTTCATGCGCCACGCGTATTAAACACTGAAATATCGCAAAGTTTAAAACATACGGCTTTAGCAATTCAAAGTGTAGATGTGAATAAAACGTGAGTCAAATTCAAATTCTGCGCTAAATTGTTAAAAACAGTGCTTATAGGTACCCAGTAACTGTAACGTATATTAGGTTGCCTATAATCGATGTTGTATGTGTGTCTTTTTGAACTTCACTGTAGATCAGTGTTTTTAAGCGTGGCGCATGAAGTAAAATTTCGAGTTTAGAAAAGCCTAATTTGGATTGGCCGCTCCGCTTCGCTACGCGGCCAATCCAAATTCTTAGGCTTTTCTAAACTCGAAATTTTACTTCATGCTTAGTCTGGGAGTGGAAAACACTCGTTAAAAGCCTCAAATTAACTGCTTTTAAACAACGAATTCCCGCAAATTTCAAAAACGCTCTAATTATCGGAATATGTATATTCAAAATGGCCTGTATGTTCTGTTTTAAGCACGTTTTAAACGTGTTTTAAACATGTTTTAAACACGTCTCTAACGTGTTTTTAATTGGCAATGGGCCCATTCATCAGAGACAATGGTTGGGAGTTTACTGCCAACTGCTGGGTAATTCTCTGAGGACCGGATTGTTAATCGTAAACATGTTTGGGGTTTTTGCAAACGAACAAAATAGACCGACCGGAGTACCGTTCATTAGATACCAACATGCATCACAAAGAAATCCAAACATGTTGATGAACTGGCCCAATGTTTTAAATGCTGTTTCAAAGAAAAAAACACGTTTTATTAAAAAAACTGTTTGTTTTAATTAAAATGAAAAAAATATTTTTTTTAACAACCCTGTTAAAAATTATGTTATCGACAGAAGTGTAGCGTCAAATGTTCAAGGGACCCCTCGGCCAGAGTTTAATAGAGGTGTTTGCCCTATTTTTCAACGGGAAACGAGGGCCTTGGGGCTCCTATTTACGGTCAGACCCCTGTGCTACACTCCTAGTTATTTACAGTACCATTTATACATGACAGTAACATGATCTCTAAACTGTGTTATTGTTATTGTCAACTAAATGGTGATTGTGATTAAATTATCGCGTGATCAAAGGTCCATAAAACAAATATGAAGAGACATTTGAAAAAAAAAAATTAAACATTAAAATATCCTAGTATTGCATGTTCATGCTAGCTTATTTTAAAATTTTCATGAAAAAATTGTGCATAAGTGGACTGAAAATGTTTCAGTTTCATCTTCCACTCTTGCAAAAAGTTGCCAAACTTTGCAAAAATGTATTTAAATGTTAAAACAAGCCGGAACTATACATCGGAAACAATGAAATGACAAGCCAACGCAAATTCCCAACAAATAATTAACAATGCCTAATGTAAAGCTTACAAAAGAAAAAAAAAAGATCTTTATTGGCATTCTTTATTACAAACAAAACTTTACATTCTATACTAAAACTAAATCCCCTCCCTTCTACCCTCCCTTCTATTTTCCCTCTCCCTCCCTAGCTTCTCCAACATCTTCACCCCTACCCCATCCTCTCTCATCCACTCCATCACTCTTGTACTCCCTTTCGCTCCCATCCATTCCTCCTTCACCCCCTCGCATTCCTCCGCCAAGTGGCCCCACGTATCCTTCCCATGCTCACACAATACACACCTTCCATATTCTTCCCCCATCTAAACTTTCCTTCCTCTCTCCTCCGATCCACACCTCGCCCTTGCCACAATCACCCTCTCCTCTCTACTCCATCCCCTCTCTATCAGATATCTCGGCACTCTTCCATACACCTGCGTCCTCCCATACTCTCTCGATGCGCCCTTGCCTTTCCTGCTCTTCCACCTCCTTCCCTTTCTCCTTCACCCACTCATCCGCCTTCACCCCATTCCCTAGCCATTTCATTACTTTCGCCTCCGATAACCCTACCCTCTCATACATTTTCCTTCTCTCCCCCCTCCATCTATCCTCACCCCTACACATGCTCGACACCCATACATCCTTCACCAATCTCTCTTCCTCCAGTTCCCACAATCTCATCTCATACCTTACCACTCGCACTATTGCCTCGCACTCTAAACTTTTCCTATTAGTCTCCTGAAGCACTATGAAGCTGGGCGTGGACCTTTTCACCCCCAACATGTGCTTCAGGAACCACATCTGTTCCCTCTCATACCCTTTCGTCCCCTACACTTCCAATCCATGCATGAGCGCCGATCTCACACGCGCTTTCCATATTTTACATGCCACTCTCACATTATTCCCCATCCACTTTCCCCAAGCCGTCCCCTACGCTTTACTAGCCTTACTCTGCACCCATTTCACATGCTCCTCATACCCTCCCGTCCCTTTGAACATAAACCCTAAATACCTAAAACTTTTTACCCTCTCAATAACCACCCCCTTCCACACCAATTCTTTTACCTTCTCCTCCGTCGCTCTATTTCTGAACTTCACCCACTTCGTTTTTTCCACATTCACACTCATCCCTCTCTTATCTATGAACCTCTCCGTTCTTTTCAACATGTCTTTCATCCCTCCATGCTCTCTTGCCATTAACACCATGTCATCCGCATACGCCTGCCCTTTCCTCATCACCTCTTCGAATTCACTCATGTATATATTAAACAACATCGGGCTCAGCGGGCACCCCTGCCTCAATCCCTACCAAGTCCTGAAACACTCTGACACATCCGTCCCCACTTTCGCCATCACCCATGTCTCCTCATACACTCTTTTCGCCTACTCAACCATCCCCTCACTCACCCCTCTCCTCCTCAAGCACTCTATCAGACTCACCCTCGGTATGGAGTAATATACTATAACAAAAAGGATGTGTATATGCGGTATTCCTAGATTTAATAGGAATACCGCATATACACATCCTTTTTGTTCCATCACTCTCTCCACCATTCGCGCCAGGGTAAAGATCTGTTCCTCGTCCCCCTACCCCCTTCTAAACCCCGCCTGCGTCTCTGGCAGTATCCCCTTCTCCTCTACCTCCATATATCCCAATACATTCAAACGGCAATTTACTCGTAACCACGCACAGGGAGATGTTATTTGAAAATAATAGATCATCGTGTCCCTGGGTGTGGTGTGAATGTGTCGTGATGTCCAAATATATGTTTATTTATTTATTTATTTGTACGGAAATCTCCATTTTACATTAAATATATATATAATAATAAATGTGTGTAAATTAAACATATAACAAATAATACAATGCACATGATAGTTATAAAATTCAAGTTACAATTAGCTAATAAATACAATTAAAAAACAACTACAAGATCAATGAGCGAAAGGTGGCGCTTAAACATATTGTAAGAATTACAAAATATTAAAAAGTTTGGAAATGTATTTAGTATATTACAATATTTCATTATGCGACAAACAGGTTTATTAGAGGCATAATTTGTGCGATGGGTGTTTAAACGAAACAAAGGTTTGTTTCGTAGAACAGTGGATGAATAAAAATTAAAGTTTAATGCCCCAACCAATATACAAAAATTATCGCCTATGCCAAACAAACAAAAAATCGTAACCACTTTATTAAAGTGCTGACCAAATATTTTTTCTGTTCTCAGCTCGTGTCGGTTTGATGCACATCGGTGTGTTCATCCTGCTTTTGCTCTCTGGAGAAAGAAATTTCGGCGTTCGTCTGAACAAACCGTACACGGCCACGATTCCAATGGACATTCCTGTGTTCACTGGAACTCATGCAGATTTACTTATTATCGTGTTTCACAAGATTATCACCACAGGCCACCAAAGGCTGCAACCTCTCTTTGATTGCTTACTAACTATTCTAGTCAACGGTAAGTTACAATAAAGTGATGAAGTAGATAATCAAAATTATTCAGTCGTAGCTCAAATGGGCCTTAAATTTTATCAGATATATTTAAATCATTCAATGTATCTGATAAACTTGAAGATACAACAATAAATTTGTACATGTGGTTAATTTCAGTATCTCCGTACTTGAAGACTTTGTCGATGGTGGCCAGCACAAAGTTACTCCACCTCCTCGAAGCTTTCAGCACTCCCTGGTTCCTATTCTCCTCACCGACAAACCACCATTTGGTCTTCTTCTTGCTGGAAATCTTCAACAACATAATCCAGTATCAGTTTGACGGTAAGTTTTTAAACTAACACTTGAATCTTGCAATGTAATCTAGAAATTGTCATTATAATGCAGGGTGTCCACAAAGGGTAGGGGGTATTTGTAAATTGAATAAAAAAAAATAAAGGTCAGAAAAAATAAAAAATCTTATTAATTTTTAGACAAAGTTTTGGAAAATTAAATGCCAAAGATTAGGTAGTCCAAATGTTGACCTTCACACTGCTGGCACTCCTCTAACCGAAAACGGAAATTAGCTGCTACGCGTCTACACATCTCTCTGGACAATGCGGCCATGTCGGTGCGGATATTGTCCTTCAATTGCAGTACAGTTCGTGGTTTGTTTTTATAAACTCTCTCTTTAAGGTATCCCTATATCAAATAATCAAGGGGTGTAAGATCTCCAGGGCCAGTTAATTGTGCCTCGACGAGAGATCACTGTTTCCGGGAAAAGTTCATTGACAACCTCAAGCGATCAGTTTGAAGTGTGGCAATTTGCCCCATCTTGTTGAAACCATGTTTCCATATTAAAACCTTCAAACACACGCAGTTGTGGAACCAAAAAGTTCTTTAACATGTTGCAATACTGTCTACAGTAAGTACCCAGAGGGTTTGCATCTGCTCAGACAGTCAAGCTGCATTAAAGGCAATAAAAATCGCCTACATGCAAGTCTAAATCTGTCTGGGAGTGCAAGCTATCCCTAAAGCAGCTGGCTAGGAACAACAGAGTCAAACTGGTCTGGGTTTCGGGACACGCAGGGATCAAAGGCAATGAAATTGCAGACAACCTTGCCAAGGAAGGGTCCAAAACTCCATTTGTCGGACCAGAACCTTACAGTGGAATAACTAAAGTCCGCATCAAGGGGATGATCCGGGAATGGGAAGATGCTGCCAAAAGTGCTCACCTGAGAAACACACCTGGTCTGCAGCAGGCGAAAAGGTTCATCGCCTTCTCTGCCGTAAGAGCCGGACAGTTTCTCAGGTTAAGCAAGGGCAACCTAAGGCTCATAACCGGCCTTCTAACTGGACACTGTCCTCTGAAGTACCACTTCACCAAGATGGGTCAGACAACTGATGCCAACTGCAGGTTCTGCAACGAGGCACAAGAAACAGCAGAGCACCTACTTTATGAATGCCCTGCCTTGTCCCTTCAAAGAGGGAACTACCTGTCATCGCCCACTTTAAACACCGAGGAATTGGTACACATTAACCCTCAAGTTATAGTAGACTTCATAAGAAGTCTAGACATTGAGGGACTCAAGTGGGTCAGGGATAGTTACAAAAGCTCTTTTAGGTCGAGGTAACTTCGAAAGGCCCAGAGGCCATACGACCCACCGACCCCATAACATAACATAACATAACAAGTGCCCAGTTGTGGAACCAAAAAGTTCCTTACCATGTCGCAATACCGTTCACAATTTACAGTAAGGGCCCTTGCCGGTCTCAAAAAAAAACCTTAAAGAGAAAGTTTATAAAAACAAACCACGAACTGTACTGCAATTAAAGGACAACATCCGCACCGAAGTGGCCGCAGTTTCCAGAGAGATGTGTAGACGCGTTGCGGCTAATTTCCGTTTTCGGTTAGAGAAGTGCCAGCAGCGTGAGGGTCAACATTTAGACAACATAATCTTTGGCACTTAATTTTCCAAAACTTTGTCTAAAAATTAATATAAAACTTTATTTTTTCTAAATTTTATTTTATTTTTTATTTAATTTACAAATACCTCCTACCCTTTGTGGACTCTCTGTATAATAATAATAATAACTACTTTGCACTTTGCTATATAAATACAATCATTACAAATGTATATAATTATAAAAATATAGGATGGTATTCAATTATTCAGGTAATTCGAATTTGGTGTATACGATCATAAGGAAACGGCAAGTGTTCCACAGTCTGGCGAATCTCCCTTGCGATTACTCGGCGATTACAAAGTCGCTGAATAAGAGGATGAAAAATCGTCAACTGTCCAACGCCACCAGTAACGAGAATGTGTCCGAGTTGGCGATGGAGGGGTCGCATCCTGCTCTACCGGCCGAGCCCGGAACTTTGAAGGCAACCCTGCCGGATACTCCGGGTATCATACAGATGACAGAGAGGGAGAGCGCGCATCCCTCTTATCAGCAGATCGATCAGTTGCCGATCACCAATGGGTTGGCGACCGTTAATATCAGTTCACCACCGCAGACGACGGGATTGCCGAATGAAAACAATAGTGATAAGGTAATTCATAAAAACAAAGAATATCTGTAAGAATGGCCAGCCACAATAAATCCCTGGGGTCGCAGTGAACGACTTCATAACGGCTTTAAGGCTATAATCCCGCTAGTGTGTTTTAAACATTGGAGATTGGCGCTTAAACTATTTATTTAAAAAAAAATGGGAATTGTTAATTCATTTAATAACCCACAAAAGGCAAAACAAATATTTTGAAAAACACAATAAATGAATTTCAAATATTAATTTATTACAGAAAAGAATTTTAAATTAGCATTCAACAAATTTTGATTGATGTTGATAATCTTCCTCTTTAAATCTACACTTGAATAAATTGAAATGATATCTTTCTGTACCCTCCAATATATTAAAACTATCAATAAGAATAATCTGGTTTGTTTAAAAAAGGCGCTATAGTTTTCAGCATCTAGTAGCAGCTCTCAGTTCAGACGATTGCCAATAGGTTGATCAATCATAGTTGATGTAAAAAGATAGACAACTAAACACAAAGCAATATAGTGAATAACACCCGTTGCCACCGCGCTAAATTACATCAATGAATTAAAAGTAAATTGTTCCTAGCCGAATCGCTTATGGCAGTTTCGTACAACCGCCACGTGGTATTTCCGAAATAAAATCATGCGACCAAACGCGACGTTCCGGTGGGTGCGTTCAATTAGAACAAATAGACCTGTGTATATCGGGTGTTCGATAAAAAAACGCGCCCAACGCGATAACTCTGTTATTTATTGACCGATTTTATTGAACTAAAAATGAAAGGCAATGGCCATTTAAATACTAAGAAATTACATTAATATTGTTTTCTTTTCAATAATAACTTCATTGCCAAATAATAGCCAACTTAAAAACTTTAAACAGCCTGTAATTTTGTATTTTTATTACATTAGACATTATTTTTCTGAATCCAATAATGCCCAATATGTTGTTTTTCAAAAATATTATAGTCAATAATTAACTAAAATAAATCTTCTATTTAAAATTATATTTAAAAAAAATTAAATTAGTGTGCCTTGGAAAAAATATGCAAATACATCAATTTTAAAAATGCGGACTTCACTTTCAACCAATGTTTTATACCTGTGGCGCATGAAGTAAAATTTCGAGTTTAGAAAAGCCCCGTGAAAATTTGTCTCGGGTCGCTGCGCGACCCTCGACAAATTTTCTACGCGGGGCTTTTCTAAACTCGAAATTTTACTTCATGCTTAGTCTGGGAGTGGAAAACACTCGTCTTGTCTATTTATAAAATGTTCATGAGATTTCTGATATTTTGTGATATTTGTCGATTTAGAAAAAAATCATGAGATCGATATTTCGAGATTTTCTTCAAGTTTTAAAATTTTCATAAAGATTTTCGATATTTTGAGATTTTTGTAAACTTTTCAGTTATTATCGATTTATAAAATTTAAATGAGATTTTCAATATTTCGAGATTTTTGTCGGATTTTCGGTATTTCGAGATTGTCGTCAATTCATAAGAGATTTTTAATTTTTCGAGAATTTCCAAGATTTTTTTCAATTTATAAAATCTTTGTATAAAGATCTTCGATATTTTGAGATTTTTGTAAACTTTTCAGTTATTATCGATTTATAAAATTTAAATGAGATTTTCAATATTTCGAGATTTTTGTCGGATTTTCGGTATTTTTTTTTTAAATTTATTTCTATATACATGTATTACAATTGTCAAAGGAGAAGAAAAACACCTATATAAAATACTTAATATAAACATGAAATACCATAAATTAAAATTGCAACTAAAATTATTCACATATTTGAGGAGCTTACTTATATTATGTCTTTAAAAGTGTCATGCAGAAAATCGCTTACTGAGTAATACCAAGGGTAGACAATGCTAATGGGAGAACTGGATTCCGAGTTTTCGAGGATAGAAAAGGAGAGACTGTGGTAGGGAAGTGGGTCCATCTACTTATGAATAGAGTAAAGGTGAAGTATTAGTGAAGTATTCTGGAGAAAACTGCTCCGGTTGCGTCTACACACACACACACACACACACACACACACACAAACGCGCTCGCTCTTATTTCGTCGTGTAATTTGATCCCGTCTACACCACTTGTACGATGATAAATTTGATGACCTTCAGAAAAAATAAACTGTTCCGAAACATTTCTTTTATTTTCAGATTTCCAGCGTGTTCAAAATTATGGACTTTGGGAATCAGATATATTTAAAAAGCTCCTAAATAAACCTAAAATTTAACTAAAAATCAAAACATAAAATTCAATGAGTTTACATTAAAGAATTCATTTGATATTATTTTTATCTTGATTGTTTTTTTTTTCTTCATAAATTCAATTAAAACTTTGGTATGTACCAAATTTGGCAAATAATTTATATTATTGATTAGTTAAACAGACAGTTTTTTAAGTATAAATAACTCAATATACAGAAAACACTGTACATTTTTCTGGGCTTTTCTAAACTCGAAATTTTACTTCATGCGCCCACAACACTGATTTTACGTGAGGTTCAAATATACTTTAATTTCACAATATTTTAGTGTTTTATACGCGTGGCGCATGAAGTAAAATTTCGAGTTTAGAAAAGCCCCGATAATTTGTCTCGGGTCGCTGCGCGACCCTCGACAAATTTTCACGGGGCTTTTCTAAACTCGAAATTTTACTTCATGCTTAGTCTGGGAGAGGAAAACACTCGTTTAAAGCATCAAATTGAACTCTTTTAAAAACACAACGAATATCTACAGATTTAAAGAAAATAAGGTGAATTTGAAATATGTATACTTTAACGGAAAACTTCCTGTATTGAATTGATAATAAAAAAACAGAAATTATTTCAATAAAATAGATAAATTATTTACGAATACACAAAACTAAAAACATAGCAATATAGATTCATATAAACATTCATATATACAAAAAACTAACAAACATTAAAAAACTATATTAAATATACATATAACTGTTTTCTTATTTATTAACGATATTTTAGAAGCAGTTTTTTCGTTTTTTTTATTCAGTAATAATTATACAGAATTGATCGAAGTGTAACACAAAATCAACAGAATATATTTTAAATAAAAAGCCAACAAATCAACACCTCATCATTTGCTTGTTTAATTTCATGACACTCCGGTTTTTAAAAATGCAATAAATAGCAAAGCTCGGTGTGTATATTTTTACTCTAACCAAATGAATATCATAATTTCCCTGAAATAATTAGGGAAGATAATATTTTAATTTTGAGAAATTAACATTAAAAATGCTACGTTCCGTTTCATCCATTTACACTCTGAATAACGTGTATGAATATCGAATTAACTCTTTTCCTTGACTATTTTCTTTTTGGACAATATTCATTATTTTAGTGGGGATAGTTTTATAGAAGGGACGAAAAATCAAATTCTTCGAAGTGATCTATCTGTTTTTACCTATTTGTAGGCATTTTTCGACCACGTTTTTATTATGGTGTATACCCTCAAGTATTGCGCGACCAGAACAATACCACTGCAACTTACAGATTATCCGCAACCTTCTAAAAACCATAAATATTTTGGGATTTAAAAAGATTATTTACTGTTGACACATTTAATCCGTATCCGCAGAATCCAATTTGGTAATTTCTTATCATGTTTTTCACTAACCGATATTTTAGTTAGACACTTTTTGATCGGGTTTTCTTAAATCATTTAGAATTATTTTTACTTACCTATTTAGTCTGTAACATAATCCCATCGGTACCTTTTGTAAATGTAATCTGACTAAGAATAAAACCATTGAAATAATTGAATTAACCTAACATACAAAACAGAGTATTCAATAATTTTTGCAATTACACTTCTCAGAGAAAATCTATTATACTTATTCTATTAAAAGACATCTTGTTGTTTTCTAAATGTTTTTGATTATCATCACTTAACGAGACTTTTCAACATATTTCAATATTTGAGCCAATTATCTCAAATATTATCGATAACACTTGTTTCTGATTCCTGGGACCCTAAAACGTATATTTCCGTACAAAAAAAGATAGCCATGAGGTCGATAACAATTATTAAAATGTAAAATTTATAATGTTATTAATGTGACTAATTACTTGATTTAACAAGTTTGTTTGTTTCGCAGTTTTTGATAATATTCTCAATTATAAAGTTTCATGATTTTTATATAATTTGTACTTTCTCTATATAATCTATGTATCTCGGGAAGTATTGAGAATATCGAAAAATATTTCTGCTTATTCTTTTTTAAATTATCCCCATGCAGCCGCACGACTGATGCCATAAATTTTAATCCAAAAATTAGGTAACATTTTAGTGCCCGCTGAGTGTTGTCGGTGTTGGTCAAATGGCACACAATAAGCGTTTATAAAATTTCAATCGGAAAAGTACAAGTTGATCATGTAACAATCGTTCAAAGTAAACGGATAATTAAAGTAGTCAGTGCAAAAACCACAAATTTCTGAAACTGTTAATATTTATTAAAAGTATGGTTCATTTAATAAAATACGCATCGTGATTAAAATATATACTGAGTCCATTTTGGGATCTGATTTTTTTCTTTTGCTGAATAAACACTCATGTTGAATTGAATTATTGCTTTGTGTTTTAATAAATTTGATGCCAAACACTGACTTTTCGTAGAAACTACTGTTTTGACGATTTTATTTTCGTATAATCGTTCACTATTTTCAAGCTATATTTCAAATGAAACTGAGGAGAACTCAAAAATAATACTTCGAAAATACTGCTAGTAGCTAAAGAAATGATTTTAATTTTATTGTAATCGTTTTGGTTCAATAAGCGATACAAACTCAAATTCCAATTACATTGGAAATCTTTACATGAAACATACAAGGCGCCTTGAAACGGGACACATAGTATATTTAAAACTATTTTAACCCATTAAAGGCCAAGCAATTTTAACTCTAAAAGTTAATTTTAATTAAAATTCTACACTTTTTTTTTTTTTCTATGAATGACTTATTGCATTACATACTGTGATTTTTTTCTTTAAATAGACAGAATGTATACGTGAATTTAATAAAAAATTAAAAATCATAAATAGTTTTTTATTATTATTATATTAAAGTGATAATGGATTTTCAAAAAATTAGTGCCTCAACAATGTAATGTATACGCTGTCAATGTTCAGGCATTTGTCGATTTTATATAAAAACGTGCAATATGAAGTTAAGAACGAGTGTATCCACTCCCAGACTAAGCATGAAGTAAAATTTCGAGTTAAGAAAAGCCTGAAAATTTGGCTCGGGCGCGTAGCGAAGCGGAGCGACCGAGACAAATTAGGCTTTTCTAAACTCGAAATTTTACTTCATGCGCCACGCGTATAAAACATTGTAATATTGTGAAGTATTTATAATACACTTTAAATAACAAAATATTTAAATTTTTCTTGGTACATTTTCAATTCAGGTCAAATAATATAATATATCAAATAAACTTATTTAGTAACTTAATCATCAAAAAATAAGAATGTTGCGTGTATGCATCAACGGCGCTTAATGGGTTAAAAACTTCGAACGGTAATAATTCTAAACTAAAAAAAAATGACAACTGCATTTTGCACTGACCCCTTTAATTAAAAAAGAAACCCTTATCGATCAGTAGATTTGATCTGATCAATAGGATTGATCTGATTAGTTAATAAAATGATAAGTTGATGTATTTGTTTTACCTTTTATCAAAAGTTAAATAGTTTTGTATTTTAAGTTTTTTGTACAAAATAAATAATACTTAATGAATTTTACAACGTTCACATATAATTTCATAAAATCTATTCTCTAATAACGCAGAAAATAAAATTGTAGAAGGAAACGCACGAATGAATGTAACACGCATCCTTAGCTCATTAAAAGAAAAAAAAACGTGTTTTCAAGATTGAAAAATCAACATCTGGAATATGATACGAGAAGCGCGGAATAGAGGAAGAAAGAAATTGTCTCTCTCTCAGAGACTTGATTTCGCGACATCTGCAGTAAAATAGTCGTAACCGACCGACCGCAGGAAGCCAGACTGGTGTATATAGGCAGCCGTATACACTAATTTGGCATCCAGCGCTCCGCTCCCATTCGCGTGTACCCAAAATTTATATGGGGACTGGCTAACTGGATATATATGAACTGTGGTAATACGCCTTTTTAATTAGTAGTCGTTTTAACACATTTCGAGATTGTCGTCAATTCATAAGAGATTTTCAATATGTCGAGATTTTCGTCAAATTATAAAATTTTTACCATGGAAATTTTCTTAAGATTTTCGATATTTCGATTCATAAAATGTTCATCAGATTTTTAATATTTCAAAAACTTTCTTGATTTTTCATGACCTTTTCCATGAATTTTCATCGGTTTTTAAAATCTTGACAACTTTCATTTCTACGATTTCTAAAATCTTAGCAATTTTCGTCCATTTCTCGGATTTTCGTTAATTTTAAAAATGCTTATACTTTTCATGAATTTTCAAAAGATTTTTCTCAATTTTTTATGAATTTATTAGATTATCGTTAATTTTAAAAATGTCACTACTTTTGGCGAATTGCCAAGATTTAGAGTAACGCTATTCCTGAACTTCCGAGATTTCTTCAAATTGTAAAGATTTTTGTAAATTTTAAAAATCTTGATAATATTGAAAATTCTGGCGGATTTCCGCAGTTTCATAAATGTTGGAACTTTTTATACATTTTCTAGATTTTCGTCAATTTTTAGAAAAATCTTAACGCTTTTCGTAAATTTGCAAGGTTTTAATTTTAATTACTTTTAAAAATGTTAATGATTGCGGTTTATCTTCGAAAATTTCGACTCTTTTCGTGAATTTTAAAGTTTTTTTTTATTATTACCTTAAATAAATGGTCTTAGGGTTATTAAAACAAGTCTAATAGACTAACCATTAATTTTACAATAGCAGATATTATTTTAACGAATTTTAAAGATATTTAATACCTCCTGTCAACATGTTTACAACTTTTATTAATTTTCTAAGATTTTCGTTAGATTTTAAAAATTATGAGTTTTTTAAAATATTTAAAGTTTTTATTAATTTTCAAATTCTCGACGTTTTTTCATGAAATCTCAAGATTTTCGTCACTTTAGAAAATGTCTACTCTTTTCGTAAATGTCCAAGCTTTTAATCGATTGATGTAAAATTGATGATTCCAGTTTCAAATGGGAAAAGTTATCATTTTTTTTTCGTATTCAACAAATTATTTGTTTTCTTAATATTTATTATTTTACAACTTTTCCTAATATTACTTTTTTTTTAATTAGTGCTTTAACTATTGTTTTACACACTTCAATAATACATATAATATAAAAATAGTAGTAACAATATTTATAATAATCGTAAATATGAATAATAATATCTATACATATGTGACAAAAAATTTAAAAAAAATAAAAAACCGATGTCAGATGTGAGAAGAAGTGTGAGATCACCAACCCCAAACAATAGAAACACATAAATGATACAAATACAGTTTTAAATTAATAAATAAACATTAAAATAAACAAAATAAAATCACAGACGATACAAACGATTTAAAAGAGAGCAGTCAAAAGTAGTAAAATTAATGTCTTAAAAGTCAAGGGATAAAAATAGTGTTTAAAATATAAATAAATTAACATAATAAAAAAAAAGAATTTACTTAAAATTTAACTGACGATAAATAGAATTACTAACGATACAAACGATTTAAAAGAGAGAAAGAAATCAAACGAAGTAGAATGTCAGTTTGCTACTATACTAATGTGGTAAAATCGTACTCAAGGTACTCCTCCCAACTGTAGAAGGCTTGTGTAAGAAGGACCTCTTTAATCAGTTCTGTAAATTTGTTTTCTATGGATTTAATTTGATCAGGAAGAACATTAAAAAATTGAATATCATGGTATCTAACACCCGTCTGTGATTTAGTTAACCTATTCCCCTTTGAATAAATATTTGATTTGTGTCTTGTATCATAATTGTGAATATCACAGCTGGTCTGGAAAAGGTTACTATGATTTTTAATATACGTCAGGCACTCAATAATATAATTTAAAAAACAGAAAAAAAAACAAAATAAGATATTGACAATTGTCGAACGAATGTCTTCCACTCCCAGACAGCATGAAGTAAAATTTCGAGTTGAGAAAAGCCCCAAGAATTTGGATTTGGACGCGCTACCGTCCAAATCCAAATTCGGGCTTTTCTCAACTCGAAATTTTACTTCATGCGCCACGCGTATAAAACACTGATCTTAAGTAACATTCAAATGTTGACATCTTAGCAGTTTTTGTGAATTTTCAAAATGTTCATTAAACTTTTAATATTTTTCTCGATTTATAATTTTTTTTTTATGAGATTCGCAATATTTTGAGAATTTCGTAAAGTTTTTGATTTTCTTAGATTTTCGTAGTTTTCACAATTTTTACGTTTTTCGTGAATTTTCTGGGTTAAACGTTAATTCTGAATACTTTACATGCATTTTTTTGATTTCCATTAAATTTAAAGATATTCGATAATTTTTAAAAATCGTAATTTTTTTCAAAATTATCATTAATTAAAGGAATGTCCTAAATTCCTGAATTTCCAAAATAATTGTTCATTTGAACATTTTGACGCCTTTTAGATTGTTTTTTCGATTATACATATCATGACGGTCTTTTGTGAATTTCTTCAATTTTCAAAATTTTAATGGTTTTCGTGAAATTTCAAAGATTTCTGTTAACTTTCAAATTATTAAACGATTTTCATAAACTTCATAGATTTTCGTTATTTATCAAAAATCACAAATTTCTCAGATTTTCGTTATTTTTAAAAATTGAATGAATTTTCAAAACTTTTGTCATTTTTTCAAAACTTGATAATTTTCGTGATTTCCAAAATGTTCATTGAATTTAAAAATGTTGACGACGCTATTTGAAAATTTACGAAATTTACAAAAACAATTTTAAAAATGAATGGAAATCTTGTAATTTTACGCGAAGCGTCAATATTTCAAAAATTGACAATAATCTTGAAAATTTATGAAAAATTTAACATTTTTAAATTTAATAAAAATTACAGTATTCACAAAAAGAATGGTCGAGATATTGAAATTTTAACATTGTTAAAAATTCAAGAACATTGATAAAAATCTCCGAAACTTCATGTAGAACTTTAATATATCGAAAACTAATGTGGATAGAAAAAATATAATAGAATTTTATTATTCAGTGTAAAATTATCTAAAACTTTGCCATTTACAGTTTTTTTCTATCTCATTTAATAGCCGAGAAAAGAATCGATTTGAAAACATCGACACTTTTCACTTTTTTCAGAATATCTAGCAACCCTTGATTTCTTCGAAAATTTTTCAAGTGTCTTTTAAGTTTTTTTCTATCTCTTTTAATAAATAAGAAACATTGCCCTCAATGTTAAAAAGTATGAATTTATTTATTTTTCAGCATGCATAAACTAAATTTGTCTTGATTTTATTCGATTAGTATCTATTTGTCTATTTAACTAACCATTTGTCAAACCAGACATAAAATAATGGTAGGGTGTTTACATATTTTGTAAAAACACAAAAGTAATTATATTCCAAGTTTTTCTATAAAATAATAATAATTCATTACTAGATAATGTAATCTTATTTCTCACATAAAGTTATTAAAATTGTTTAAATTTTCTCAATATTTGACTATTTTAAATATAGGATATTTAAATTCCCATCCTTACTCATGACTCATAAGTAATGCCGCCGCTGCCACACCGGGAACAAATCCGAACGCACGAAAAATATCGCTTTATTTCAATTCAATTCATTTATTGTGTACATTGTCATTACACTTGTCATCGGAGAATAAGCTTAAAACTAGTAAATACATTGAGGGTAGAAATATACAAATACAAGAGTATACACGAAAAATAAAATACAAGAACACATTAAAATATTAAAATATAAAAATTACTTAAAAATACTGCCATCGCTGACTAAAAATTCCTCAATTGAAAAGAACGCATTTGTGACTAGAATATTTTTTATTTTAGATTTAAAATGCATAAGATCCAACGTTTTTAGACTCTCGGGTAGCTTATTGAATAATTTTATTGAGAAATATCTCGTTGCCGTTTGTGATTTCGTAAGCCTCATGTTTTGTTGGTAAAGATCTGTCTTAAATCTAGTGTTATGGCTATGATGATCATGTATTGAAAAACTTAAAGGGTTTTTCTTTATATATATATGAGCGATTCATATATATAAAGGGATGGTAAGGGTAGAATTTGCCATGTTTTGAAAATGTGTTTACAGTCATCTCTGTAAGGGGCGGATGCGATGATTCGAATGGCTTTTCGTTGCAGCCGAAACAATCTATGCCTCGAGGCAGAGTGATCCCACACTAGTAAGCCGTATCTTAGGCGGGATTCGATTAATCTGTGGTATGCTGTTTTTAACGTAGACGTCACTGATCTTGCGTACTAAATTTCTTATACAGTATATATTTTTGGAGATCTTGCCAGCTAACTTATTGCCTTCTACATCCCATCTTAAGTTTGAGTCCACGTGCAATCCCAAGAAACACGTTGCATCCTTTTCTACTGGTTCATTTAATGAAAACGACATTTTCATTTAGTATAAGCCCATTTTGGTTACACCAATCCGTCACCAATTTCAGAGCTTTGCGATTGGTCATATTCGCTTCGCTTAACGTCCTATCCGTGACAACTATAGTGCTATCATCTGCGTATAAAATAAGATCTGTGTTGTTTAAATGTATTACAAGATCATTCATAAAAATTATGAAAAGGGTCGGTCCAAGAATCGATCCTTGAGGAACACCCCTTGTAACAAACTTAGTGGTGGATTTGTTATTCTGATAGAAAACAGCTTGTGATCTGTGCTGCAAATAGGACGATAATAGATTTGTACTTGTGCTATCAAAATGGTATAACTTCATTTTGTCTATCAAAATGTCGTGTGAAATGCAATCAAACGCCTTCGTCAGATCTAAAAATGATGCAACTGATGACATTTTGCACTCAAAACCATTTAAAATGTGATCGACGAAGGCTAGAATAGCATCGCTCGTAGAGCCAAACCAAATTGTTTTTGCGTGAACAGGTTATTGTGTTCAAACCAATAAATTATTTCTTTCTGCATTATTTTTTCGACAACTTTACTTAAGATGGGAAGGATGGAAACTGGTCTATAATTAGACGGCTCGTTATTATCCCCTTTCTTAAATATTGGCACAATTTTGGCCGATTTTAGCACATCTGGGAAAATACCAAATCTCAAGATTTCATTTATTAATGCTGTTAGCGGACTTATAATAACATTTAATATTATCTTTAAAATTTCAAAAGAAAACCCGTAAATGTCAGAGCAATTGCTTTTAGAAATAATAAGTATCTCTTACAATAATTTGACTAATTTCTGTAAATTTAAAAGGCACTGGATGTACTGAAATAACATGTGAGGTGTTTGGTGTAGAATTTTGACTAGAGATATTATTTGCAATATTGGTAAAATAATCGTTGAACATATCACAAGATATATCACAAGATATATCACAGTTTACATTTTTATTGACTGGCTTTCTATCACAATTAATTACCTTCCAGATAGCTTTGGCTTTATTTGATGATTTGTTAATGTATGAGACATTAAAATTGTTTTGTGTTGTATTTATTTTCATAATATATTTCTTTTTATATTCATTACGTAATCGTTTGTTTTCTTCTGTGGGATACATTTTATAGACTTCTTCAAGGAAGTGCATTGTTTCGCGCATATTCTTAAGAGTCTGATTAAACCAATTTATATTATTTTTCTTTGATTGTGAACCTATATCAATAACTTTTGCCGGAAAGCATTTATTTAAATTAGTCAATGCCAAGCAGTGCATACATGTTAGAGTGTAGAAATAACGTTTATCTATCTCTTACTTGGTAAAAACACGCGCCAGAATGGATGGTTCATTTCTTTGCTCCTTATATTAATTTTTACAACTACCAATATAACATATGCAACTTAATCGACTTTATATAAAATACCGTATGCAACGGTATCAACAAAATCATGCCCTTAAATAGAATGGGGTCATGGATAAATTTATTATTTGGAAAGTGTGTATTTTCAACAAACTTATTTTTGAAGTCAATTTTGGAGATTGAATGAAAAATAACAATTGTATTTGATATCGTTATTAACAACAGGAAATTTAATCAAATATTTTACAGAAACAGTTGAATCATTTTGTTATGTCTATTGTATTTAAGCAAGTTTTGGTTGTTAACATCAGAAAATTACAGATTAAACCTCCGCGAACACCGTCTCCAGAAAGGGCTAGTCCTATCGAGAAGAGCCCGACTCCGTCTAAAAAGGGAGCAGAATCTCCGCCGATTCCAAAGCAAAGTGTTAATACGGTAAAAAATTTCTAAGCAAATTTTCATAATACAAAATGATTATACTTTTTTTCTAATAACGCTCTTATAATTTTGTAAAATCATTGTAATTTACAGCGCAACAGTTTGAGGGTGATTTCGACTGACGAGAATAATCCCAGTGGGCAGTGGGTGCCGACCGCCGAGTGGGTGCACTCGTGGAAGACGAAGCTGCCACTGCAGACGATCATGAGGCTGCTGCAAGTGCTCGTACCGCAGGTCGAGAAAATTTGCATCGATAAGTAAGCAAATTATTTATGCGTTCCAACAAATGTCCAACAGTGAATGGATGAGCATCTATGGGATCTAGATTTTGTCAGATCGGACTAGGGATTGTAAATGTACCGATTTTTTTATTTACCGGTAACTCGGTAAATATGTGATTTAAATCCGGGGTGTATCGATAATTTACCTGTACTATGGTTATACTATGGTTTTAAGTGTTAAAAGTCATTCAATACATGAAAAATGAATAGTATTCAATGACTTTCCCAGGCGCAGGGTTGTTTAAAAAAACGTTTTTTTTTTTTCATTTTAATTAAAACAAACCGTTCTTTTTACAAAACGTTTTTTTTTTCATTGAAACAGCGTTTAAACATCAACAATTAAAAACATGTTTAAAACGTGTTTAAACCATGGTTAAAACACTTTTAAAAACATTAACAATTAAAAACGTGTTTAAACCATGTTTAAAACGCTTTTAAAACGTGTTTAAAACAGTACATACAGGGCATTTTTCTTTTGAATATACATATCCGGATATGTACAGCGTTTTTTTAATTTGCTTGAATTCGTTGTTTCAAAGCGGTTAATTTGAGACTTTTAACGAGTGTTTTCCACTCACAGACTAAGCATGAAGTAAAATTTCGAGTTTAGAAAAGCCTAAGAATTTGGTTTGGCCGCGTAGCGAAGCGGAGCGGCCAATCCAAATTAGGCTTTTCTAAACTCGAAATTTTACTTCATGCGCCACGCTTAAAAACACTGATTACAGTGAAGTTAAAAAAAACACACACATATAACAACGATTACAAGCAACCTAATATACGTTTTAGTTATTGGGTTGCCTATAATCACTGTTTTAAACAATTTGTTCAGTGCAGAATTTGACTCACGTTTTATTCATATCTACATATTAGATTGCTAAAGCCCTATATTTTAAACTTTACGATATTTCAGTGTTTTATACATGTGGCGCATGAAGTAAAATTTCGAGTTTAGAAAAGCCTAATTTGGATTGGCCGCTCCGCTTCGCTACGCGGCCAATCCAAATTTTCAGGCCTTTCTAAACTCGAAATTTTACTTCATGCTTAGTCTGGGAGTGGAAAACACTTGTTTAAAGATTCAAATTGAAATCTTTTAAAAAAACATCGAATGTCGTAATATTTACAGTGTATGCATATGTATACCTTAAAAATAAAGATAAATACCCTGTATTTGGAAATCACATTTATGCACACACAGTTGTGATATTTTATTGTAATAAAATGTTATGTTTAATAATGTATATGAAATATCTTCAACAATTTAGCTAACATTTAAAAACGTAAACAAAAAATCTTGATGAACTAGTATAAATTATAATTTAGCAAATTTAAGATAATAAATAAACGTATTAAACAAATTTAACGTTCAAAACATGTTTTAAACAAGCTTAAGATTTAAAACATGTTTAAAACAATACCATTTAAAACACGACGGCTGTTTTTAAACATGTTTAAAACACTGTTTTAAACATAACAATCCTGCCCAGGCGTATAAAATACTGATATAAAGTGACGTTCAAGACACATGCAAAAACGATCATAGGCAATCTAATATACATTAACGGTATTGGTTTGCCTATAATCACAGTTTTAAACAATTGGTTTAATCCATTCGACTCACGTCGGAGAATATAATATAATATTGGTTTGCCTATAATCACAGTTTTGAACAATTGGTTCAATCCATCTGACTCACATTACATTAAAAAAGTTCTCTGTGTAACAATAAAATAGCTTTACTAATGTCCCGAAATACTAGTATAAAAAACCCAAAATTACCTGTAAAATTTGAGAGCATTTTTTTACGAGTTATTGGTATTACAATCCCTAGATCTGACCAGCGGCGCACAGTGGGCGGAAAGAGGTGAAAATGCGCGCATCGGATGAAAAATAAAAGGTTCACCGAATAATTCGTACGTCTAAATACCGTCTCTAGAATCATTGAGAAGTAAGATTTTCCACTAACTGATGTTTGAAACCCAAAAGTGCCGAAATAAATTCTACTTTAAGTTGAAATTGGTCTGAAACTGGAATAATTCGAGAATGTGGAATATCGTTGTTTGCAGCACTATACCTTGATTTCTACCACATCTACGATAACCAATACCTTCTCTGGGATATGTATATACATATTTTTCTGGCCAAAGGCTGTTGCCAACTGATACAATACAACATGCTAGTTTAGACTGTTAATTTTTTTAATCTTCCCCTGTCTAATAGCAGATCTCAAAAACTTCTCCGCGTCACTTATATTCCGCTAAAATATGGACATTTTCCTGCGTTGTTCACATAGTGCCATCTGCAATGTCCTGCAAGCTTAGAAATGGCAAATTTTTCAAAAAAAAAGCAAGCATAGAGAACTATCTTTTAAAGCTTTTACCCTATTAAGGCTCAAGCAGAACCCAGCTTATATTTAGACAAACTATCTGAATGATTCTTAACGTAACTGAAAACAAAATTACCAGTATGTTTTTGTTTGGCAAAATTAATTGTTTAAACAATAGTTAATTATACAATTGGTATATATCATAGGACTTTTGCGGAATTGAAGAGAGACCTATTTACACATTTTTGGATACGTTTCGCTGCATTTTTTATTGCGAATCCCCTCATTAACCCTTTCACTCGTAGTGGGACAGAAAACGTCCCAACTATGTTTCAGGGTAAAATTCCCTGAAATGTATCTTCCACGGGGTTTTGGGGGTCTTTAAGTATGAATTGAAGCTCAGATGTTTCAAATTAAAAATGGTGAATACAATATGGCGGATCAAAAATCTATATATACCAATTTTATTAGGAAAAATAAACACATTTTAACTTATTGAAAATTATAAATCATTGATATAAATGGTACAAATTTCTTGAGTCGACTAGCACCCTCAACTCAACAAAATTGAGGGTGATCATTTATAATAATTGTTTTAACAATTATCTTTTAAACCATATAGAATTTCAAATTTTTGTATCGCGCCATGGAGAGTGGCTCCATCTTTACCCATTAACTAAAATGTTTTGAATTTCAAACTCTCTACATGTAGTGTGTACCCATTTCTGTCTGTAAACAAACTTCTTCAAATGTTAAAAGTCAGTGTTCATCACGTAGTACCATGGATAACACGGTCGAAAACGTTTCCGTATCATTATTAAATCTGGAAGACCATAAAAATATATATAGAAAATCCTTTCTTCCTCTTGCTTCCAAAATGTCTCACTATAAAGCTATAGAACAATTTTTTAATAATCTCATCCCTCCTTATGCTGAAAATTTGTGTATCTGTGAATGTACTACTAATTCACAATAATTTGTTGCCTCTAATTTTACTTTACAGGAACTTAATGCTGTTCTTAGTAAAGTTAAAGACTCTTCTCCAAGTATTGATAAGGTTACATATTCAATGATTAAGAATTTACCATTTTCGGATAAAATGAAGCGCATCATTATTAAACGGATTGAGTTCATTAATATTTAATCTCAGAATTTTATTGAACACAGACAATGGTCCAGTAGCAGAAACTATTATGAATAGCGCGCATTAAAAACACTATTTGTTCCTTTTTGTGGCGCTTCATTGCTTTTGATTGCAACATTTTGAACAACTAAAATATTTTTCGGCCACTATTTTGAATTGTTAAAATCTAGAGTCAAATTCATTACCAGCGATCCCAAAAACCCCTATACACAAGACTTGAACGATTTGAGATCATTTTTAATTTTTTTTGGCCGCCATATTGGATCCGCCATTTTGAATTTTTCAAATCTAGTGTCAAATTCGTTATCAACAACCTCAAAAACCCATATACACAGGTTTTTAGCGGTTTTAGATCATTTTTAATTTTTTCGGCAGCCATATTGGATCCGCCATTTTGAATTTTTCAAATCTAGTGTCAAATTCGTTATCAGCAACCTCAAAAGCCCATATACACAGGTTTTTAGCGGTTTTAGATCATTTTTAATTTTTTCGGCAGCCATATTGGATCCGCCATTTTGAATTTTTCAAATCTAGTATCAAATTCGTTATCAGCAACCTCAAAAACACATATACACAGGTTTTTAGCGGTTTTAGATCATTTTTAATTTTTTCGGCCGCCATATTGTATCCGCCATTTTGAATTTTTCAAATCTTGGTTCAAATTCGTTATCAGCGACCCCAAAAACCCTAGAAAACCCTTATTTTTCAAGATGTTTCGTTTCAAATTCGAAAGAAATACCCCATGCGCGGGTTTTTGGCCGTTTCCGCCCACTGTGCGGCGGCTCGCAGCCTAACTTCAGGGTAGGCACGAGACCCAAGGTAATATGTATCCGTTATTGAAAGGTGACTTTGTTGTGCAATTCCTTGTATTTATAAAGCACGATCCCAACCACAAATTTTGTGTGCTTTGGCGCTGTGGCCGACCCTGAAGGCGATTCAAAAAGTTGTAAATAATTGCCACACACAAACATATTAGACATCAAGAACAATTAATTTTTACAAAATATTTTCATTTTTCAGAGGCCTCACTGATGAAAGTGAAATCCTGAAGTTTCTCCAGCACGGCACCTTGGTCGGACTGCTGCCGGTTCCCCACCCGATCTTGATAAGGAAGTACCAGGCGAACAGCGGAACCACAACTTGGTTCAGGACGTACATGTGGGGCGTCATTTATTTGAGGTTAGTTTTTATGTTATCTAACACACCAGGTTTGTTCGTTACATGAACTGGTGTAGCACTATTTGCACGAACCTGTTCGTTACGTGAACTGCACTGCGTTTATTTGTTGCACCGAACATGCTTTTTCTAAACAAGACATCTGCCATTGTCAAGTTCAGTTCATTTAGACCAGGGGTCTTCAAACTACAGCTCGCGGGCCCAATGCAACACGCACAAAAGCCTTCACATTTGTAACAATGTATTAGTATAAGAATGATTCGATATTTGAAAACATAAAGGATAGATAGATATATAATTTGAATCACCTTTTGAATGACGATACAATTGATCATTTGATTGGTCATTCGAATGATCAGTTGGTTATCAACATCATTCAAGCATCGTTCATTCGATTCTTTTTTTTTTTATTGGACGTAGGTTGCGCCGCGAAGCTAACAACAGCAAGTGGTCCCTGCGAAATGGAGCATTGGTGGTACCACCCTTGGTGCATTCTTCGCCGATTGCTCTCCTTCTTTATTGATTTATTATATAATTACAGTGGCGTAGCCAGGATTTTTACATAGGGGGAGGGGGGTTTCTAACTGAAGCTCAGAAAGAAAAAACAGTTTAGGCAGAACAATATAATTTGCATAAACATAAAATATTTCTATAGAAACTACATAAAAAACAACTATTTATAATATAATTTCGCGGTTAATCAGGGCGTGTGCAGCTGCTTACTAACGCACAATTTTTCAATGATTTTAAACACGCGGCGATTTCAAAAGGACAAAATAAAATTGATAGCAGCGACTGGGGGGGGGAGGGGGGGGTTCTAACCCCTCGTAACCCCTTCCTGGCTACGCCACTGTATAATTATATACAATATACCTACTAACTAAAACCAGCTTACTCAAAAACTCTAAACCCGTAAACTAAAAAACCATAAACTCTTAACCAATAATCCCATAACAGAAAACAAAACATACATATTACATTCAGCTTAATTTACTCGCGGTGTCTTTGCGTTACTGTGTCCATCTTTTGGTTTTTTTGGCGGAGAACTTTTTTCGCAAAGACCTCTAGGACAGTCCACGCCTCCTCCTTCGTCAGTATTATATCGCCAATTTCCTTGGCCTCGATGGGGATCTGTTTTCCAATGATGGCTTCAAGGTCGTTCCTTTCTACCTCCCATGCTTCGCACTCTACCAAGGTGTGAATTGCGTCGTCCGGTACTCCGGTGGTGCCAAAGACGTAAATATCGGTGTCTAATTTGTTTATTTTTTCATGTAGCTACCGAAACATCCGTGGCCGGTTAGGATCTGGGTTAGATGGTATGAGCATTCTCCGCAGTGGCGGCGCGTGGTTTAATTCTTTGGGGGTGCACAATATTGGAAAGACAGTAAGCGCAACAGGCACCATTTTTGGGGTGGTCGTTATTAACAAATTGGGTTTTGGACGACCGACACTTTTGATATTCATTTTTTCCTCTAAAGATAGCGAAGAAAATTTGATTGTCTTTAAATATTGCACGGTAATAATGGAGTTCGAACACTCCGCCATTCTGGAAATTCGTGAAATCAACCTAAAACCGATACGCCGATATCAATCCGACCACGATGTGCACTAGTTATATGTGCACACGAGCCAGCTTAAAGCATTGAACGTCGCTGGGCTGTCGCGGGGAAGAAAGAGTGCGGGGGGCAGAGGTTCCACCAATTAGATTTAAAATTCACATGTGCGGTGCACGAGCGGATCAGGCGAGGTGACGCGGCCGCGGTGTTCGGTTGCCGTCGGGTCGGTGGCACTCGACGTTCTCTGCTTGCGCTTGGATATTAGGACGACGCATCGGATAGCATCTAGCGGAAAAAATAATGTTTGGGATTTATTTTACAAGTAGAATGGATTGATACAATTATTTAAAGAATGAGGAAATTTAAATATGTTTGCAGGCATTAATTTGGGACTGCACGTGCACATGTGCACTTACTGAGGAACCGCCACTGATTCTCCGTGTTCGCGTTTTATCCAGTCTTCGATGTTTGGTATTAGCTTTGCTGTCCACGAATGTGAAGTGTCCCAGCGTTTTTGCCACTCTCTCAGGATGTGTGCATCTGTCATACATCTAGCATTTGTCGCTGAGAGTCCGTCCTTCCTTGCCCTCTAACTCAGGAGTCTCGCCTCGGCCAGTAAGTCCGCTGTATGCGCGGATTACGCGCAGGGCGCAAGGTCTCATTGCTCTCCTGAGCCTTCCTTTGTTCCGCTTTGATTTTGTAGCGGTCTCTGCCCAGATCCTTGATGCGTACAACAGTTTCAATCTGGCTACCATTGCAAGGAGTCTTCGTTAACCCTTCTCAGGTCCTTCAGCCTTTGGTAATAATCGTGATATGGTCATCGCCGTGTGACTAGCCAAGTTAGATGCCTTCTCCACGTGAGGTGTGAAATTCTGGTTGCTTCCTATTACCACTCCAAGGTATTTTATAGTATTTTTCACCTCTATTTCCTCTCCTAGAGTTTGTACTTTAGGTACTAGGGATGGGCCTGATCTTCTTGTCGATAGCCACGCTACCTCTGTCTTGTTTTTAGCTATTTCTAGACCTGAGTCAGTCACCCACTGCCCAATGCAGTTTGCTGCTTTTGTTGTTATCTGCTTCAACAGATTCGGATTTCTGTGTGTTACAACCAAAGCAACATCGTCGGCGAATGCGACTACTCTTGCCCCTCGTGGCAGACTCAGGTGTAACACGCTATCATAAGTTATTATCCACAGCAGTGGTCCTAATATGGAGCCTTGCGGAACCGCTGCATGCGTGATAAACTTGAGCGGTCGTTTGGTAGCGCCTCTTTCCGCTGATAGAGACCTGCCCTTGGGGTAGCTGTGGATAATATTTTGGAGGTATAGTGCTATTCTCCTCTTCCGCAACTCTTCCATACTTTTTGAATGTGGAATAGAATTGAAGGCGTTCTTTACGTCTAATACCAGGCAGTGTTCCCTCTTTCTCAGAGAACCAGTGTTTGCCCTTCTAGCTGTTTCCAGGACGTCCTCGACTGCATCCTCGGTGGCTCTTCCTTGTCTGAAGCCGTATTGCTGTTCGGACAGTCCCCCTTTTGCCGTAACCTCGTTGTTCAGCCTTTCCGTCACAATTCTTTTCAACAGCTTCCCTACTGTATCGAGCAGGTAAATTGGTCTGTATCCTGTTGGGTCCTCTTTGGCTTTATTGGGCTTCGGTATTAAGACCAGGTTTGCCTCTTTCCATCTGTTTGGCCATTTTCCTTCCATTAAGCATTGTTCCGCCACTTTACCGATTTCTTCTGGTATCACTTGTGCCGCAGTCTTTACCACCTCTCCCGGTATGCCGTCTGGTCCTGGAGCTTTTTTATTTTTTATTTGGTCTGCGCATACATTACCTTAGTAACACTTACCGGGGGAATATCACTTATTCTAGTTTGCAAGGGTCTCTAATAAGCGTTTTCTTGCTCATTCGTTGTAAATAGCTTTCCTATCACAGTTTTGACCCCACCCGTCACTGTTGCCTTGATTATAGGCGGCTTTTGCGAGAATTTCCTCATTATTACCTTGTATGGTTTCCCCCAGGTCTCCGTTTCGACCTCGTTACAAAGTGACTTCCACGCTTTTTCCTTGGCTTTGAATATTTGTTTTCTTAGGGCGGTCTTAGCTTGTCTGTACTCCTCCTCTAGTTCAGAGAGTTGGCCATTTGTTCAGCCAATCCGAAACTAATAGGCTGCTGAACTTGGAGAAAGTGTAGTCTTTTTCTCTGATTTATCTGTATGTTGTTGTTTTTTTTGACGTGCTACCTTAAACTCTATATATTTGTGGTCGCTTAGGGTTTCTAATTCCATCACTTTCCAGTCCCTAATCTGCCTGGTGATATTCTGGCTTCCGAAGGTCACATCAATTACCGAGTTGCAGGTCCCCTGTGAAAATGTCCTTCTTTTATCGCGTTCATACTCAGGCTTACCATTAGTTCTTTTAATTCCTGCCCTCTTTTGTCGATCGTTCTAGAGCCCCATAGTGTCGCCTTCGCGTTAAAATCGCCACAGATTATTTTCATATTATTTGATCGTCTCATCTCCATCTCTAGATCTGTGAGAAACTGTTGAAATTGTGTTGTATGCATATTTTTGGTTATATAATAAATGACCCAGATAGTATTGTCTACTTTAGCCCAAACAATTCCTTTTCGTGAGGAACCCCAGGCTTGTAGATGGTTTCTTGCGTTACTATTTAGCCTAATGGCGACGTCCACGGGACCCCACTTGCTGCCGGTTATCCAACTTTCGTTGAGCCTCTTAATGTTTGGTTCACAAATTAGAATTATTTCGTAGCCCCTTTCGTTCTGCATTTGGTCAAGTAGGTCGTGGGTACCTTTACATCGGTTGGCGTTTAATTTGAAATCATTTGTTAACGCCCATCACTAGTATGGAGACCCTTGATTGACACCAGAGCTGGGATGAATCCTCAAAAACAGGATTCGAATCACGAATCCGAATCACCTAATATGATT
Organism: Philonthus cognatus; assembly: GCA_932526585.2. Lineage (NCBI taxonomy): Eukaryota > Metazoa > Arthropoda > Insecta > Coleoptera > Staphylinidae > Philonthus > Philonthus cognatus. The sequence goes on along the minus strand of OW052242.1, from coordinate 99,393,690 downwards.
CGAATCACGAATACTCGAATAAAGGATTCGTAAGTAAAAAATATGATTCGAATCAAAGATTCGAATCCTCATTTTTGAATCACGGATACAAATCCTTTAAAAATAAATTTGAATCTATTATTTGCAACCAGTAATATTTTATTCCATCAGTTTCTATTAACAAAAATGTTCATCCACCGACTAAATATCTGATTAAATAATGATTTTAATAATAATGATATATGTGTTATTGAACTTCATTTTAAATCTATGTTTTGTACACGTGGCGCATGAAGTAAAATTTCGAGTTTAGAAAAGCCCCGTGAAAATTTGTCTCGGGTCGCTACGCGACCCTCGACAAATCGAAGTTGGGTTGGTTTTTAGTGCATATTTAACTTCACTTTAAATCAGTGTTTTATACGCGTGGCGCATGAACTAAAATTTCGAGTTTAGAAAAGCCCCGCGAAAATTTGTCTCGGGTCGCTGCGCGACCCTCGACAAATTTTCTAAGCGGGGCTTTTCTAAACTCGAAATTTTACTTTATGCTTAGTCTGGGAGTGGACAACACTCGTTCTTAGAAGTTTCAAATTAAAGGATCACTCTAGATTACTAAGTTTATTACCATTTTACAAAGGCTACAGATCGAAGGACCAATCATGGTCTTCGGAGACCGAAGGACTACAGGGAATCGAAGCTTCTTTACAAGAAAACAACTAATATCTAAAGGTTTACAGCATGGATAGGAAAGAAAACATCCAATTTTGAAAAAATATCGCAGTTGGGTTGATTTTTAGTGCGTTTTTAAATTCACTTTAAATCAGTGTTTTATACACTTGGCGCATGAAGTAAAATTTCGAGTTTAGAAAAGCCCCGCGGGGGCTTTTCTAAACTCGAAATTTTACTTCATGCTTAGTCTGGGACCGTCAAGATTTTATACATGTCGAGATTTTCGATATTTCTAGATTTTTGTCGATTTATTTACAGGTTGTTATTGTATTAAATGCAACTTTAATATTAAATAAATACGGTTTTTTTAGGAATTGAATATTCACCCATTAAGAGCTGAGCAAATTATAAAGTTAACTCTAAAAATTAATTTTAGGTAAAATTTTGCATCTTTGTCTATGATTTCAATAAATGATTTATTATATTACATACGTCGATTTTTTAAAAGAGTTAAATTTAAAGTTCAAACGAGTGTAGTTCACTCCCAGACTAAGCATAAAGTATAATTTCGAGTTTAGAAAAGCCCCGCTTAGAAAATTTGTCGAGGGTCGCGCAGCGACCCGAGACAAATTTTCGCGGGGCTTTTCTAAACTCGAAATTTTAGTTCATGCGCCCCACTGATTTAAAGTGAAGTTAAATATGCACTAAAAACCAACCCAACTTCGATATATTTTCAAAATTAGATGTTTTCTTTCCTATCCATGCTGTAAACCTTCAGATATTCGTTGTTTTCTTGTAAAAAAACTTCGATTCCCTGTAGTCCTTCGGTCTCCGAAGACCATGATTGGTCCTTCGAGCTGTAGCCTTTATAAAATGGTAATAAACTTAGTAATCTAGAGTGATCCTTCAATTTCTAAAAACGAGTGTTGTCCACTCCCAGACTAAGCATGAAGTAACATTTCGAGTTTAGAAAAGCCCCGCGTAGAAAATTTGTCGAGGGTCGCGCAGCGACCCGAGACAAATTTTCACGGGGCTTTTCTAAACTCGAAATTTTACTTCATGCGCTACGTGTATAAAACACTGATTTCAAGTGAAGTTTAAAATATACTATTAAGGTTGAAAATTTTTCATGGATAAGTAACCAAATATGCATTCACAAATATTTGAATTATTCGAAAATTTAAATATTTATATTCAAATATGAATAATTTATTGATTTAATTATTCATATTAGAATATTTAACTATTTGAATTAATCGAATTCGAATCCCAGCCTTAATAGCGATGATTCGAATTATTTGGGAGGATTTGAATCCTTTTATAAGGATTCGATTCCTTTTATAAGGATTCGAATCCTCTTATAAGAATTCGAATCCTTTTATAAGGATTCGAATCATCTACGTCTGGATTCGAATACGAATACTTTTAAAAAAATGTAACGAATCCGGATCACGAATCCGTTTTCACTAAAGTATTCGAATACCTCTTTTGAGTCCTCTAAAAGGATTCGAATCCTGGAATCGAATCCTGAATGATTCGAATCCTGCCCAGCTCTGATTGACACTAACACGAACACAAATTAACTCGGTTCAACTTTGTGCCGCCCAACTAACGTATTATATTCTATATTTTGTGCAGCACAAACAAACTAACCTATTATTTTGTATGTTTAATCACAATTGTTTTTTTTTTAATTTTTTTTAGGAATATGGATCCTCCTGTTTGGTATGACACCGATGTGAAGTTGTTTGAGATACAGAGGGTTTAACCCATGCGTTAATATAGTAAGATAAATGTTTGCTTTAATGTTTCCGTACTATTAATTTTTTATACATATACAGCAAAGAAAGAAAGGTACACCATTCCAACACAATTTTTACGACTGATTTTTTATCAATTGAAAAAGTTTTTTTAATTACTGTTTTTTTGCATTAATTTTAATCAGGGTTGCTATGTTTAAAACACTTTGTTTTAAAACAGTGTTTTAAACATGTTTAAAAACAGGCATCGTGTTTTAAATGGTTTTCTTTTAAACATGTTTTACATTTTAAATTTGTTTAAAACATTTTAAACGCCACATTTTTTCAAAACGTTTTTTTTATTATCTTAAATTTGCTAAATTATATTTTATACTACTTCACTAAGATTTTTTATTTACATTTTTAAATGTTAGCTAAATTGTTGAAGATTATTAAACATAATATTTTATTACAATAAAATATTACAACTGTGTGTGCATAAATGTGATTTTTAAATGCAGAAAATGTTTCTTTCAAGTATACATACGCATACACTGTAATTATTACGACATTCGTTGTTTTCTTTAAATATTTCAATTTGAATCTTTAAACGTGGGTTTTCCACTCCCAGATTAAGCATGAAGTAAAATTTCGAGTTTAGAAAAGCCTGAAATTTTGGATTGGCCGCGTAGCGAAGCGGAGCGGCCAATCCAAATTAGGCTTTTCTAAACTCGAAATTTTACTTCATGCGCCACGCGTATAAAACACTGAAATATCGTAAAGGTAAAAATCGTTGTTGTATGTGTGTTTTTTGAACTTCACTGTAAATCAGTGTTTTTACGCGTGGCGCATGAAGTAAAATTTCGAGTTTAGAAAAGCCTAATTTGGGTTGGCCGCTACGCGGCCAATCCAAATTCTTAGGCTTTTTTAAACTCGAAATTTTACTTCATGCTAAGTCTGGGAGTGGAAAACAGTCATTAAAAGCCTCAAATTAACCGCTTTGAAACAACGAATTCCCGCAAATTTAAAAAACACTGTAATTAGCGGGATATGTATACTTAAATGAAAACTGCTCTGTATGTTCTGTTTTAAACACGTTTTAAACGTGTTTTAAAAACGTTTTAAACGTGTTTTAAACACGTTTTAAACATGTTTTTAATTGTTAATGTCTTGAACGCTGTTTCAATGAAAAAACATGTTATGTAAAAAAACTGTTTTAATTAAAATGAAAAAAAAGATTTTTTAACTACCCTGATTTTAATCTTGTCGCAATTTTTTAGTTACAGAGAATTAAAGTTGTCAATTGAGTTGAGCTTAATTAATCATTATAAATAATTTACAAAAAAAAAATATGAAGACATAAAATCGAGAATATACAACTGTTTGAAAGTTAAAAATTTAGCAAATACATATTTTGTATGAAATACGATTTTTTTGATGATTTAAACTGGTTATGATTGTAAACTGTCCAGAAATATACTTATACAAAATATTGATGTAAAAAAAAATATATTGCTTATCAAAACAGTTAAAAAGAAAGTATCGTCAGTTTAAAAGTAAAACTCCATAAGTGCTAGTAACTCTCCACGGCACGTGTGTAAGACCCATATTGTTTTCTTTTGTTGTAATATCTACAACACGAAAACGCAAAACTCAATATAAAAAATATTAAAAGAAAAAAAATGTGTCGAAATTAAATATCATTTAATCAGAGTATTCTTATTATTATATAATTATACAGGGCTATTCAAATAGAAGGAACAGATCTCAAACATTTATTTCTTCCAAACTACAAAAGGTAATTCCTACGTTCCTGGGCAGACAAAAGTTTAAAATTTGAACAGTCCAAGCAGAAGTTTCAACCACGGCCGCATTGCCACTATTGCTTGTCATTTTGATTGTCTTTAGTAAAATGGCGATACAAGATAAAACACTTTGTGCACTGCAATTAGCAAAACTAGAGTCCATTATTGAAGTTCAACATACTTTTTACTGCCTCGTCATAAGCAGATTTACCAGTGGCAGCGAAAAATCGTAGATGATGGTTGCATCTACAAACAGAAAATCATGAGACGTTTGCGTACATCGAATGAAAATGTCGAGCGTATTCGTACAGTTTACGAAAGAAACCCAAAAAAATCCACAGCACGGGAAACACATGGTGCTTATATTAAATGCGTAAAAAATTGAACTTTTCTTTTTCCAGAAACGTTGGAATTGTGTTTCTATCTTTTGTATGGAAGAAATAAATGTTTAAAATCTGTTCCTTTATTTTGAATAACCCTGTATAATTTATATTATGTCTTAATAGAGGTTTTAAACCATATTCAGTATTTTTTAGATACATGTGTTGGGTATCTACATTGTAATTGAAATTACTATGTGGGTCCCACAGACCCCACCCGGCCTTTCATGCGAAAATAAATCACCCGTTCCGTGGGGAGTAAATAAAAGTAATTAATGGATTTTACCTTTTAACCGTCGATATGAGTTTTCAAAGTGTTATAAATATTTGTGTATATAAAGCTGTTACTTAAAATCTCACAGATTTTTTTACGAGACGTTTCTCCTACTTTAACTCGTCTTATTTAAACTTAAACACACATATGCCGTGTTTCGTAATTGTAGACAATATGTAACCAAGATGTGCATACTTATATTTAAAATATAAATATTTATTGTATTTATTTCATATCTGCAGCATTTTATTTTTATCTACACCTTTTTGTTGAAGAAGAAGAAGACACCTTTTTGTAATTGTAACTAAAATTCACAGCAGATAAAAATTACAAAAAAAAACAATCTTTGAGAGTAAATACTTGTTTAGGCAGGTATACAAATAATGCAAAAAAGTGTTTTATTTGTATACAAAAATATGTTTATTTAAACAAAGTTTAAAAAATATTCTTTTAGTTATGTGAAGTTGTTTCTAGTATTTTTTATTGTTTTATTCCTTCCTTCACTTGTATGTTTTAAACTTCCTTTGAACAACGTGATAATTAACGAAATATAAAGATTATGAAAACAACACTTTGAGTTTGTTAATCGGATGTTTTTAATTTTCTTTGAGGAACTAGTATTGTCATTAAAGGTTCTAACAGCTGTGTAACAAGTGTTTCCACTCCCAGATTAAGCATGAAGTAAAATTTCGAGTTTAGAAAACGTTCGAAGTAATTCAAATACAGTAGAACCTCGCTATACCCGGCCTCGAGATATCGTGATTCGGATATATCGGGGTCATTTTTCAGGTTTCTTTTTTTTTTTAAAGATGTTAATTTTAACAATTGACTGCGTACCGCCCTGATTAGGTAAAACGTTCCGGCGTCATTATTATACACATATGTATATATATACAGCGTGTAAACGAACTACTGTACAGGCTCTCTACCACAATACCTGCATTTGAAATGACCATACCTTTAGTAGATAGCTCACAAATAATTAATAATAATAGGCCACATGTTTGTGGTATCTGGTATACGCGCACATTGCGTATTTTAAGAGAGATTCCACATAGACTGGTAGTTTTTAAACGATTTGGATATCAAATTACACCATCCAGAGAAAAGTGGGTCAGATTGTGAAGAATTATGTCTATGTTGTTATTGTGATTTTTTTTATACGTGACCCAGTTTCATCTAGTAATTCTAGACAGTGTGTGTATGTGTGTAGTGCATGCTAAGTGATTTATACGTCTCGATAGTGCGTGCGAAGTGATTTATGCGCCTCGCAGTAGTAAAAGTAAATAAAAAATACAACAACTTACGCATCTACGAAAAATATCATGAACACAGGTAACCAGAAGTTCTCAAAAAGTAAAAAATGCATGAAAAATTATGAAAAATCCAATATTTTTTTTCCGATTTTATTTTTGCTGCAATTGGTGTCAAAATATTTTGTGTATACGCCCTTAAGAGGATGTACATTAGTTCGATTACACGCTGTATATATATATATACATATATGCGCGTGTGTGTATGTGACTATTATACAAATTACATATATTCGGATATACCGTGTTTTCCTTATATCGTGCTAGGTATAGCCAAAAGCCATCCTGGTATAACGAGGTTCTACTGTATTTGAATTACTAGGGTATTCATATATTTAACTATTTGAGTTATTCGAATATTTAAATATACGTTCAAAAACCAATTCAAATATCACATGTTCAATAAAAAAAAACCTCTAGAGTGCCATGGATATTGTGGGTTGGCAACTCTGAAATTATATATTATAAATATTATGTCTTACGTTTGATATGTCAGTTCCTAAAAAGTGTAGCCAACTTAAATTAGAAAAAAGATTCAATCATGGCACTCTAGAGGTTTTATTTTATTGAACATTCGATATTTTTATTATTCTGATACTCATACATTCAACTATCTGAATTATTCGTATTCGAATCCCAGCTTTAGTAGATAGCTTGAATTGAGTAATTATTTTGCATGTGTACGTTTGATTTAACTGGCGTTGGTGAAACTTGGCATGAGTGAATAGGTTTGATTTCCTTTCTTCGTGAATTTATTTTTCACTGTTAGATGAACAGTTCGAGTACCATGTACTCATTTTCAATAACTGAATTCTAACAATAAATTCCTGAATAAAGAAAATCAGACCGTGTTTTATTAGTGATTGAGTACTTCGCATAACTCAAAACAAACAGTTAACATATACATTATTGATGAATAAAAGATTATTTTCATAATCTTCTACGAAACTCAGTGAAATAATATTCTTTTGATAAAAGTTGGGCAACAAAAATTACTTATAGCCGTTTGCACCTATTTTCGTTAAAGTATTAGTTAACTAACGACAACATAAAGTTAATTATAACAAAGTTTTATGTATGAGTTAATAAAACATGTTGCCATGGTTGCATTTCTATGTAAAGTTCATTTTGAACACAACTGACAAATACATACGTTTATGAATTCGTTAAACCTAACCTAAAAAAAAAACCTTTATTGGCATCAAAACTAAACCACATTTCTAAATAAATACAATACAATACAAAATAAATTTATGTCAACTACCCCATTTGTTACATCATTCTTCTACTCTCCCTCTCCCACCCTAATCTCATCATAATTTTTACGCCTGCCCCGTCCTCTCGCATCTACTCCTCTATCCTTTTACTACCTCTCGTCCATTCCTCATCCTTATCTCTTTACACTCATCCGCTAAATGTATACATGGAGAGACAATGGAAAGAGTGGCAAGATACGAGATGAAATTGTTTGGATTGGGCAGTGAAAGGCTGGTGAAAGACATGTGTAGGAGTAGGAGAGAGTGAGTGGAGAATGGAGAGGAGAAAAATGTATGAAAGAGCAGGGGGGTCTAAAAGTTTGGTAAATGAGTGGTCGGAAATAGGGGTAAATGTGGTGTCGTGGATGAAGAAAAAATTGGGAGGAAGTGGAAAGGCAGGAGCGTCAAGGGTTTATTGAGAGGAGTTGGTACAATCCTCTATATAAAAGGTAGCAGGTACAGGGAATACTGCCAGGATACCTATGAATAGTCTACTAAGTAGAAAAGAGAAGGTAGCACTGGCTAAGGCTAGGTGTGGGTCGGAGGAGAGAGGAAGAAAGGTATGGATGGGTGAAGAGTATGGTAGGTGTGTGTTTTGCGGGAGTGGAAGGGATACGTGGAAACAAACCTAACCCATTAGGTTAGGTTTAGGTGGCTACACCTCGGAAGAGGTGCACACTTAGGCTTAGATAGGCCCATTGTAATACCACAGTTATCTCTTTCCTGTGTATTATAGGAACCATTTGGAGTCGTTTATAAACTTAGCTATATTCCTAATAACCTAACCTATCCGGTGGATTAATTTATGTGACAGATAGCGCCTTTAACTATCATATAAGTAGCGTTTCTAGGTATTTTGTCAGTTAATTACAACATAAATTAACGAGAACTAGTGCAAACGCACATAAAAGTTTCAACGGTATTTTTATATTATTTTGTTTCACATGTAAATATTACATTGAATAATAAATTATTTATAAATAAACTTAATAATTCTAATGGTGCTTCTACACTTGTACATTTTCAGTTGCAACTTTTTGTTGTGCAATTTTCCAATAGTTGCATTTGCAAACATCAAAATGTCAGTTTAAAGTCAGTCAAATCGATCCATAAATTGACAATTTATTGTTTGTGAACAAAGTTGCACCATTAAACTATACAAGTGAATTTGCTTCATAACATTAAGTACATCGAGAAATAAAAAAATATCTTACAACTATACAATAATAAATACTTAAAAAATAAAAGCTTTGGTATCACAAAAATGTAAGCTCGATATTAAATTCTATCTTCTCTAGATGGATTATTATTTTCAGAATTAGACTTCACTTTAAGCTGAATAAGTAGGGGAACTCTGGCCGGCCGAAGTAATAATCTCGTAAGCAAATAATTCCATTAATTGCAGATTTGTGTCTTGATTGATTTTTTGGCTTTGTAGAGACTCCAACAAAAGTCTAATTATCGATTTTATGCAATCTTTATTCATAAAATTTGTTAGTATACCTGAAAAAAAAAAATGAAGAATGGAATATATATATCCAGCAATATATAACATCCAGCAACAATTAACACGTTCGCTATCAGCATTTCATAAACAGCATACTGTAAAAAGAGTGTAAAATATTTAAAGGGGTAGTAGTATGAACCAAAATAAACAAAAAAGACTTAATAAACGTGGGTTCTCAAAGTAACGGTTTTGGAAATATGGAAGATTGTTTTTTTTTCTAGAGCCTCCCAATTTTTTAACTTACCATCTGTCGTGAATCTGAAACAGTATTGCTACGATTATATTTAAACATGTAATATTATATGGCCCCTAATTATCTCTGGGGTTTCTACTGCCCCTCTGAAAGTCTCAAACACCCACATATTATCGTCCCACATTCAGAACTTATGATTTAGACCAAACTTTTCCACGAACCTGTTTTAACACCCTGTATGTGACACTACACTTTTTATATGTTCTCTATATTTGCATCTACAAAATCTTATCATAAACAGATTGGTTAAATTAAAACAATACAAAAATTGTAAGTCTACAACAATAGATTAATTTAATAAACAATTATAAAGACAGCTAGTATCAATTATTTCTTTGAAAGCCTGGTAGCGAACGTATTAATAAGAAAAGTATTGCAATTTCAATTAAGGCCGTAGTCAAAAAATGTAATTTTTAACTTAAATAAACTCAAAACAAAAATATGTATAAAACAGGTGAGAGGGGTTGATTTCAATGTTTTTCTTTAATAGATTCAATACAGAAATATCTATAAAACAGGTAAGAGGGGTGAGTTACATTTTTAACTCTTTATAAATGTTGAATTTCAAAACTCTTGGGGGGTCTGCTATAGCCTTGCTTTCAATTATATTTTATAATTGACCAGTGCTGTTTTTTTTTTTATTAAATGTTTTGGAAAAGCATGATAAATTTATGAACTTACTTGGTACTGAATCGATGACCAAATCGACCATAGCTTCTATTTTCATGGGCATCGTCAACGGATTCTCTTCGAACGTAGGCAACCCGCCGATAAACAAATTAATCGATTTTAGCAACTTCTCGCCCAATTCGTGCAGGCGACCCTCGATCGCTCTTCCGGACGTCAAAAGTACAATTTTGACGATGTTCTCCTTCACCAGAGAGGGGTAAGTGTCTTCGACGAGCTCACAGATCAGATCTACCAGGGCTTTCGTCATAGGTATCGTCGTATCAAAATCATCGAGTTCATCTATGAAATAAATAAAGTTCGTTTTTCTGGGAAAAGGTAATAACATAATCAAATGTATGTAATAAACTCAGCTGTTGCGATTATACAGAGCCCCTAGGGTGTAGGGCCCCCTTTTGAAGATCCATAGGGCTTCCATAAACGAACTGGCCATACGAGGTACAGTTGACGCAACCCAAATGTGAACGCTCTTTGGTTGTCATGGTATTTGTTACTGAAATTCATTTCTGTAATTCTGGCTTTGGCCAGTGGTATTAAAAAAAGAGGAGAGAATATATATATTTGACAATCATTTTTAAGAGCTGTCAAATTTATTTGCGACGAACGACTATGATGCAAAGTGTAAATTACACCATTCAATTTTGGCGTTCAGATTTGGGTTGTGCCAACTGTACCTACTACAATAGGTGGAAATATAAATATATGCGCAGGCAGTTCATTTAGGCCGTTCTTTTTTTTTGCTAATTAATACCAAAGGCGGAAATGTAAATTTGTGAAAGTCAGTCAACCCCTAAGGGCTCCTCATAAATGTATGACTACAGACATTGAGTAACAAGTATATAAAGAGTGGTAATCGGTAGGGTTTTCAGCTTAACGCACTAGCCGTATTTATCGGCTAGAGAAATGATGCCACTAGGGAAATAGTCGAGACTTTACAAACTGCTTGGTGAATGTGATTCCGATCACCACAATCAAATCGCAAATCTGCAATGCTCAGAATTCAATCAAAATTAAAAAAAAGGCCAAGATAAAAAGTGCCAGAACGCTGTTGCAGCACATTTATTTTTGAAAATAATCAAGTGGTGTTATTGTCTGGGAGGATCGGTGTGATGCCCATTGAGGTATGTGTGCTTGAGAGAGATCGCAGCCTGTTTCTACTCTCCACAATTTGAGATACGATTTCGACAATGCTCTTATGAATATTCACGATATTTGATGAAATCAATGACCTCTGGGTGTGTTTTTGTGTTTACAAACAGAAAACTCACTTTGACTACTCATGAGATATTCAGAGATGCAAGTAGATGTAGACACCCGTGGGAGCGCTGAAATGCGCGATGCTATTTTTAGCTGGTTTTACTACTCTTTATTAATTACATACTCAGTACTACAGACCTTATTCAGCTAAGCCACTGAAACTGAAGGTTGCTTTTATAAGAGTTTGAAGATAACAAACGCACCGTCAAATTGTCTTTGTCTCATAAGCAAAGAGGAGTCTAGTTGATCACCCAAATCCACCGCTTCGATGGCTTCGTAAGCATTATCAATTGTGCAGAATACTCGTCTCTCGTTGAGGAATTTTTCCATGTGAGCACTCAAGTCGGTTGGCTGTAATAACAAAATACTCAGCAAAAGTAGGAAGCAAAAACTAATCGAGAAAATATTGTTATTTAAAATAGAAAAACGAATTAAAATTAATATTAACTTTCTGCAAAAATTTAGTCTCATTGAGACTTCTCCTAATATTCATTGAGACTTCTCCTAATATTCATTGAAACAATTACTTCTCGAGCTAATTCAATATTTGTTTTTTGATTTACCTGTGGGTCTGATTGTACGAACAGCCACGGTCTGTCGTCAGTGTCAAAGCCCGTTGGTCTGGAGGCCGCCTGTTGGGTGTTCTGTCCCTCGTTTTCACCAGCATTTCCCGGCAACGCTGTTTTTAACGTGTTTAAGGTGTTTTGAAAAACACCCGTTGCGGTTTTCGCAAACGCTTTGTACATGCTCGGCAAAGCACTGTCGACTTCCGAATATTCTTCTATACCTCCACCCGTAGGATCAATCGGGGTCGGTATCATCGACCTAACATAAATAAAATCATGTTTTAATAAAAGTTGGTTTAAATTGAAAATATAATTTTTAACGATTCACTACCTCAGTAAGTGTACTCATTTGCTTTAGTGCTGATTATCGTCACCAGAGTGCGTAATATGGAGCTTTGTGCAGTCTGGTGGCTATACTTAGCACTAAAGAATGTTATTATTTTTCAATGAATTTAAAAGAATATAGTTTTATCTCTAATTTAATGGGCTCTAACAAATGTTTATTTTGGTTGGTGAAAACTGACTTACATCGGACTAGAAATCGGTGTGCTTATTGTCGACTCTGATGTTTTCTGTGCTAATAACGAACGTAATTTGGCTGTAGTCGTCGCTAAATCGGGAGTGTCTTCGTATTCGATTTCCGGACTCTCGACTTCCAAAGTCGGAATAATGTCGGAGCTTTTAGTCGATTCTCTCGACAGCGATTTAGAATCCATCGGTGATTTTTCCTAAAAAAAAATATGTACTCTTATCATTTTCTTCACATTTGTTGTTATACATTATTGGGCCTATTCTGTAAGCAAAATTATTAAGCTTAAAGCATACAGAGCATTTTTCTTTTAAATTTACATACCTCGATATATACATTATATATTTTTAGGCATTTGTTGTTTTTGAAAAGCGTTAAATTTGACACATGTTAATTTCTTGGCGACCCAAGTGGCTCAAAATGGTTGAAAATTATTATATTTCGGGAAACTAAATAGTCCACGGTATTTCTACTATCATCAAAGGCCTTCGTGAATTTTTTCAGATTGTTTTGAAGAGAAAAACAAATTAACCGAAATTTGACAATTGGAAAAAAGTCAAATTTCGGCGAAAATCCACAAATCGCCAAATTACTTCATATTATACCAAAATAAAGCTAAAGAATGGGAACATAATCTGTAAGAAGTTGAGCTGAACCTGAAAATTAGTTTTCGTTTAGCCCGCTTTCAAAGCAGGCCTTCGCAAACCGAGCAAAAATTTTGCTCGACTTTGCGATTTTTATCTGGTGGTCACAGACGACCTAAGAAGATGAAAATATAGTTGCATTCTTCAAGAAACTAATGCTGAAAACCCCGTCCTTCTATCTCTTCTGTGAACCTCGCAATCTTGGTCCAACCGCAGTCGCGTCCGAAACGGCCAATCGGCTGGCCTACCTTAAACCGTTCCCATAAGGCCCTATGTTAATTTCTCGGGGCGACTCAAGTGGTTCAAAATGGTTGAAAATTATTATTTTTCGGGAAACTAAATAGTCCACGTTCTTTCTACTATCATCAAAGGCCTTCGTAATTTTTTTCACATTTTTTGGAGATAAAAAAAAATTCACAGAAATTTGACACTTTGAAAATTCAAATTTCGGCGAAAATCCGAAAACCGCCAAATAACTTCATATTATAATAAAATGTAGCAAAAGGATGGGAGTATAATCTGTAAGAAGTTGAGCTGAATCGGAAAATTAGTTTTCGTTTAGCCCGCTCTCAAAGCGGGCCTTCGTAAATCGAAACATGTAACTAGTGTTTCCGCTCCCAGACTAAGCATGAACTAATTTCAAGTTTAGAAAAGCCTAAAAATTTTGAGGCTTTTCGAAACTCGAAATTTTACTTCATGCGCCACGCGTATAAAACACTGATTTCAAATGAAGTTCAAAATATACTTCTTAAGCAGTATTTTGAATTTTAAAATAGTAATTCTAAACGAAATTTTACTTTGTGCTTAATCTGGGAGTGGAAACACTTGTTAGAAGCTTCAAATTGAACGTTTTTCAAAAACAACAAATCTTTTAAAATTTACAGGTCATCAAAATCAGTTTCTGGTATTTTTTAGGTATACGAAATAAATAACGGTCATGTTATTTTCAGCATTTTGCTTATGGAATAGACCCAAACATCGGCAATATAAAAGTTAAAATTCATTTCCCTCTCTTTAACACAGATTATCATCTTAATTGCACTAATATTTTATTAACAATAAGTATATCATTCCCTGACTTACCAATAAAATATCTCCTTCAAAACTCGGTGAAATATTCCCTCCGGTTTGCAACAGCGGATTGACCCAAACGTTCTCGTCGAAAACCTCCTCTTTTTTCACTTCTTCTACTTTTATATCGTCAGAATTAACGTGGCTCATCTTCGCCAGTCTTTGTTTCCCGTTCTTCACAGGAATGTCCCTTTTTTCCGATTCGGCCCTAGGCCTGACCGGCATGCTTTCATGAATGTTATCTTGTAGACCCGTCAGTTGCAACCCTTTACGCAACCCGGCCATTCCGAAATCCAGTATACCTTCCACCATTCCGGCGGCTTCATCCTTAAATGTTTTTAAGAAATATATATATAATTGAAATGTAACATTTATTTAAGTGTGGATTGAAAAAAATCCAACGGCTAATTTAACTACAATACTTTAAGAAAAATTTCAAAAATTCGTTTTAGGCAAAGCTCGCAAACTTCAATTTTAAAAATAATTCACTATAATACAGTGGAATTTTTAAACTATTTAAGATAGCTTACTAATCTTTTAATCGCACACATTTATTTTCAAATTGCAAAACAAAATGTTTAGCGGATATGCAAACCTATAGGTGTTTTATTTAATTTCCCGGTAATTCAACAAAAAATGGGTTAAATTACAATCTGCCCATTTTTTTAAGTACTGGGAAATTTATCAATTACATCCGATTTACCGATAAATCAATATCGTCGTTTTACACATATTTTTAATTACCAGGAAGTTTTTCGATTAAATCCGATTTAGCGATAAATCAATATTGTTGTTTTACCCATTTTTTTTAATTACCAGGAAATTTTTCGATTAAATCCGATTTACCGATAAATCAATATTGTTCGTTTAGTTTACCCCTAATTGAGTTTCTATATAATATAGCAAAAGATGCTAAATAAAATTAATCAAAGAGTAGAAACACTCCTTAGAAATTCGTCTACATTTTTAAAACGCATACATCTTGATTTATTTAAAAATCGAAAAAATGCCAGTAACTTTTTTTCATTTTATTCTTTCTATTTACTTATCTATACGTCCCAAAGAAAATTGCAAAGTGTAAGATTTGTTATACTAAATAAATTTGTGAAATTTCTTAACGTGAGATCAAAGGTAACAATAATGATTGAATGGTAATTTTCCTCATTGTTTAAAAACTAATTATACAATATTTGTCGCCAAAGTAAAGAAAATCCAATATTCTTTGATCAAACATTTTAAAAAAATGTCATTTACTCTCTATGTTGCTATATCAATAATCTTAGAAGAAATCACTTTGTTATAGGCAACCCAATATACAATAATAATAATGGCAACGTCGCAAACAACTCTTAACGTTTGGGTGTTTAACAACGAATACAATTTCATTTAATTTGACAGGATGTATACAAAATAAAAACGTAAGCAATATATTTTAAACTTCAATTAAAATCAGTGTTTTATACACGTGGCGCATGAAGTAAAATTTCGAGTTTAGGAAAGCCTGAAAATGTGGTTTGGTCGCTACGACCAAACCAAATTTTAAGGCTTTTCTAAACTCGAAATTTACTTCATGCTAAGTTTTAGAAAAATTTCATACATGAACCATAGTTTTATTTAATTTACCCTAATACGAGTAAAAAATCGACAAAATACCAGTAAATTATGAGGATTTTTTTACGATTTACCGGTTAATCGGTACTAGAATCCCTAATAGGTGTGTTTTTAATGTAGAGTGCTTTTAATTAAAAAATTATATTACTCGAAGCTTTTCTACGCAAAACATCATTTCAAAACAATGTCGTCTATTATCCAAAACTCACAGATGTTAGATCTCAAACAGTGAGGAGGTTATACAGACATTCATCTTTCAGCAATTTGTATCATTGCGTCTTAAAAAAACTCAAACACAATTCGATTAATAATTGCTGATGACAGTTTTTATGTACAGGATGTCTCAAAAAATTTGCAAGATTTTTATATACTATTTACCAAGTGAGAATGATCGATGGATTTAATGGAGCATTTAGAAATTGATTAAAATGTAGACGTGCTAAGCGAAAAAATTCAAATATGTGCTTTTATAAGTTTAAATCATGCCTTTCAAAGCTGCTTACAGAGTGTTTAGAATATTTTATTATTCGTTGCAAACTTGCAACTCATATCAACATTAGTAAAAAGGCCGTAGTAAGAGCAAAAATTCGAAAAGGTTTACAAAATTTCAGAGGGTTTATAGGTAAAAATTCTTATCGGTGACTTGTCTCATCAAAATTACGTCGTATTACTCTTTACATTTTGGTTAATTCTTCCCAAACTGATGCCACTTCAGTGCGAAATGTCATCGATGAGAAAATGTATCGGTATTCAGAATATGGACCCTGGTATTATCCTCTAAATTCAATCTAGCAAATTGGCAGACGTGGGGTGAGAAAAGGGTATCGTTATAATACGGAGTGCATTTGTGGTTTGGGTGTTTTACATGTGAATGAGGGATATTATAAAATGCAACATTGCAATTCACATAACCAAAAAAATGCAATGACGAAACCAAATTGTTAGTAACTTTTTTACTACCAAAAAAATGACCCTACTGCGATGAGAATAAAATGTGAACAGAGTTTACATTCAAAGACAAAATAATCATGGAATTCGAAAATGTGTGAGTTCCCTGCAGGAGAAGCAAGGGTACGAGCAGAGCGTCGACTTTCTCTAAACTTGTAATAAACTGCCCGATTTTTGTCTCCGATTGTACTTGGTCAATTGCATTTTCCTGTCTCTCCAATTCTTGTATTTTTCGCCTGTGAGGCCTGCCTTCCCATTGGCCAGATTGACTTTAGACACTAATATCTATTAAATTTGAAATTTAATGGGTGGGGGTTAAACCTTTCCTCCTTAGCTTAGGCCTTGATTAATAATAAAATATGCTACTAAGAAAACACTCTGTACGCAAAGAAATAATAACAATAAATAATAAAAATTGAAATTTCTAAAACCTGATTCGATTGGCTCATTTCTCAACACTCAAATCGTATTTTTTTTTTAACATAGTTGTTTTCAGTTTGTAGGGAAGAAGAATATGTGTTTTTTGAGTGTGTGGTTATTTTTTGTGTGTATTCCTTCCATTAAGTGATTGTGTTATTTTTTTTTAATTTGTGTGGGGTTCCATCAACAATTGTGATTAAAGTCGAATCATTACCTGCAAATCACCGATTTTATGCATGGCGCTACTCGTCACCTGCGAAACGGGCTTAACCACGTTATTTACCGTGCTTTGCTGGAGCTCTTTCATCGTGTTGGCCGTCGCGTTCCCTGAAACTCAAATTTTAACCAACGAACGAACACACGGCACACGAGAGAAATTCTCGGGAGAGGAAATTACCTAAGGGTTTGATTGTGTTAGTTATGAGGGTCGCGGCGCCCGTCGTCGCCGGTCTTAAAAAGCTCTGTATGTTACTCATACCCGTTTGCATCCGGTGGTGCTCCCCGAATAAACCGTGGCAATCCGTTTCCTCGTGGATGATTTCCTTGACGACAGGAAGGGGTTTCGCTTCTTCCGCTTCTAATGAATCTATAAAATTATAGAGAGTTTTAGTTTCTCGTTTTATGAAATACCATAATGCTAACGCTAAAATTGCTCGTCGCCCAATAGGGCAGTTGGTTACCGAGGCAACAAGCTAGTTTAGCGTAGACTTCAGGGTTAACGTCTTTCGTGAAACGATAAACTAAAACTCTCTAATATAAAGATACAGATTTTTATTTGCATTATTACGATTTTTACTTCTATATATTTAGGAAAAAAACAGCAAACGTAATTTTAAGCAAAGGGCATTTTTTTTAATTATACATACCTTGATATTTACAGCGCTTGATAAATTTGCAAGAATTCGTAGTTTTTATAAAAGCGGTCAACTTAAATTAGTGTTTCCACTCCCAGACTAAGCATGAAGTAAAATTTCGAGTTTAGAAAAGCCTGAAAATTTGGTTTGGTTGTGTAGCAAAGCGGAGCATATAGAACACTGATTTAAATCGAAGTTCAAAATATACTACTTAAGTTTTGATTTTATTTTGTTTGTATTCTGTTAAATTAAATCAAATTGTATTTGTTTTTAAACACCCAAACGTCAACAGTTTGCGACGTTGCCATTTAATTGTTGTTGTATATTAGGGTGCCTATAACAAAAGGAGATCATTGGTATTGCATTATAGAGAGTAGATAAAATTATACTTTTTAAATGTTTGATTAAAAAATACTAAATATTCTTTAGTTTGGCCAGAAATATTGGGGCTATTCCATATAAGAAATGTTAAATTTAACATATACGTTATTATGTCACCTCACAATCTAAGTATACCTATTTATTTACCAACTTTATACCGGTGGTGCATGAAGTAAAATTTCGTGTTTAGAAAAGCCTGAAAATTTGGATTGGTCGCTCTGCTTTGCTAAACGACCAATCCAATTTTCAGGCTTATCTAAACTCGAAATTTTACTTCATGCTTAGTCTGGGAGTGGAAACACTCGTTAGGAACTTCAAATAGAACTTTTTTAAAAACAATTAACGCCTGAATATTTACAGTATATAAAGCGGGATATGTCTACTTAAAAGAAGAATGCCCTGCACGTTAAAAGCATATGCACATGAAATGTAATAACAAAATATGCGAACTTAAAATTATTGAAATTAAACCCTTTTGAAATACCTTTCCAAGGCTTTTTATCAGAATCGCCCATATCCGACAAATACAGAATATCATGCCCCAAAGAAATGCAATCCAAATCCCTGGAATTCCTCCAAGTTTTATTCGAAGACCGCGACTCATGAATTTTCACCGGCTCGCTAATTTCAGCCGCTTTTGAAACAATCGGAGTTGTTGATTCATCAACTACAACCTATCAATAAATAGCAACTCAATTAGAACTTATTTCATTTAGCTAGGCGAAAAATTCGAATACATTTGTCTACTTAATATCAAAGCTCTGAGAACTTATCAAAAGTGAATTAAGCTATCGAGATGTTAGAGACTTTTAAACAAATTATTTAATTAGTCACAGAGATAAACTTCACAGACATTAAAATATCTATCCGGATGTCTGCATTCCTCGCCTAGTCAAATGAAATGAGCTCTATTTCACAAACACCTTTAAAAAAAAACACTTACACTAACTTTGAGCTCACTACTCTCATCGTCATTTTCTAAAATCCTCGGCAAGACTCACAAACACGTTTAAAAAAAACACTTACACTAACTTTGAGCTCAATGCTCTCATCGTCATTTTCTAAAATCCTCGGCAAGACTCCATCGATCGAATCAATGCAAGCCTTAAAATTATCTTTCTTCATCAAAACGCCATCGATCGAATCAACGCAGGTCTTTTTCGGGGTGCACCCTTCTTCGAAAACGCATTTCTCCTCACTAATCATTTCGACAATCTCCTTTTTAACCTCGGCGTGATCGACGTTGCTCACACTGACAAACGAGTATTTATCGAAGGAGATCCTTTTTTTGTTTTCGAGTGAGGCGGTTTTGGATAAAATTTTGTAGTTGAGGAAACCCGGGGAGGAAGTGTGGACTAAGAGGAGGGTGACGAGTCGCTTGGCTAAAATGGAAATGACGCATTTACACGCTAGGGAATTGTAAAGTTCCCAGTTTATGAAATGGCGGGATAATTTCGTTGTTAGTTGTAGAGTGAAGTGTTCTATCGCTATTGGAGATTTTGTCGCTATATGTGAATACCTACAATATAATGACAGTTACAGTGTTTTACTTTAAAGAATTTGATTGATAATAAAGCACAAACATGGGTTCAAAATATCGTATGTTTAATAAAAAAACCTCTAGAGTGCCATGGTTTACTCTTTTTTTAAATTTAAGTAGGCTACACGCTTTAGGAATTGTCATATGAAACATCAGACATAAAAATTATAATGCATAATTTCAGAGTTGCCAACCTACAATATATTCCATGGCACTCCAGAGGTTTTATTTTATTGAACATACGATATTTTATATGGATATTTGTTCAGATGTTATTGTATAGCAAAATGCTAAATAATAATAATTATTATTACTTTAAACTAATTTTTCACTTAAGCTCAGTTCACCAAAAGCGTTGAACTCGAGTTCAAGCTAATCTTCAGTTCAAGATGATAATTCCTATTGTATTAATGTCACTTTAAACTGGAGTTCAGAGTTGAACCAGTTCAACTTGTTAAGTGCAACTGGTCCTTACTAATTTTTTGCTCAGAGGCCTTCGATTAAAAAAAAAAAACATTTGTTGTTAAATCAATTCTTTCCCTTAAGCAAAAACATAAACAGACTTATTAATAGAATTACAGTTAAGATCGTTATAGTTTAGTGCTGGTTAAACCCGTACAAATACGCTACTAATACATTTTTCGTATTAATAGATCCAAATCTACATATAGTTTTGAACTATTGATAAAAAGAACGTGGCAACATTGCATTTTCATGTGTTCTAACTTACATTGTTTTTGTTTATGTTTGTGAAAATGTATATATTCTGCTGAATTATTTAATTGAAATATACTACTTGTTAAAGTGTTTCCAATCCCAGATTAAGCATGAAGTAAAATTTCGAGTTTAGAAAATCCTGAAAATTTGGTTTGGTCGCGTACCAAACCAAATTTTCAGGCTAATGTTGATCAAACATTATTTTTCGCTAAGAGGATTCATTCAACACATTAATTCAAATTTAG
This sequence comes from Philonthus cognatus, assembly GCA_932526585.2. NCBI lineage: Eukaryota > Metazoa > Arthropoda > Insecta > Coleoptera > Staphylinidae > Philonthus > Philonthus cognatus. Next base: position 99,373,048 of record OW052242.1, on the reverse strand, counting down.
AGAACTTCTAAGCTTTTTTGAAATACTGTATGAATACTAAAAAATACAAAAATAAATCCCTTACCTATACTGAGTTTCAACTGATCCACCGAAATTCTTCGCCTTTTTCACAGCCTTCCTGTACTCCTTAACATGCTTCAAAAGCACAACGAAAAGCCCATGAATAATTTTATCCGAATTAATCTGGGGGGCGATTTGCAGAAACCTTCTCACGATTATATCCAGCAAATTCCTCGTCTCCAATAAAAACGTCTCGTCCTCACTTATATACAACTTGTACCACTTTCTTATAAACAACTTCTCTATATCTGACACGAACAAATCGATCCTCTCGTCGATGCTTTCCACGGGAACCAGTGGAGTTGTAAATTGGAAATTGAATGAGTTATTCGGGAAGAATCGTGAAACGCCTTTTATGATTTTCGTGTAGAGGTTGTTTTTTGTTAAGTCGAAGGGAGTGTTTTCGTTGAGGATCATTTGGAGGACGCTGAAGTTTATCCATATCGAGGTGAATAGAAGGATTAGCATGTAGAGGATGAGGGCGATTGGGTTTATTTGGATTATGTTGAATTTTGAGTTTAAGGTGATGATTGTTGTGATGATAATGATGATGCAGAGTAAGGAAATTTTCGCAAAGATGTTTTTGTTGTTTATTAGGAAAATCATGATTGTTCGTGTATTTGTTATTTAGACCTATAAAAATTTAAATAAAAATATGATTTCATCAAAATTAAAAAGGTGTTAAATCACACAAATTATTTTAAAAATCGGAAAGCGGTTCTTTGTAATATATTATGTAGTCATTAGAGTTTTAGTTTATAGTTTTGCTATATACGGTAATGCTAACGTCTATGTTAACCTTGCTTGTTGTCTGGTAACTGTCTGGGTTACTAAGTAACAAGCAGGTTTAGTGTAGACATCAGCGACGACTCGCAGCCTAACTTCAGGGTAAGCCACAGCACCAAGGCACACAAAATTTGAGGTTGCACAACAAAGTCACCTTTCAATAACTAATACATACCTTGGGTCTCTGGCCTACCCTGAAGTTAGGCTGCGAGTCATCACTGGTAGACATTAGCCTTACCCTATATAGTAAAACGATAAACTAAAACACCCTATTAACACAATCGTTAGCAGCGTCACATATATATGAATTTTTCAAAACCTCAAAACTGAACTACTGTACAAAATCATATTGTAAACAAATTGGATCCATTTAAAAAATCAAAAAGGTGCAGTATGCTCTGGGCTAAAGGATAATTGCCTTTTTATAGCTTTTAAGCAATTATTCAATTTAACAAAAAATTATAAAGACAACAATTGTGGAATTTTTATCTGAGAGCCTGGTAACGAACTTGTTACGCAATTTAAGCATATTGTTCAAACCTTGATTATGCTCTCAACTGTTGAATGATAAATTAATTATGCGTGCAACGTATAAACTTAATTTTAAAGTAAATATTTTCAAAGATGATTTTTAAAAAAACCATTGCATTCTTAGATTATCGATAAGTGTTTAAGTGCTATTAATTTTCTAATAGTTACCAACTTTTACCTTCATATCTGTATCAGCAATCATACATTGTTAATATTAATTTAACTGTAAATATTGATTACCTTATAAGTAAATATGACTTCGATTAAATTGATTTTATTTATTCACTTGTCCAGAGTGTTTCCGTCTGCCTTCTTAATTACTTTATCTTATCAGTATCGTCGATTTTAATCATTTTGCATACATCCTGTCAAATTAAATCAAATTTTATTTGTTATTAAACACCAAAACGTCAATAAGTTGTTTGCGACGTTGCCATTTAATTTTTGTTGTATATTGGGTTGCCTATAACAAAGGATTTCCGCTAAAATCATTGATATTATATATAAAGAGTAATATTTAATATTTTTTTACTAACCATTTAAAAAAGTATAATTTCAACTCTGTTAAATAATTATTCATAGAATATTAAATATTCTTTAGTTTAGCGACAAATATTGTTCAATTCGTTTCTAAACAACGACGAAAATTACTATTCAATCAACCTTGTTACTTTTTATTTAAGGAATTTTTATTTTCCAGTTGGTGGTGGACAAAATTTACAATTGGTATTAGTTATTTATTTCGCCATTTAAAATTTAAAAAAATGCTTCAATTTCTCTTTGTCTAATTTAATGGTTTCGGCAGCTAAGTCAGTCAAACTTGGTTCAATTTAATCTTAACAAATGACAATTATTAGTGTTTTATTTGATTTAGAACATTAGTTTCCGCCATGTGATTGAGCATGAAGTAAAATTTCGAGTTTAGAGAAGCCTGAAAATTTGGATTTGCTGGGCGGAGTGAAGCAAGCCCGGCAAATCCAAATTTTCAGGCTTTTCTGAACTCGAAATGTTACTTCATGAGCCAGGCGTATAAAACACTGATTTAATCTGAAGTTCAAATTTATTTTTTGTATTTATGTTACTTTATTATTTAGTTGTTTAAATTGTGTCAATAATAATTCATTATTTCACAAAATTTAAATCGGATGTAGTTCTGTAAATAATAAAAATCGGACTTATGTTTATTATCGGAGCTATGTTTATTTAATCTATTGTCTTCAACTTAATGCAAGATAAGAAATGTTTGTACACGCATTCTGAATCACCCTGTATTTCATCTTGAATAATTGAATTTTGCATAAAACGTGTTTTAAAATCATGTTTTAAACATGTATTTATTTTTAATGTTTTAAACGCTGTTTAAATGAAAAACAACTTTTTGATTAAAATAAAAAAACAATTCTGCTACTCTTTGTTATAACACTTCTCTAAAATCTTCTGATTCAGACGATCAAAATGTTTTTCAAGTAAGTAAATAATCAAAATAATTAAGGCTAATATGGATATGTATATATTTCAATCTTTATTTTAAAATACATCCCCTCTCTCCGTTTCTCCTTCCTGTTACCCTTTTTTTTTGTAATTCGCGTCTTTTGTTTTTATTAATCTCCTTGGTCACATGCACAATACATTAATTATTTTGTTTATACAATAATACAGTATAGTTACAATAGATAACAATTAAAGCTGGCGACATCACTCAAACGGGAAAAACTTGTCCGAATTCAGGTGAGTGAATTTAAAACAAAAATAACAACTATCGTAATGTCACCGGCTGTACTAATGAAATAACTATAGAAAATCAATTAAGCAATGATGACCGTTGTGATCAAACTTTGGTTATTAATCAACAGGCTTCATAGTACAGAAAAATATGAGCAAATTTTCGGAGCAATGTTTTAAGTATTGTTTGTTATACATTTTACCATAGGTTTGTTCGTTACATGAACTAATGCAGCACTTTGTACAAAATCTGTTGGTTACATGAATCGGATATTTACACTCAAAGTCAGTAAAATACATATAGACAAGGTTGGTCCATTCGCTGCCTTGCCATGTTGCCGGCTTGTTTGTGCAATTGTGCGATTCCGTTTTACCAATTTCAATGACTGTGACGTTTGACATAACCCCTATTAATTTCTATTATTTTTATATTTTCACCTACTGACAGTTACTACAGCGCATGCGTGAATATGGACCAACCTATTCTATATTCTAGTCTACCATGATTTACACTAACATGACCTACACATGTGCAATTGTCAATATAATGTCCGTAACTATATGTTTTTACGTTTATGTGCAGTGATTACTACACTAAAAAATACTGTTATTTCTTACTTCACTTTTTATTTGTATCGTTAGATGTACAGTTTGTTATTGATGAGCACTTTGTGTCTCAAAATGTACATCTAACGATACAAATAAAAAGTGAAGTAAGGAGGAATAACAGTCTTTTTTAGTGTAATATCATGTGCAGTTCATTTACACTAACATGAACTTACAACTTAGTGCAGCACAAACGAACAAACCCTGTATTTAATGCAAAGAATTGTTTACAAATATTTCATCAATTTTAATTTGAAAGAAATAAATAACATAATTTGTGGAATAAAATGTTTCATTTAATAATTAATGGAGAACAAAAACAACAGCCATTATTACTTCATCGAATTAAACATAACATGTGCCCTTCTAAGTGAATGAGTAACTTTTCCAAGTAACTAAAAATTGCACTTGCGTCTGTAACTGAACGGAATATATGGAACGGAAATCGAGAGGCCGCCGTGAAAACGCCGTTGTTCACACTACATAATGGGTGAGTAAAGCTTTTTTTAGATCACATCGCAAGCACTTTTAGTTTTATTGCTAGGCGTCTTGGCGTTTTCAACCCGAGCCCCCGAAAACCGTAACGATGAGTCTAAGTACGTGTGAAATGTTACAATTCCGAAAAATGCTAGGAAACTACGTAATTTGGCATTTTTTATTTATTCAACGAGCGAACGTTGTTAACTGAGAGAATACTCAACGCTGAAAAGAATTTCAATTAATAGTAATTTTCACAGCGTTCGTAAATAAAACTTACTGTTGCAATTTTGATGATTCGTTTTTAAAATTACGATTGCAGTTTTAATGATACGTTTTTCAAACTACAATTGTAATTTTAATGATACATATTTAACATTACGATTGCAATTTTAATGATACGTTTTTAAAATTACGATTGGAATTGTAATAATACATTTTTAAAATTAGGATTGCAATTTTAATGATACGTTCTTAAAACGACAATTGCCGTTTTAATATAATAACGCTGTGAAAACCATGATCATTTAATACTCCTTTCAGCGTCGGATAAGAATTGCCCGCGATCCAAAGTCGGTCCGATTGTTTTCTTTTTTTATTTATGACACAGATACAGCTTTGAGTGGGAAAATACGACGTCTTAAAAATAGAGCTCTCATGCGATGAGTTTCTTCTTTTGTTTGTTATCTTTATTCATTTGTTTTATACATAGTGACCGGACCTGGACCCGCGGGAAAAGAGACCCTGAACTATTACACGCAACGTGTACACAGACACTTAAAATTATTTCTATTTGTCTCGGTTGCGGTCTACTGGCCGGCTTACGGCCTCCAACCCATGATGACCTTCTTGAACGGCACGAATATACCATGATACGGTTCACTGAAATTAAGAATTTTTGAGCATTAATTGTGTTTAATGCTGGGTTTATAAGACGTTCAACGTTTAGTGATTATAGTTTAGTGTTTAAGGAAATTCATACGAAAATAAAGGTTTAAGATTTTTAGGTTATGTGTATGCATGTCAACATTGCTAACCATTTCATCACAAATTTGTGAAAATACCGTTTTACAAGTGATTCATACAATTAACAGAGAAAAAATTTAAAATTATCGTTTATAGTTTCCAATTCCTCCTTTTTATCGTTAACAGTTTTTAAAATGACTTTACTATTATCTTGTAATAGCTGATTCAATTAATTTGACATCACTGTGCTTGAATAATAGAGTATTAATTCAGCAAGTGTCAGCCGGCACAAAAAATGTGCGTAGAACCATTTATGTTTAAGGATTTTTAAGGAAAGTAAAAAATAGCGAAGTCTTAAACACCAAGAGCGTATTCACACTGGCCACTTTTTGTCACACCACAAACGCTCGACAAATGATGAAGGCTGCACGTAAATAGTAGCATTCACACACAGCCAGAAAATGTCACAAAGTACAGAGTCAAATTGACGCATTCACATGTACGCGCATTTTTTAGTGGTCGTGTGTAAACACACTTTTAACGTTAATTCTTAAAATCTTTAAACGGCGTATAAACACTAAACCTTAAACACGCATAAGCCCAGTTGCACCCAAAACGTATAACTGGAGTTTAAGCTGAACTTGAGTTCAAGATGACAGTTCTTATTGTACTAATGTCAATTGGAAGTCGAGTTCAGAGTTGAACCAGTTCAACGTGGTTGGTGCAACTGGCTCTTAAACGTTAAACGTCTTGTAAACCCAGCATTAGTATTTTATTATTTTATGTCTTTGTCGTTATTTGTTTTAATTACCATTGAAAGTATCTTCTGTTGTTGTATGTACCGTCCGAGTGGCCGTCGGGCATGCTTAGTTGTACACCAACGTACTGTTCCGAGTGTGAGGCCAAATCGCCGATGAACCTCACCCTTCCCCCTCGGACCCTTCCCTCGGGGGAAATCACTTTCACCCAGTAGTCTAGGCGTAAGTCCCGGGGTTGTCTGGGCAAGAACGGTTGCCAGCCCTGAGGGGGGATATTGTCCCTAGCCGGCTCCGGGGCTGACGCCCTCCGATGGCTGGTTTTGCTCATGCTAACAAAAACAAAATTCAGAAAAGTGTTGGATGGCAGTTTTTTTTAAATTAGTTGATGATTGTGATGTTAGGCTAGTTTACATGACAGATTGTCAACTTAAATAAGGTTAGGTGACAGATTGTAAACTTAGGTGGGATTAAATGATAGATTGTGAACTTAGGTTAGGTTAAATGACAGATTGTGCACTTAGGTTAGGTTAAATGACAGATTGTGAACTTAGATTAGGTTAAATGTCAAATTGTGAACTTAAGTTCGGTTAAATGAAATAAATGTGGAGTTGGGTTTTTACTCTGGGCTCCACAAAATATATAAATTTCCGCTGGGCTTCCAATATAAAGTGTTCCCATCCTCAAGAACAGCTGACATTTTTCATGTCATAAACATCAATGTCATGTAAACTGATTGATTTTTTGACATGTATGTAACTATTACTAGATTTTAATCAATGAATAACTATTAGTCGAATTAATCGACGCTGGTGAAACCCGGCATAAGTTACCTAATTTATAATTATACTCTGAGCTCTACAAAATATATAAATGGCCGCTGGACTCCTAATATAAACTGATCCCACCGCCAAGAATACTCAACATCATATTTTGCTTACCCATGATGGGAAATATCTTTCCCACTAACGATACAATCAATCGACCTCCGTAAATATTGTTCGGCCTCCTCCACTAAACTGTCTGTTGAATCCCCGCTGTCGATCGTCGTGTTCCAATCGCCCCTTAATTCCGGCAACGAACCGTTAGCGAAGCGCACCTTCGACGGCATGTGCTTGATCACGTTCCTCCTGCAAGGCGAAACAGGAGCCGAACACCTCCTCGAAGGAGCCGGGGGGCTCGGCAGCGGGTACAGACTCGAATATCTCGATTGCGAGTGGCTATCGGAGGGAGAAGCTGTCGTCCACATAAACCTTTGCGACTGAAGAAATAATAACGATAAAACTTAATTCTAACTTTTAAGCGTACAAGACTAACGGTGTAAGCGGGCGAGTGCAGATCCGTCGTTTTCAAAAACTGCCCGTAATTAGTAACCGACGGTGTTTTCAAGTTCGGCGGGAACAGATGATCGGCCGATCTGGATAATTCAGGAACCATGCTGGTGAAGCCGATGTCGGACAACAGAATCCTTCTTGCCTCGACAGTTTTTTCCGATAGTCTCAATCTCGAGCCGGGCAGGGGGTACTTCGAAGGCAACGTCGCGAAATTATCACCGATCTTCACCTACGGCATAAGATTGTTACCTCCGGGAGTGAAGTGCGATAATGTTTCACCTTGTGCGCCAAGCTGCTCTCGGATCGCCAGGAGGATTTGTTAGGCAGCGCTGAGATATCCGTTTGGGCACCCGATTCTTTCCTCGAGGCGTTCGAGTGCGCTAGAATCGGCCTAGTTTTTCTAGTGTTGAAACCACGACTAATAGCATCTCTAAAACAATTGTTAATAATAGCAAATTATTGTATTAGTTTGCAATGGGTGTACTTATAAGCTATACTTTTTGCACTGATTTCAAAAAATAATTAGACTATTACAGGTATTTCCATTGAGAAACTAATTTATGAGAGAGTTAGATCCCAGATTAAATGGAAACGCCCACTAGCGCTTTGGGGGCCGAACTGGATGAACTAACAGCACGGAACGCAACCAGATAAACTAAGCATGAAGTAAAATTTCGAGTTTAGAAAAGTCTTAAAATTTGATTTGGTCGCATAGCAGTTGTTTGCAACGTTGCCATTTAATTGTTATATATTGGGTTGCCTATAACAAAACTATTTCCTCTAAGATCATTGATAATGTAGTCTAGAGAGTAAATATCTATACAAAGAGTTTTATGTAACACCGAACATGAGAATTTTTCGTTTAAGTATACATTAGCATACGTTGTACATTTGCCGACGCTCGGTTTATTAAAAGAATGTAAATTGAAGCTTTGAACCAGTGTTTTCCACTCCGAGGCTAAGCATGGAGTAAAATTTCGAGTTTAGAAAAGCCTGAAAATTTGGTTTGGTCGCGTAGCGCGAAGCGGCCAAACCAAATTTTCAGGCTTCTCTAAACTCGAAATTTTACTTCATGCGCCACCGGTACAAACACTGATGCAATGTTAAATTTAGCGGTATGTTTTAAACTTCATAATGTCAGTGTTTTGTACCGGTGGCGCATGAAGTAAAATTTCGAGTTTAGAAAAGCCTGAAAATTTGGTTTGGCCGCTCTGCGCTTCGCGCTACGCGACCAAACCAAATTTTCAGGCTTTTATAAACTCGAAATTTTACTTCATGCTTAGTCTGGGAGTGGAACACACTCATTTTAAGTTTAAAATTGAACTCTTTTAAAAAAACGAGTATCTAAAGATTTACGGCACATGCTCTGTAAGTGGAACATGTATACTTGAAAGGAGAACTTCCTGTATGTACAAGTTAAGGCATTAATTACGATTGATTGGCTACAACATGTAATGGTCATATAGGCAACCCAATTTACACATTATTTTAAAATTAAAGGTGTCAAATTGTATTAGATGAAAATGTTCAGTGTTACATGAAACTCTCTGTATATTATTTTAATGTTTGACCAAAGAATATCGAATATTCTTTAGTTTGGCCACAAATATTGTATAATTAGTTTCTAAACAATGACGAAAATTACCGACTGAATGGTAATCTTGTTATTTTTGATCTTATGTTACCAATTTATTTAGTATAACCAAATTTTGCGTTTTCAAAATTTGTGCAATTTTTTTAAGGATGTATAGGTGAATATAATTAAAAGAAAAAATTTTACAATATTTCCTTCAAAATTTACTGGTATTTTGTTAATTTTTTTCCGGTATTACGGTAAATTAAATAAAGCTAGTCATAAAATGCTACTTAAGCAGTTTGCTGAAGATATATATTTTAAACATTGGTAAGTATTTAGGAGATTAAACTTTAAAGATTTCTGCTTTTAATATACAAATAATCCCTTCATTATAAAGTTTTATAAAATTTAGTTCTACCAGCTTACTCAGCATTTACTTTCGCGTTTCTTATTTTCCTATTCAATCCGACCCCTCCTAGGTAATCTTCTCTGTGATTCGACTCTAGTGCCTTAAATCGGTACTAAACAAAATAGAAATTTAATAAATTTTCAATGCGTAACTTACCTGTGAGCAATAGGTCGATACTGAATCGGATTCGGACACGTGTTCCTCCTCCCCATGGAATACTCCACATCCTGTATACCGACTTTCGAAATATCAGTCTCCACGATTCTGACCCTCTCATCGAACCTGTCGAAGCTCTCGTCCTTCTCCAAACTCTTGTTCTCGAAACTGGAATCCTGGTACGAGTAGTAACTCTTGAAGCTCTTCGCGTCGTCGCGATTAATCGAGTTGTCCGACTTCGAGTCGTAAATCTGAGAGTTCTCCCTCGTGAAGTCGAACGTCTGGCTTTGAAAATTTATGTTCTCCTGGTTTTCGTTTTCGAAGTTATCGTTGAAAACGTCATCTTCGAGCTCACCTTCCGCAGAAACACTCTGATCGAAATCCTGCGGTTGGCGATTGTTTCCACCTTCTATCGAAATCAGGGGTTCTTTCAGGTTGGTTTCTTTCGTGTCTTCGTTGGTGAAGATTAATTCGATATCGTCGACTTCCTGGTCTAGTAAATCCGTGCTCGAGGAGTGTCTAAGGATATTTTCGTTTACGTTCATGTTTTTCTCTGCGGGTTCCATTTCGAAATCCGCTGGGTTTTCGCTTACGCTTACAAAATTGTGCTTAATTTTGCTGGGCTTGCGATAGATTTCCAGGTTTACAGAGACTGATATTTTCTTATCACGGCGCTTATCTTTGGAGTGCCACTGTGAATCGGTTTGTTTGCTAAATGAGTGCGATTCTGGTTGATTAAATTTTGTTGATTCCAACTTTAATAAACCTTCATCTTTATTTTTTAAGAAATTCTCTAATGATTCGATTGGATCATCACATACAATTTCAGTTTCTGAAGTGTTTGGGTGTGGTGTTAGTTCTTTGTTTTCTTCGGACAATTGGAATGATTTGTCTTTTCTTTGAGAATCTTCAGCATCTAAAGTTTTTAGTTTTGATGTTAGTTCTCTGTTTTCTTCAAAAAATCCAAATGATTTGTCTTTTTTTCGAGGATCTTCAGTATCTGGAGTTTTTGGTTTTGATGTCGGTTCTTTGCTTTTTTCGAAAAATCCCAATGATTTGTCTTTCCTTTGAGATTCTTCAGTATCTAAAGTTTTTGGTTTTGATGCTAGTTCTTGGCTTTCTTCAAAAAATCCCAATGATTTGTCTTTTCTTTGAGAATCTAAAGTTTTTGGTTTTGATGTTGGTTCTTTGCTTTCTTGAAAAAATCCCAATAATTTGTCTTTTCCTTGAGAATCTTCAGTATCTAAAGTTTTTGGTTTTGATGTTAGCTCTTTGCTTTCTTCAAAAAATCCCAATGATTTGTCTCGTTTCGGAGGATCTTCAAATCTTACGAAGGTTTTCTGTTCTGGTGTTTTTGTTCGAGTATACCTTTTTTCAGTAGGTTGTTCAAATTTTACCAGCGTTTTTTGATCGTTAATACTTTTTCGAGTGTAGTTTTTTTGATGTAATTCATCAAATGTTATTAGAAAAGTAGGTTCGGGTTTATTTACTCGAGGATAATTATTTTCTTCGAATATTTTTTCTTGATCAATAATTTGAGTATTCGGGGAACTATCTTTATTCACATTTTCTAGAAATGTTTCTTTCTGTTTGTTCGGTTTAAATATTTGAAAATCTTCGTTATCTTGTTTTTTGTATTTTGTCTTTTTTGTTTTTTTGGCCTCTTTGGGAGTTTTATCACCTAATATTTCGACACCACTTTCTTGGAATTGCGGTGGGATTTTACCCTGTCGTAATTTTGATTCTAGATGAACAGATAAAAAAAAACAATGTGGATTAAAATTTCGCTTTTGTTCTGAATTGTAAATTCTACATTTTGTGACAATCAGAAAAACTTGTAAAATTTAGAAGCAAACTCTTGTAAAATAAAATGTCTATAATTTAGATACTGAACACAAGACCGTAGTCAGGGGGGGGGATATTGGGGTTCAAACCCCCCCCTCCTGAAATTTTAAAAATGTTGAATTTTTGTATGTAAAAACATTTTTATTTTTCACCTCCGGTATTATTTATAGTACAACAATAGGAATTTGACTAATAAATAGGTAATACAAATCTCTATAAACACTAAAAATTTAGATCGGAAATATATTTTTTTTTTACTTTTTAAATTATTTAAATAAACAATTTTTATTTTTGTTACTATAGTATTTATTATAGTAAAACAACAGGAGTTATACCAATAAATAGGAAATACAAATATGTATAAATGCTGAAAATTTCATTTATCTCGCTTAAGTGGGACCGGAGTAATAAATATTTTTTGGTTTTTAGCAATTTGGGAATATTTTGATGCGCTGGCTATCAAAAGCCATGAGTGGGAGAAGGACAGACTTATGCGGGTTTCAATGTTAAATTTCGAATCAAGGGGTGGGGCCCTTGGATTTTTTTGAAAAAAAAAAATGTTTTTCTTAAAGGTATCAAAAAATTCCTCATTTCTTTCTATGACGTTTTCGTATAAAGTGTTTTTTTCTGCTCAACCGGAAGTATTTTTTTTTTAATTAATTAAATTTAAAAATAAATTATATTTTAAATACGAATAGCATGTTTAACGGTATTTTAGGGATTTTAAACGTGTAAAAATCAAAGCTAAGCGCAATTCAGCTTGCGAGCGAAGCGAGCCTTTTGCAAGCGCAGCGAGCAGGCAAGCGAGCGAAGCGAGCTGGGGTGAGCGTTAGCGAGTTACAGAGTCCTTTTAATATACAGGGAGGGGCAGAAAAAGCTATCCGATTGCAAATCCCTTTTTCTCAGAAGAGGGAACAGGTAGAGTAGTGGGGTAAAAACCGTTAGAAAGCCGGTTTTATGCCATTTGTCATTAGTCAACATGCCTTGGTCTGGTGAACATCGTGCTTTTGTTATTATATCGAAAACGGCGGTTCGATAATTGCTACACAACGTGCTTTTCGAATTCATTTCGGACTTAGGCGTCATGATCCTGTTCCACATCACGCTACGATTAAAGTGTGGGTGTCAAATTTTCGACAGACGGGTTCAGCATTGAAAAAGAAGTCGCCTGGACGTCCCAGGACAGCAACAGGACCTGAAAACGTGGCCAATGTGAGAGCCGCGATTGAACGTTCCCCGCGTCGTTCGGCAGGAAAACATTCGCTCGCTTTGGCGATTTCCAACCGCAGTATTCGGCGAATTTTGCACCGGGACCTCACAATGCATCCCTACAAAATGGTTGTTGCACAGGAATTAATTGAAAGGGATTTTGAAACTGTGTCGCGATCTCCGAGAACTCCCAATAGACGATGTTGTGCTCTTCACGGACGAAGCCCATTTTCACCTTTGTGGCGCCGTAAACAGGCAGAATTTTTGATATTGGAGTGACGAAAATCCTCGGGAAATCCATCAGAAACCCCTCCATAGCCCAAAAGTGACTGTGTGGTGTGCTCTTTCCCGCCTAGGCGTCTGGGGGCCTTACTTTTTTGAAGAAAATGGGCAAACCGTAACGGTCAACAGCGAGCGCTATTGTTTCATGCTGGAAAATTTTCTTCAACCCAAAATGGAAGAAAATGGCGTGGAAAATGTGTGGTTTCAACAGGATGGTGCAACCGCCCACACATCGCGACGATCAATGGACATTTTCAGGGAAATGTTTCCCGGACGCCTCATTTCTCTGAGAGGTGATATTGACTGGCCGCCGCGCTCACCGGATCTCACTCCATGTGACTTCTTCCTTTGGGGTTACCTCAAATCGAAGGTATTCCAGCATTGAGCAAGGACCCTTCTTGCTTTACTAAGGGAAATTGCTCGGGCAATTGAAGAAATTCCTGTGGAAATGACGGTGAAAGTCATGGAAAGCTACCGCGAGCGCCTAAACCAGTGTATCCGCTCCCAAGGACGACATTTGAGGGATGTGCTTTTCAAAACTTAAATTTAAAAAAGGCATCAAATTTGCGATATGTTAATAAAATAAAAATGTTGTCAAGTTGAGTGGTTTTAATTTTATAACGTTTTGAAATCGGATAGGTTTTTCTGCCCCACCCTGTACATACTGCTTTCTCCATCCACCGCATCCTCACTACCTTAACAACACATCACTCTCCAACCACAACCATTCGCCTTACGCACCCTTCTTACACCCCTCTTCACTCCACTCTTGCTATTATTGTATTTTTTATAAGACCAAAAACAATATTTTTACCATTAAAACCCCCTCCGAATTTTTTTTCTGGCTACGGCCTTGACTGAATATCAGCGGTGGCTCGCAGCCTAACTTCAGGGTAGGCCAGAGACCCAAGGTAATATGTATCCGTTATTGAAAGGTGACTTTGTTGTGCAATTCCTTGTATTAATAAAGCGCAATCCCAACCTCAAATTTTGTGTTCCTTGACGCTGTGGCCTACCCTGAAGTTAGGCTGTGAGCCGTAGCTGCTGAACATACTGTTTTAATGTTGGTTCTAGACGAACAAATCAAATAAAACAATTGAAATCAAATTTTGTTTTAGTCCTGGATTTAAACAATTGGATTTTAAAGCTCATTTTGTCAAAATCTTAAACTTCATAATATTTAGACGAAATAAACATTTGTAACATAAGCAGTGTATTCTAAACTTCACTTTAAGCCAGTGTTTTATGCGCGTGGTGCATGAAGTAAAATTTCGAGTTTAGAAAAGCCTGAAAATTTGGATTTGCCGGGCTCGCTTCGCTCCGCCCGGCAAATCCAAATTTTCAGGCTTTTCTAAACTCGAAATTTTACTTCATGCTTAGTCTGGGAGTGGAAACACTCGTTAAAAGCATCAAGTTGAACATTTGTATAAAAACATGTTTAAAAATGTACAACTTATACAACGTGATACGTATCGTATACTGAAGAGAAAAATCCCCCTATGAAAAACTAGTTAAGATATTTAACGTTTAATGTTTTTTTGAATAATCTGTTAATTTTACACATTTTTTTAACTCATATTATGTCCTAATTTTCTTATTATTTTACATATCAACTTTAATTTATTAAAAAGAAAACGAGTCAAGATGTTTTAATAACCTATACAAAAAATTAGGGCAAATAATCTGTTGATTTTTGTAGAAACTTTCGCTAAATGTAATTATTATTGTAAATTAAACAGTAACAATAAATTAATTATAAAATTTTAGACAATAAGAACTTGAGTTTTTGAAAAAACTAATCATGATATTTGAAGATTCTGTCTAAACTAGTTGAATTTTATGGTGATTGTTGATTGGAAAAACAAGTTAAATTTCTTTATACTAAGCAAATATGTATTAAATTAAATTTAAAATAAAATCAATTATTTATCTAGTTTGATTTCTTCATACTTTCATATTTATTCAAATGTTCAATAATATTCTAACGAGTGTTTTTCAATCCTTCATTAAGCATGAAGTAAATATTTCGAGTTTAGAAAAGCCTGAAAGTTTGGATAGGTCGCAAAGCGAAGCGGAGCGACCAATCCAAACTTTCAGGCTTTTCTAAACTCGAAATATTTACTTCATGCGCCAACGGTATTAAACACTGATTTAGTGTAAAGTTTTAAAAAACTTTCTTCATTTATTAACGATAAAACAAAAATTCTTCAAAATATAAAAATATTCATCTTCATTGTTCATTATTTATGGCTAAAATTCTTCCTATTGAAGAAAATTCTTGAAATATGGCAGCGCTGGGTTAGACATTTAATAATTTGTTGTTTACCTAACCCCAAATTTAATATAGTTGTCAAATTATAAAATTAGATTAAGTTAAACCTAATTTATCTGCTGGGTTTATAAAATGTTTAAGCGTATTTTCACAAATTTGTGATGAAATAGATGGCAACGTCGACATGAGAACACATAAACTAAAATTCTTAAACCTTAATTATCGTATGAATGGCATCATTTCCTTAAACGTTAAACACCAGCGGCGGCTCGCAGCCTAACTTCAGGGTAGGCCAGAGACCCAAGGTAATATATCCGTTATTGAAAGGTGACTTTGTTGTGCAATTCCTTGTATTCATAAAGCGCGGTCCCAACCTCAAATTTTGTGTGCCTTGGCGCTGTGGCCTACCCTGAAGTTAGGCTGCGAGCCTTCGCTGTTAAACACTAAACAATAATCACTAAAGGGTAAACGTTAAACATGTTATAAACCCGGCATAAACATCTTTAATAACCTAAGCAAAATCAGCATTTATTTACTATTAGAAAATGTACAGAAAAATGAAATGATTGCGTAAAGTTTGCTTAATTTTAGTTATGTCACTAATCTAAATGAATTTGTTTTCCATGGCAACCCACCTATTGTATTATTGTGAGGTGTGGATAATGATAAAACTTTCTTAAACATTTGACCTATTTATAAATTAAAACAAATGAAAAATGGAACAAATGAAACAGCGTGTTGAAAAATGAAACACGACACTTCACAAAAAAATGCTGAATAAAACAATACTTTTATAGCTTACTAAGAAAAGATTTTAGGATTGTTCTCACTTACCTTTAAATGTATTATTTAACTGATTAGAAAGTAAAGGAGTGGAAGTAAAGACAGGTTCGTGATCACCGACACCGCACAAACTATGAAAACTTTTCGTCCTCGTCCCCGACGAGAACTGCGAAGACTTTCCCTGTGATTTTGTCGTTAAATTCTCCAACGAGCTAGTAACCGACTTAAACCTACACGCTAATTCATCCCGAGGACTCTCGATAACATCAACGTCAACATCCCGTTCGTCTCTGTTCAAATCCAAAATTTTCTTCCGGAGCAGGTGATTTTCCAAGCTCAGGGCTGTCAGGGCGGACTCCAAGTTCTCAAGGGGCCATGCCTGGGTCCTCAGCTGGAGCACCTCGCTACGGCTCTGTTCCAAAGCGCTGCGGAGAGAAACGACTGTCTGGTGCAGAGCCCGTACGGTATCGATGTACTCGACTCCGCCTCTCAAGTTCTCCGCGTCGCTGAAGTCCATCGTACTCGAAAAACATCCATGCTGCAGATGTTTTTCAGAAGACAACGGGTATTTACTTTAATCAGTCGATCCTGAAATTAAATGATTGCTCGAGAGATCGTTCGAATTATATCATTTGAATGATCGCTGAGGAGATCACTTAAATGATTGCTCAAGTGATCGCTGATCTCTGGAGTGATCTGTCAAATAGTGGCCGAAATGATTGCTCATATGATCATTCAAATGATAATTCAGAATATGAATATGAAATGAGCATACAACTGATCATTCCAGCAATCAATTGAATGATCTCTCGAGCAATTAATCAAATGATCTCTCAAGCAATCAATCGAGTGATCTGTCGGGCAATAATTCGAGAGATCAGGTCAAGAGATCATTTGAATTATCGCTCAAGATATCGTTTGAATAATCGCTTGAGAGATCACTCAAATGATAGCTCAAGTGATCGCTGATCTCTCGAGTGATCGGTGAAATAGTAGCCAACATGATTGATTGAATGATCATTCGAACGATAATTCAGATAATAATCTATCGAATATGAAATGAGCATCCGAGTGATCATTCCAGCAATCAATCGAATGATTTCTCGAGCAATCAATCAAATGATCTCTCAAGCAATCAATCGAATGATCTGTCGAGCAATCATTCGAGAGATCAGGTCGAGAGATCGTTTGAATGATCGCTCGAGATATCGTTTGAATGATCGCTTAAGAGATCACTCAAATGATAGCTCGAGTGATCGCTGATCTCTCGAGTGATCGGTGAAATAGTAGCCAACATGATTGATTGAATGATCATTCGAACGATAATTCAGATAATAATCTATCGAATATGAAATGAGCATACGAGTGATCATTCCAGCAATCAATCGAATGATCTCTCGAGCAATCAATCAAATGATCTCTCAAGCAATCAATCAAATGATCTGTCGAGCAATCATTCGAGAGATCAGGTAGAGAGATCGTTCGAATTATTGCTCGAGATATCGTTTGAATGATCGCTTGAAAGATCACTCAAATGATAAGCTCGAGTGATCGCTGATCTCTCGAATGATCGGTGGAATAGTAGCCAACATGATTGATTCAATGATTATTCGAACGATAATTCAGATAATAATCTATCGAATATGAAATGAGCATAGGAGTGATCATTCTAGCAATCAATTGAATGATCTCTCGAGCAATCATTCGAGAGATTAGGTTTTTCTAAACTTATTATTGTCATTTCAATTAAATTGATAATCTAATGATTGCTCAAGAGATCGTTCAAATTATTGCTTCATCATTTAAATGATCGCTTGAGAGATCACTTAAATGATTGCTTGAGTGATCGAAATGATTGTTCGAATGGTGGCTCATTTGAATAATAATTCAGAAAATAATCTATCGAATATGATTATGAAATGAGCGTATTAGTGAATATTCCAGCAATCAATCGAATGATCTCTCGAGCAATCGTTCAAGAGATTAGGTTTCTCTAAACTTATTATTTTGATTCGAATTAAATAAATTGCTGCTCAAGATATTATTTGTTCGCTGATCTCTCGAGTGATCAGTCGAATAGTAGCCTAAAAGATGGCTCTAATGGTTGCTTGTATGATCATTTAAATAATTCAGATAATAATCTATCAAATATGGAATGAGCATTCCAGTAATCAATCGAATGATCTCTAGATCTATCATTCGAGATACTATTCTATCGAATATAAAATAAGCATATGAGTGATCATTCCAGCAATCAATCGAATAATCTCTTGAGTAATCATTCGAGAGATTTCTCGAGAAATGATTTGAGATAACTCTTAAGCAACAACTCGAGACTCCTCTCGAGCAGTCATGCGAGTGGTTTTTCGAGCAATCATTTGAGATATTTCTCGATCAATTATTCAATAGATCTTTCACTCAAGTAATCTCTAGAAGATCTTGAGATGTTTGATTATTTTCATAATCGAATGAATCGAGTATTTTCATATTCAAACGAATCGATTATTTTCATAATCGAACGAATCTAATATTTTCATAATCAAACAAATCGATTATTTTCATTCAAATAATCCCATCAGTAGTTTTAGGTGAAGATTAAAATAGGTCTTTACTATATTGTGAGCATCATGATATTTCAATGTTTTATACGAGTGGCGCATGAAGTAAAATTTCGAGTTTAGAAAGGTCTGTAAATTTGTTTTCCATCTAAACATTTGTAAAATTAATGAACTAAACAAAACAAATTCGAAGTATATTTTGAACTTCACTTCAAATCAGTGTTTTATACGCGTGGCGCATGAAGTAAAATTTTGAGTTTAGAAAAGCCTGATTTGGCTTGGTCGCTCCGCTGCGCTATGCGACTAAGCCAATTTTTCAGGCTTATCTAAACTCGAAATTTTACTTCATGCTTAATCTGGGAGTGGAAAACACTCGTTAAAAATCAGATTAACCTCTTTTAAAAAGAATAACTATTATCTGAAGATATATACGCTGTAATTGGGATATGTACACTTAAAAGAATATGTTTGTATGTTTGTCACAAATAAACATATCCTGAGGTTTAAAGTAGTGATGAAATCATTCAAATGAAAATAATCAATTAGTTTGGTTATAAAAATAAACGAACATCTCGAGATCTTTAGATCACTCGAACAATTGAGAAATCATTTGAATTATTGCCTAAGATATCTCTTAAATAATTGCTCGAGAGATGTCGAATGATTGCTACAAAAATGTCTCAAATGCTTACTCGAGAGATCGCTCGAATGAGTATTCCACTAAATCATTCGAGTTATCTTATTATATCTAATTTTGTTAAATAGGCGATGCCCGTAAGTAAATAAATAAATCTTTCGAATAATCATTCGAGAGATTTCTCGGGTAATCACTGACAGACCACTAATATGCTCATTTCATATTCACATTGAATTTGTGTAAACTTTTGAAGCCATACATTACTTTCATGGTAATTATTTTTTGATTGCCATTATTTTATTGAGATTGATTGTTATCTCAATTATTATTTGAGTGATAATCCGAACAAGAATTCGAGCAATCATTTCAGCAACCAGTCGAGCAATCATTTGAGTGATCTATTGAGCGATCATTCAAGTGATTTCTTGATTGCTCATTCAAGCGATTTCTCGAGCGTTCATTGGCGTGATCTCATGAACGATTATTTGAGCGATTTCTCGAGCAATCATTCAAGTGATTTCTTGAGTGATCATTCAAGTTATCCCTTGAGCGTTCATTCGAGTGATCTCATGAACGATCATTCAAGTGATTTCTCTAGCGATCATTCAAGTGATTTCTTGAGTGATCATTGGAGTGATCTCTTGAGCGTTCATTCGCGTGATCTTATGAACGATCATCCAAATGATTTCTCGAGTGATCATTCGAGTAATCTCGAATTCGAAGTTTTACTTCTCAAACGATCATTGGAGTGATCTTTCGAGTGATAATTTCAACATTCTCTAGAGCAATCATTCGAGCGATTATCAATTTAATTCAAATCCTAATAATCGATTATAGATATCATTTGAGTACGACGATCACTGGTTTTAAAAAACGTGGTTTAAGATCAATTAATAAATCTTAGAATAAGAAGTGTGTTGCTTTTAAAATATTAACAGTGTCCTTATGTTTTCAGAGAAATTAATTAATTATATAAAATGAAATGTGTTTTTAATGGATCAGTCGTATTTGTAGAGGTTATTTTTTCACTTTTTAAATTCACTCACAATTCGAGGCTAAATCACACCGAAACCAGCACACGCACTCGTGAAACATGATTGTGTGATTTTGTGTATCCAAAACATTAGAATCAATAAATTTGTTTTGTACAACCCCGGGAATACCGAAACGCGCGACGACACACCCTCACCCGAGGTTAACGCGCGTTAGACAAGGACGAAACATCCAAGTCACGTCCGCGAAACCACTTCCAAACGTCATTACTCAATTTGTTTATCGGATCCCGTGTAAACAATCGAATGATTCTCGCGATTGTTTCGCGGATCCGGACGACGGTGCTCGCGGTGGTTTGCGGAAGTGATCGGTTTTGGTTGATTGTTTTTTTGTTGTATCGAATTTTTACCTTGACGACGGAAGGAACGAGCGGCGGTCGTGGAGGAGAGCGACTCGCGGCGGGAGAAATTGTCGGAGTTTGAAATCAGAATGTGCGAGAGCCGAGAGCGAGAATTGAGTGTAATTATTGGCATGCGAGCGGTTTGATTAGGGATAATTGTTTGTTTAAACATGCAATCATCGCGGAATTACAAGGACTGTGAGCGTTTGGTGTTAGCGTATCTTAATCGATTTCAATAACTTTCCTCGAAATAATAGCGACAAAAACAACAAGGAAACAGAAACGCGAAAATATGTGTGCGAATTTGATTGGAAAGGTTATTAGAAAGTTATTTGGTTACAAAAAAGGTGTGATTTGATTTCATTGTGGATAGTGAATTTAGTGGTAATTTACGTCTATAATTACCACTTTTAATTTACAGTAAATGACTGTACATCACCCAGCTTAATTTACGTCGAATATTACCACTTGTAATTTACCGTAAATTACTGTACATTACTCAGCTGTTTTGGTAACATTCGTCAATGACGTACAATATACAGCGTATTAATAAATTACAGGGACAAAGTTCTAGGTCTTAAAGAATACATAAAAACAAGCATTTTTTGGTAATAAATGTATAGTCGAAAGTGTTTCCTTTCAGGGATATTTTTGGTAATAAATGTATAGTCGAAAGTGTTTCCTTTCAGGGATACAGATTCTCAAAAAAAAATTTAAGAAGCGCCTAAATGTAGGCAACTCAATTTACTATCTACCATAGATTAAATTAGATTGATAACTCCTAGGGGGCTCTATGTATTAAGATTTTAGTTAACCGACCTACTCGATAGGGCGGCGCTGCAATCGCCAATGACGTCATTGGGCGAGAGGAACGGTTGGCCTTCTTGCTAAGCGGGGTGCAACATTGAATGGTGGGTGCCGTGCAATGCGAAAAATAACAAAAACATAATGAGCATGTTAAATGTATATTTTAAAAGGAATTACAAATATATTTCGCTATATGTCAAAACCTTATCACAGTTTGTATATTACATTTCACTTCTCAACAAAATTGCTGCAGTTCGTCGAAAAATGCATCTTAGAAATGAAATAAGAGGACTCCTTATCCGGAGAATGGATGCTGGCATATGTAGTGTTACATACAGTAAATTTTTCTTTAAGGTAAACATATGCATAAACTGTAAATTTTCCCACATTCGTTGTTTTTTAAAAGAGTTTAATGTAAAGCTTTAAACGAGTGTTTTCCACTCCCAGACTAAGGCATGAAGTAAAATTTCGAGTTTAGAAAAGCCCCGTGAAAATTTGTCGAGGGTCGCGCAGCGACCCGAGACAAATTTTCTGAGCTTTTCTAAACTCGAAATTTTACTTCATGCGCCACGCGTATAAAACACACATTTTAAGTGCAGTTCGAATATACATAAATTTCACAATATTTTAGTGTATTATACGCGTGGCGCATGAAGTAAAATTTCGAGTTTTGAAAAGCCCAGAAAATTTGTCTCGGGTCGCTGCGCGACCCTCGACAAATTTTCACGGGGCTTTTCTAAACTCGAAATTTTACTTCATGCTTAGTCTGGGAGTGGAAAACACTCATTTAAAGCTTAAAATTGAACTTTAAAAAAACAAGAAATACCTAAAGATTTACAGAAAATAGGTTGAATTTGAAATACGTATATTTAAAGAAAAACTCCCTGTATGTATAAATACATATAAAATATTTCCAGAAGAAAGTTATTGTTACTGCAAAAATGTTCAGCAAAAATATTAAAGGGTGAAGTATTTGGTATATAATGAAACTTATTTCGTAAATCGTGAAATCTTTTGACTTATATTTGACAAGGTGAAAGATATTTGGGATATACAGGGTGAGTCGGGAGGAGCGCACCAAACTCTAGGAGTGTATTATACACGTGAAAATAATGTAAAATAACTCATTTGTTCTTATCCGCTTTTCATTTGTTTTCAAGTTATGGCGTAATTAAAAATGTTCATCTAGCTTTCCACTTCTATCTGAATTTTAACATTATCAAAGTATGCCATGTTCGAGGTTTATAAACATTTGATAATTCTGACGTTTTGATGAACTGTCAGTGTACGGTGAACAGTAACTGAACGTTTAAGTTCGAATTAATGTGATTGTTAGTGTTGCAAAATGCCACATACTTATTCAAATTTAGAATATGCAAATATGGTGTTTGTATATGGTTTCTGTAATGGAAATGCTACAGCTGCTGTTGAAGAATATCGTGAACGTCTTCCACACCAAAGACATCCTGATAAAAACATATTTATTAGAGTTTTCAACAAATTGTGCGAGACTGGTAAGCTTCCCAGTGCTAACATAATATATGAGCGCGCTGCTCGACAAGGTTTTGTAGAAGTAGAAAATATTCTGCATCTAGTAGAAGAAGATGCAACTACTAGCTCACGGAGAATTGCCACTCAATTGGCAATTCCACAAAAAAGAGTGATGAACACGCTACACGAGCAAGGCTTATATCCTTATCACGTTCAGAGAGTACAGCACCTACAACCAGGGGATTACGCTAACCGTACGGAATTTTGTCGGTGGATAAATAATAATCATCGTAATGTATCGAGTATACTCTTTACGGATGAAGCTACATTTACCCGTGATGGCATTAACAACACTCGTAACTCTCATGTATGGTCTGATGAAAATCCCCACGCAACAGTCGAAAGCAATTTTCAACATCGGTTTTCTGTAAACGTGTGGTGTGGTATGGTTGACAGTTATTTAATCGGCCCTTTCATTTTGGAGAATCGTCTCACAGTGAATTATTAACTACCTCAATTTTTTACAAAATGAATTACAAGGCCTGCTAGAAGATGTTCCTATAAATATTAGAATGCAGATGTACTATCAGCACGATGTAGCTCCTGCACATGTCGCTCGTCAAGTCAAGCAACATTTGGACGAACGTTTTCCAGGGTGTTGGATTGGTCGTGGAGGTCCTATTAATTGGCCTGCAAGATCTCCAGACCTCACACCAATAGATTTTTGTTTATGGGGCTGGATGAAAAATGAAGTCTACAAAATAAAAGTGGACACACGGGAATCACTAATTAGACGAATTGAGAATACTGCAGCCCATATAAAAGAAGAAAGAAATGAATCAATTGGGAGAGCAACAAACGCTCTTCGTAGACGAAGCAGAAAATGTTTAGAAGTCAATGGCGGTATTTTTGAACATTTGTTGAAAGAACGCTATGATTAAGAACATTTTTTTGTATAATAACTTGTTTATTTGTTAATATGCTATAACTTGAAAACAAATAAAAATCGGATAAGAACAAATGAGGTTTTTTATATTATTTTCACGTGTATAATACACTCCTAGAGTTTGATGCGCTCCTCCCGACTCACCCTGTATAGTGAATCTCATTTGATCAGTAGTAAAATGCAACAGAAAAACCCTGTAATTGAGTTTAAGACATTATTTTATGTTCTGGGATCATACTTTGTGACTAGATGGAATTTCAGAATTGCTTGATCCAACAGCAATGGGAACATTCTCCATGAAAGTATGCTCCTAGCCCAGTATGAAGAAAATCTCTACATCCGTGGCTGTTTCATGCATAGTACTTGAAGATCGTTCATGAATGCTAGGAAGAAATAAACAGAAATAATATAGACAACCCTGGTTTTAAATGTGTTTGACTGCAGACTTAATTAAAAGAATGCACAATAGCTTGAAAACGTTAAATATATAAACTTACGGTTTTAATTATTTATGTTAACGCCCATCCCCAAAGATTCAGAATTGCTTAATCCAACAACGGGGATGTACTCCATGAAAAAATGCTCCTAGTTCAGTATGATGAAAATATCTGCGACCATGGGTATTTCGTATACTTGAAGATCATCTACATGTGCTAGGAAGAAATAAAGAGAAATTATGTAGTAACACCACAGTTTTAAATTTGTTTGTAGACTTATTTAAAATAATATAGAATAGGTTAAAAATTAAAAATATTATATATACTTACGGTTGTAATTATTTATATTTATTAACGCCCATCTCAAGACGATTTCATCATAGATTACTTATAGATACATGACTCCCATGTTAATATTTGGAACGTTTCAAGCTGTCAATTTTTTTTCGTTTCACCCCATACCAGGGGAGGCGCTGGCGTGGAATAATTAGCGGGATGCGGGGCGGGCGGGGTTTTGGCGGGTATATTCCTATATTCAAATTGAGCTTATTTAAAATGAAAAAAATGAAAGGTAAGACTAATAATAAAATCATAAACAATTTAAAACATTTATTAAAAAAATAATTAATTATTGTATACAAACATAAATATTTAATGAAAAATATAGATATAAACAAATGTGTTTCACCATCCTTTTAGTTGGAATGTTTTATAAGTATATATTTATAAAAATATGAAGTATAAACATAAATGTATTTCAAAACATATAATGTGCGATTCTTAAATGTACACAATCTACAACACATTAATTGTCATACAAAGACAAGAATAAAACACTCGATTTCATTCATATTTACGTATAAATGTATTATATTAATTACTATAATAAACAACAGAATAATACATGAAATTGAAAATACTTATTTATTTTTGAAAATTTTCATGAGTTCTCAAATATATATTAAACATTTATTTATTTTGTAATTGTTACAAGTGTGTTTACTTGCTCATGCATGTGCATCACTTATATATATATATATATATATATATATATATATATAGTACGTATGTATTGCTTTGAACTATTATTATTATATACAAAAGTATTCAATGAATGTAATACACATTGCATATATTATGTATTATGTAAATACTTATATTGTATATTAAGAACAAAGAATACTTCTTCAGTTAAATTTATAATTGTTCTTAAATAATAAATAATAATAAATAAAAATTATAATACAAAATACAAGCATTATTTAGTTGAATTCGTTTTGCAATATTAATGAACCTTTTAACACCTATATTAATTAATTTAAATTTAAACAAATATTTTAAATTCGTTCTTTTGTATTATATTACGTAC
Source organism: Philonthus cognatus (assembly GCA_932526585.2). Lineage (NCBI taxonomy): Eukaryota > Metazoa > Arthropoda > Insecta > Coleoptera > Staphylinidae > Philonthus > Philonthus cognatus. The sequence goes on along the minus strand of OW052242.1, from coordinate 99,347,641 downwards.
GTCGGGCATTTGCTGCTTTCAGTGTTAATAAATATTATTTTAAAATAAAATAACATTAAAAATAAGGGGATTTATATAAATCTAAGATAACAATTAATTTAAAGGCAAAAGTATTGTCACATACGGAGAATTGACTGTCATAAAATTGTTTACAATTAAAGCTTTGAATGAGGACTTAAAAGACTAACATGTTGGATTTATATTGCGCCGTCCATAACTCCTTATACACCCAAAGACATTTTCTATGGGATCTTGATTAATATTTCGAGGACATACGTGTTCAATAGACTTAGAAGATAATTTATTCCACAGGCATTGCAAACCTTTTAATGTACTTATCCAGTTTGCAATGCATGGCGGAATAAATTTTCCATTAGGTCTAATAAATCGTATAGTTCTCAAAATATTAATCGCATTGGAATAAAATGCAACATGTCCACTCTTTTTAGAAATCGCGCACCTTAAAGGTTTGTTATCATCGCCATTAATTAATGAACCATTCACACTATCAAATAATTGATCGAAGAACAATAGGAACTCTGCCGTACCTAACATAGTGTCTGTCTGAGATAACTCATTACCATTATTTACTAAGAATCTCAATGTTGCTGAAGTTCGCTGTGAAAAAACTTGTGCAGCAAGTTTCACCTTCATCTTGTTCATTTTCTGTTCATATATATGGCAATCAGTTATCTTAGGCAGCATCTTAGAGTTAAAGTCCCCATTATCCATCTCATGGAGCTTCACAATATCCGACCAGCAAGCGATATAGTTTGTGCCCTCCCATCTGAATGACGCATTATATTTTAATAAATTATTCCTGACACATTTCAGAAGATGAGGTGGATCGAACAGAGGTATTATTTCTTGATCACGTATCAAGAAACCTTCGTACCGATTCTCCTCACCACCTAAAATGTGTCTTCGATTTGTATCCTCCCTCAACCGTTTTATTACTTTGACATTGGTTGCATGTTGGTCGCATATTGTGCAAACAACATGCAAACCAATGTCTTGTAAGGTCTTGTAAGGGTAAGGTCTGCAACACCCATACTGTGTTCCACAAAGAAATATGCTATGGGTTGTTTCCATTTCACCAGTATCCCACGAACCATAAAAACCATTACATGGTCAGCAAAGCGTACTTTGGTACTCTCACCACAATTAACAAAACCGTCAATGGAGGATTCAACCTTATTAAAATATAAGCCTGCACTAAGTGACATTTCGTCAAACAGAAGGGCACAATACTTATCAGCTTCATCCATCTGATCACAAGAAATTTTCAACAACTCCAAAATTGGGTTATTAATTCCCGGACCAATGGGAATTCTATTCAACAAGGTTTGTAGGGATTGCCTCTTTTTTTGCTAAGAACCTGTACAATTTAGGACCTTGCTTAAACATTGCCAAAGCAAAAGTTTTGTCTTCCATCGAAAACCGCCTACCCCGAGGTTTATACTGTTGCAACCTAACTTGCGACAACAAAAAGTTAAAGGATGTTTTATTCAATTTTGCACGCCATCCTTCGCCGGTTTTTGCAAATTTCATTGCTTGCTCAAGACGTTTCTTATTAGAAGCGTTTTGAGCATTCAATTTTCTAGCAATCCGTTGAAGGTCACGTGCATATGAATATACCCTCCGAGCTTGAGGGGTAAGCTTTCTTTGACTTTTCGCATTTACAGTTGTCAACAACTTCACCTCCAAACCTGTAAATAAAAAAATAAAAATGTTAGATAAGTAAATGGCACAATCATTTGTTTTGTATACATTCCCCTATGTATTGGCCTCTAAAGCTACCAGTGGGGGCGCTCCAAACCCCGAAACCAGCTGTAGAAAACACGTATACTTCGCACATTGTGTATTTCTTTTGAAAATGTGTCGTTGCCGATATCTTAAAGGAAGTGGCATTGTTACAGTGGTTTATATAGTATATGTTTAAGCAAGTAAGTGTGTCCAAATCGTGTTTACATGGAGGTTTTTGGGCTTAACCTACTCACGTTATTTGTAGTCCACATGGTGGATTTTTTCAAGCTTGAGCCAAATTTATAAATATTATAATGTATCTCCAGGAGGCAGATGTATAAAGCGGTTAAATGCGTCTTCTCGGTACCGGCATCGCCACCAGCGGGCGTTTTCTTAGCTGTAGAGGCCAATACATCAATAACGAAATTATTCACAGGGATATGTTTACTGAAATATAAAAATGAAATAGGCAATTTTTAAACTTACATTCTTTCTTGGTCCGGGATTTCTTGAGATCATATGGATTGTTTTTGATAAATATAGATGATGTAACCAGCTCAGCATCTGTGGATGAACATGGATTCATCATCACCGAATACATTTGATCGGCAGAAGACACCTGTGTATCATCGGTGGATGTAGGTGGTTGACCCATCATCGCATAGGGATGCTCCATACATACATCCAAATTAGCAGGTGGCACCTGCAGAGCATCAGTGGATGTAGGTGCTCGATCCATCACCGAATAGGAATGGTCCACACATACAGCTAAATGAGCTGTTGCAGGTGGCACCTCTGATACTGTGGATGTATGTGGATGATCTATCACCGATGAGGGATCAACTACATCCATCACGAACGAGGGATTGTCTTCATCTTCGGCCAACTCAGCATTTGCCACCTGTACATCATTAGTCGATGCACACGGGGGATCATGTACATCTATGAACAAAATGAAGAAATGTAGCTTACAAACAATTAATACTTATTTTAAAATAATTAATCAATGTGTAGTGCATCATTAACTTACCAACTGTTTTCAAAAATAGTGTTGGTACACTACCAGGTAGTAAATTTGTCCTGGATCTTAAATTACTTTTGGTCGACTTCGCAAAATGCCTGTCACAAACATAATAGTTACTTAGCTGCTTTAATGATTTTGTATACAACTCAGGCTGATTAACTGCTTCCAGCCACTTCTGATAGACCTAAAACCAGAAATAATATAGTATACTTATATTTATTTTTTCTAAAGGCTTATTTCCAAATTTTAGAAATATTAATATAGTACAATTATAGTTTAATACACTTCCAAGAAATGTATGCTATTGCTGAAATAAGTATATTTATTAATAGTATATTGTACAACGAGCATATAATGATAGCTATTAATCACGAGAACGATGTTTGCGGAACAAGCCGTTAGGCGAGTGGAGTAAGTCGTTCGGAGTGATCAATAGCCATTATATGCGAGTTGTACACTATACTTTGTCCACGACAATATAATGCTTTTGTTTTTTTTTATTAAGAAGTTATATAAATAGGAATAGTATTTATTTTTAACATTAATTTAATACAATCCAATATTATTTAGTAATATTAAATGTAATACTTGAATAATTTGTTAAATTGCAGGAATAGAATTTATATCAAAACTAAGATTCTGATTAGTTGTTGAAACATTTTGATTGCATTGATAGGTTTGGCTTTTAGCTGTGTCTATTTTATTTTTAATGTAGTCGACTATATAGCCTTCTGCTACTGCTGTCGATTTCATCTATCTTCTAATTTTGTATATTAAACCACTTCAAAACTCTCTTATAATGTAAATGATTTTGACGTTTTAATTTAATTATATGACACTTTGCGGACTACTAGATAAAATGTTGAAAATGATATCATATTAAACAGTGTATATTAAACAGTGTATATTAAACAGTGTATATTAAACAGTGAATAATGATTAATCACTGACAGTAGTGAATAATGAATATATTTATAATTGAAGAAACACTTAAATATAATGAGTATATTATAAGATAGTCGTGGACAAACATTGTTAAAAATGAAATATTTTAATATTATTTTAATGCTAATCAATTGAACATATGTATTAGAATATGATTATTACAAATTAAATGTATATTATTTTATTTTAAAATAGAATAGCTTTAAGAAAGACTGATTGCATCTTTTGAGTGATCAATTGTCTTAAGGTTATTATAATATATTAACATATATTATGTAAAAGAATGGGATCCAATTAGAATAATAGTTATAATTATTTTTCGGCTGTAATCAATCAGACTTGCATAGTTTTATCAATGCTAAGCTCTGACAAGACAGTGATAAAACACATACGTATTATGAAAATATATTTAATATTGAATATAAATTTTCATAAATAAATAATATATTTCATATTTAAAATATTAATGGCCTCGTGAGGCTTACTGAATAATGGAATATATTTTCTTTATTTTTTTTATTTTTTATTAATTTTTTAATTATTTTTCAGTCTTTTCCACTTAATAAAGATTATCACACTTTTTTGTCCACATTGTATATTATAATGTTGACATTTTTTTGATTTATTATTAATTTAAGTATTCTTTTTTAAACTCATATGTGACAATTGGTAATATCATATTTGTATTTTTTGTGTATTAATAATGGAGATATCAGTCAATAAATACTTAAATTGACAAAAATCATGTTGATGAAAAAACAAAAAAGCATTGAATACTTTTGATTGAAATTATTTACTGAGGCCCCCATATATTTTGTCCTGTGCCCCAACCCCTCTCATCTCTCAGAGGAACGCGTCCCCGCAGTTAAGAATTAAATACTGATTTGTAGCATTCATTTTTAGAAATACTTGAACACCTAGCAAAATGAAACAAATAAACCAAGTTGCATTTAGAATTGACAACACTTAAAAATGCATTCAACTAACGCAAATTAGTAAATGAGTATAATTTGTAGTCAAATTAGCTCATAATTAGGCACTTAAGTCAGATTAAAAATGTCAAATCAAATAATTTAGATCTTCTTTCTAAACATCTAAACATATTGTTTTTACAAAGAGAAGCTTACCCCGTTTTTTTGCGAAAACTTGTGCATCCGGGTGTCTTTACTTGAATTGTAACACACTTTAACTGCACAGTAATGACTCATTTTTTTTAATGTTCTTAACAATTTTCAGAAATTTTTCAATTTAATTAAATACACATGTGAACCACACGGATTTAAAATGGGAATAAAATAGCTGAAACTACGAAAATATTCCAATACTTACAGATTTGTTTATGTTAGCACTTAAGACCACTTGATGCATTGATGGGTTTGAATTATCAAAAATGTGAAATATATTTTCACACCAGAAATGCCTCATTGCGCCATCTAGCGAACATTTCTGTAAAAAAATATGGAAGAATAAGAAGAATTAGCAGCATATGCGCCTCTGCTGGTATGGGGTGAAACAACTCAAACAAGAATTTTGACGGCCTATAGAGTTGACAGGCCCTGGATTTCATCTTATCGGCATTTTTGTGCCTTCAGATCTGACGGATTTGACAGCTGTTGTTGAAAACGAGCCCACGTTAGAAATTGCGGGAAATTTGAAATTCCGACATTTGCGCCCTCCCATCGAGTGGGTCGGTCAACTATATATGTGAACTTACAGCATCATATGGAGGCGACTGGGTCTGCTATCTACCACCTGTTTACATTACAACACAAAGTAATTCAAGAAAAGTAAAAAGAAACACAAAACTATCGAATTATATCAAAATTGACGTCATTTAAATGCATCTACGTCTATAATCTGTTTTTTTTTAATATGAACAATCAAATTTGACATTTTAAGAATTTAGGGATGTGATGCAGGTTGTGTGTTTTAGGTTAATCACATGTTATGTTGTAAATCAACTTTTAATTTGTAGGTTATGTGTAGGGAAATCTGATATTAATATGACAATTCAATTAACTAACAAAGATTACGATCAGCGACGGCTCGCAGGCTAACTTCAGGGTCGGCCATGGCTCCAAGGCACACAAATTTTGAGGTTGGGATCGCGCTTTATTAATACAAGGAATTGCACAACAAAGTCACCTTTCAATAACGGATACATATTACCTTGGGTTTCTGGCCCACCCTGAAGTTAGGCTGTGAGCCGTCGCTGATTACGATTACAATTGTATTTACCTATCACCGCCTCAAATTATTTGTATCTACTAGCAATTTAATAACGTGTCGCTGAGGATCAGGTAGGATAGGAGGATCAGGTAATATTTTTTACTCAGGAATATCTGTCTTCTTTATTATCTGTCCATTTATAAGTTCAAATTTTAAAAAAAGTTCTAAATACAAGACATTGTTCTTTTAGGTATACATGTTACGACTTTTCAATGTATATTTTCAGACATTCGTGATCTTATTAAAAACTTTCAATTCGAAAACTCTAACGAGTGTTTTCCACTCCCAGACTAAGCATGAAGTAAAATTTCGAGTTTAGAAAAGCCTAAAAATTTGGCTTGGTCGCGTAGCGCAGCGGAGCGACCAAGCCAAATCAGGCTTTTCTAAACTCGAAATTTTACTTCATGCGCCACGCGTATAAAAAACTGATTTACGCATAAATGCAGTATTATGCCTCCATGTCTTTGCGCATCCCAGCTGGCGCAGGTGCCAGTGGCTTTCAAAATTGGGTCCGAGTTCAAATCTCGCGTACTCATACTAAACTTTTTTTTATGCAAGGAAATGCCAAACAATTAATTTGTAGGTGGTTATTCTTATTATTACTCTTAATTTACACTTAATAGCGTAAAATGATGTGTAATAAGAATAAATAATAATGTTAATAAATACTAGTTAAACAAGAAAACGACCCCTGAAAATTCTAATTAGCATTTTCAGGAAGTAAAATTCGAATTGGTAATTGAATTCAACCCTGTAAAGTTGCAACAGATGGAGCTGATTAATATATAATAATGTTATAATTTCAATAAAGGAATGTTTAGGTTTGCCATACTTTCACGAATTATGAACTTCATTTTATTTTGTATATAAATTAACAGATGGCGCTATAGAGAACGTACGCCATCTCTTAAAATATTGAAGAAGTAAAATTCATGTTGGTAATTTAATTTATTTGCCAACATGAATTTTAATTTATAAACCGGCAAATAGATGGCGAGGAATAGTACGCTATTGATATATCCCATATACAGAGAGTTTTCTTTTAAGTATACATAAGCATACGTTGAACATTTGCCGCGCTCGGTTTGTTAAAAGAATTTAATTTGAAGCTATATACGAGTGTTTTCCACTCTCAGGCTAAGCAAGAAGTAAAATTTCGAGTTTAGAAAAGCCTGAAAATTTGGTTTAGTCGCGTAGCGCGAAGCGCGGAGCGGCCAAACCAAATTTTCAGGCTTTTCTAAACTCGAAATTTTACTTCATGCGCCACCGGTACGAAACACTGATGTAATATAAAATTTAGCGGTGTGTTTTAAACTTCGTAATATGTCAGTGTTCTGTATCGGTGGCGCATGAAGTAAAATTTCGAGTTTAGAAAAGCCTGAAAATTTGGTTTGGCCGCTCCGCGCTTCGCGCTACGCGACCAAACCAAATTTTCAGGCTTTTCTAAACTCGAAATTTTACTTCATGCTTAGTCTGGGAGTGGAACACACTCATTTTAAGTTTCAAATTGTTTTTTTTAACAACGAGTATCTAAAGATTTAAGACATTTACGGTGCAATTGGGACTAGTATACTTGAAAAAAATCTCTCTATGTGTTCAAGTTGAGGCATTAATTGCGATTGATTGGCTACAAATTTTAATGGTCATATAGGCAACCCAATTTACACATAACTTAAAAAATAATGGTGTCAAATTGTATTGGATGAACATGATCGGTGTTACATAAAACTCTCTGTATGTATTAGTATTAATAAGCAGCGACGGCTCGCAGCCTAACTTCAGGGTCGGCCACAGCGCCAAGGCACACAAAATTTGAGGTTGGGATCGCGCTTTATAAATACAAGGGATTGCACAATAAAGTCAAGTAACAACATTCTGGATATCTCCATTTAATTTACAAAAAGGTAACCGATAGTGAAACAGAAATCCCCCGAATAAAGTTCATAATGAGTAGCTAATCGAGAAAGTTATTCAGGGCCGGTATTCCTGAAATTGGTCGTACGATTAGGTCGTACGAAATCTGTCATTTAGATAGGGATTTAACACGTTTTGAATTTGACAGTTGGCGGGCGACCGATCCTGCGATCAATTTCAGGAAAACTGAGGAAAAAACAAACAAATAACGTTTTATCAACATTGTAACAACATTAAACGTTGTTTTAATATTGATGAAACATTAATTAAATGTGTTTGCTCAGTAGGATACAACACTGATTTAAAGTAAAGTTCAAATAAATGTACTTAAAGTCATTTGGTTCAAATAAATTAATTTAAACTTTACCTTAAATCAATCCCCACTAAACAAACACATTTAAGTAATGTTTCATCAACATTAAAATAGCGTTTAATGTTGCTGCAATGTTGATATAACGTTATTTGTTTGTTTTTTGCTCAGTGGGTGTTTTTACATGTGGCGTGTGAAGTAAAGTTTCGAGTTTAGAAGAGCCTGAACATTTGGATTTGGATTTGGATTTTACTTCATGCTTAACTAAGGTGTTCAAACACTCGGGATATGTATACATAAAAGAAAAACTCCCTGGATAAAATCAACAATTTACTTTTATTTAGAAATAGTCAACAACAATTAACATTTTTTTTGTAGAAAGATAAAGGAAAATAGAAATGAGGTAGTCTAGAATTAGTCTGCAGAAAGTAAGATAAAGATTAGAAAAATGGGTGGAAGTTTAATGAAAGCACAGAATAAAGTAATTGTTTTCTTTACTCTGCCATGAAATGAAATGAAGGAAGAATTTGTTAGTAATGCTGCGAAAAATGAAAAAGTTAAAAGATTAGAACATTCCCACTAAGCAAATCCATGTAAGTAATGTTTCATCAACATTAAAACAACGTTTAATGCTGCTACAATGTTGATATAACGTTATTTGTTTGTTTTTTGCTCAGTGGGTTGACTGGAAAATAAATGATTCTTCAACGAACAGAGCATGAAAGTTAAGTAAGAAAAATGAAAAAACATAGTTAGTTTTAGAATAAAATAAAAAAGGCAGTCTTTGTAGTCAAGTAGAAAGTATTTGGTTTAGTGCGTGTGAACCGGGAAATCGGCGTGCCATCCGAAAGCCCCATGATCTCCGGTGTGGGCCCCAAAATCTACAGCCTCGTGGTGATCCCCTCCGGCCTGTCTTTGAGGTCGAACAACGGCTTCATTAGGTTCTTCATGTGTTTGCCTTGGGTATGCTGAGGCGAAAACGACGGTTAAGATGACAAAAAGTAATTTCAAAATCTAAAAAAAGGAACAATCAAATTTGTAAAAAATGGATTTAGAGGTTTTTCCAAATAGGTGACTCAAATATCAAGTTTGGCTATAAAGAAATAAACAATTAAATGTTTTCAAAAAGCAAATGCTATGTTCGCTCTAATCGCGCCAACTTCAAACTCTAATTATAATCTATGAATGGGCGCGTTCATCAGAGACAACAGTTGAGAGTTTACTGCCAACTGTTGAGAAATTCTTTGATGACCGAATTGTTAACTTGAACGTGTTTGGGTTTTTTGCAATCGTATGAAATAGACCAACGAAGTACCGTTCATTAGATACCAACATACATCACAGACAAATCTAAACATGTTGAATTGTAAACATTTTGATGAACGGGCCCAATGTGTAGCCAACCCGTAGAGATGAAAAAGAAACAAGGCAGGAAATATAAACCCTACTCTTAGTATTAGTTTCTATGAATGTGTTGCCAACCCATAGAAATGACAAAAATAAGGCGGGTAATTCAACTTTGCTAAAAGGACTTTCTATAAATGCATTGCCATCTTAAAGAAATTAATCTCAAAAATTCACTATAACTCTTATCTATGAACGAATGCCAACATGAAGAAATTAAGTACATACTGCGGAAAATTCAAACAATTACCTTTAAATTTATATCACGCCGTATTATTTAAAATATTACATACAACCAACTTCATTATTAATTAGAAAACAGTTTTTTTTTTATTCTACCAAGCGTTGTTCTAAATATTTATATCATTTGTTATTTAAACTTACCTGATACATGTTTTCTTTATTGTGGGTGAATTGTACTTGGTTGGGTTGTGAAAAATACAATGTGCATTATCAAAATTCGCTTGGGTATTTATACTCGATGCGACTTTCTCCGAAAACCGCAAGATTTTCACAAAATTTTACGCTTGATTGATCAATCGAGATGAGAGGTCCACTAGCCTAATCGGCCGTGACTGTGATTGAATTTTTATGTTTTCTACTGTTTTATGTGAATTTACTTTAAAGGCACATGTGACACGACTGAAATAAAAAACAGCTGTTAATTGTATTACATACTAGGAATTTTTCTTATAATACTTATATATATTTAAAGTATTACGCTGTACATTTTCCGTCGTTCGTCGATTTACTAAAATCGTTCAATTTAAAGTTATGAACAAGTGTTTCCATTCCCAGATTAACCATGAAGTAAAATTTCGAGTTTAGAAAAGCCTGAAAATTTGGTTTGGTCGCGTAGAGCGAAGCGCGGAGCGACCAAACCAAATTTTTAGGCTTTTCTAAACTCGAAAAATTACTTCATGCGCCACGCCTATAAAACACTGAAATATTGTGAAGTTCGAAATACCCTGAACACTTTTTTTTAATGAGTAATAAACGAAATATTTTAATAACAAAATATTAACTTTTTTTCAAACATTGTCAAGTGAGGTCTAATAATACAATGTATCAATATTTTTCTTTTAGTTACGTGAAGTGTTTTCTTTTAATTATTGTAGTAATTCCTCTCTTCACTGATTAACTGTTTTAGTACTTTAAAAAAATTAAAATAATAATGTTGCGTTATTGCATTCATGGCGCTTAATAGGCTAAATTGCGGTTCCTACATGTGTTGTTAAATGTTTTATATAAAAGAGATATAACTTGTATTTATTAAAGTTATAACTCTTCACATTCTGGAAAGTGTGTCCAAATGAAATTTCAAATTTCCCTCCTTTAATAACGATTAGGGCATATTCTAAATTATAATTACAGAATGACTTCTCCAATAAAATTGAAATATAATTATAATAATTTACATAAATGTCAGAATATCAGTATTTTAAATCTAAGAAAACTGAAAATAATAAATTTGAAACATCTAATTTCCATCGATTTTTAAATTTCGCGGGTTATTTCATGTCCGGCATTAGGGACAACACAACGCGGACAAAAACCCAATTGAACACAGCCTTTATTTCCGCTAGTGGCCGACATTGACGCATCGGAATGGTGAGTTTTGCTTATTTACACGTTAAAACACTACTTTATTATATATAATACTCCCAATTATTCTCTCCGCTCCCTTTCCTTATTAAATACAATTCGTTTGTGCGGTTTTGATTTGTAAAAAGTTCGTTTTTAGTGAAACAAAGTGTTAACCTATAACAGCTTACCACATGGGCATCTTTTCCGAATTGATTTTTATTACACGAAACAAAATTATAATAAGAGTTTCGAAACCGATTTATTTCTTCAATTCTCATTATATTTTACGTAAAAAGAGATGTAATAAATAAACGTACATTAACCTTAGCATGTAAACAAGTTGCTTATTAAAAATGTCTGTAGATTTATAGAGAATACTCATTTGTTAAAAAAAAAAATTAAAAAAACCGTGAAAACAATAATACACAGAATTAGTAATCCTAATTGTTTGAGTTTGTGTTGAAATTGGGAGTTTACTGCCAACTGTTGGGGAATTCTCCGATGACCGGACTGTCAATCGTGATCGTGTTTGAGATTTTTGCAATCATAGAAATTAGACCGACCGGAGTACCGTTCATTAGATACCAACGTACATCGCAAACAAATCCAAACATAGTGAATGTTGAACATTTTGATGAACGGGCTCATTGTAACTATCGATTTAATGGGCCTGTTCATCAGAGACAACAGTTGGGAGTTTACTGCCAACTGTTGGGAAGTTCTTTGATGACCGGATTTTTAATCGTGAATGTGTTTGGGATTTTTGCAATCGTACAAAATAGACCCACCGGAGTACTGTTCATTACATACCAACATACATTACAAACAAATCCAAACATGTTGAATGTTGAACATTTTGATGAACGGGCCCATTGTTATAGCCATTGATTTAACCACTTTATGTACATGCTCGTGTCTGTCACGAGCGCTGCTTACTAGCAATTTTACACGTGCTCGTGTCTGTCACGGGCGCCGTTATATCTCCTCAACAAATGTTACCTGCTCGTTTTCACTTCGAACTACATATTTATCCCACAATAATGGGCAGATAAAATTGTTTGGAGTTTGATGCTAACAGTTGGGGAATTTCCTGTTAAATGCACTGTCAACAGCAAACACGTTTGTCATTTTTGCAAGCCTACAAAATAGAATTGGCAGAGAAGCGTTCACTAGATACCAACGTAATGCGTAAAATAATCCAAAGGTGTTGAGAGGATATTTTTCTGATGAATGTGCCTAATGTGATCATTTTTTGACATGAAATTCAAAATTAATGTGTGCATGAAGTGGGTAATGGTATAGCCATCGATTTAATGGTATAACCGTGATATTCATTTCATATGCGATATGTTGAATTTTTTGTTATTCTTTGACATCACAGTCTACACGAGTTAGGTAGTTTTGCAAATTTAATGGCCTTTTTTTGAAAGCTCGATTGATCAGCGACAGCTCGCAGCCTAACTTCAGGGTCGACCACAGCGCCAAGGCACACAAAATTTGAGGTTGGGATAGCGCTTTATAAATACAAGGAGTTGCACAACAATGTCACCTTTCAATAACGGATACATATTACCTTGGGTCTCTGGCCTACCCTGAAGTTAGGCTGCGAGCCGCCGCTGCTACTGACCAGTCACAGCAATCAGATGTTTTATTTTTCCTTTGCACGGTTTTCTTAGATCTGATCTTGCCGAGTTTAGTAATTGATATGTATAGATTGTGAGGTTAAATAATAACGTATGCATTAAATTTAACATTTCGCGAATGGAATTAGTGGAAATAAAAGTGCTAAGCTAATAAGCTTCATTTTAATTTATCATTGATTCATTATTTTTATTAAAATATACCACATTAATTCTCTTGATATTTGTTGCAAAATATTGTTTACTGAGAAATTTAGAAAGATAGGGCTATACTTGGGCTGGAGAACACATAGAGTTATACAAACGCGTGGAAATCGGCTCATTTTATTGATGAACGGATATATCCATTGGTTTCATCACTGTATTTCTGTGTAATGCTCACACGATCACGATCGGTTGGCAGCCCAGGTATAGTATCACATTTGTTAGATAAGGACGGTACATTTATTCTAAAAATAGGTTTGTTCATTTGTACTGCACTAAGTTAAACTGAGTTCAAGTTTTTGACGTCGCAGTTCAAGTTACTGTAACATTTACAATTGCAGGAGTCCATATTATGTATAGATGTATTACTCAAATTAGGCACTTGCACAGTAGCATTTCCCGAACGTAGGCAAAACAGTCCTGAAAACGTTGGGCCGTAAATGTACCATTCGGTGCTGGCTCTCGCAGAGATAACACCATTGAAATCCCGAAGGGTCCTCGTCCGATGCACCACCTGGCATGTGCACGCGAGTTCCTTTCTTTCAAATAAATGTGCGCCCAACGTAGTCAGGTTCCCTTAACTCATTTTTTGAGCAGCGGAAATACACGAACAGTGCTCATTCTGCGCATGAGAGTGCCTAATTTGAAAAATTCCACTATAACGAACAGATTCAGTGTAAAAAGTGCTGCACTAATTCATGTAACGAACAGACCCTTTGACTGAATTAGTACATTTTAGCAAGATCTAGAGCTGATTATTTATGTTTGGATAATTAGTGTAGTTTCCTTGCAAAAATAACAGTGAAAATGACTTATTTACATGTTGTACGCATGTATTTGTGTGTATAACATAAAAGGAATTTCACGACATACATTTTCCATCATTAAATAAAATATATTTGTAAAGAGAGTTACTTTCATTGCTTATGTTTGAATTTGCGTTTGTGTTAAGACCTGTAAGAGACGTAACGGAGGACGTGCCAAACATGGACGTGGGCACGTGAAGCCCGTCCGCTGCACCAACTGCGCCCGTTGTGTGCCCAAGGACAAGGCCATCAAGAAGTTTGTTATCCGTAACATCGTTGAAGCCGCCGCCGTCAGGGATATCACTGAAGCCTCAGTATATTCTCGTAAGTCCAAATTTGAATCAGCTTGTTTGTTGTGTGAGGGATGCCCATTTTTAATAGTAATTTGATTTGATAACATTTACAGCCTTACTAATAGAAGTACTGTTAATATCATTATAGTTAAATGTTTGTTAATTTTTACTAGACCCGTACAAACACTATACTAACATTTCGTATTAATGGAACAAAATCTACATGCTATTAGTTGATAAAATGCAATGTCATTGGATGGCATACACTTTATGTATGTAGGTCTGATACAATCGTATCTCGGCTTGGTTTCCATTCTGTAACCCCTCGACAGCCCAAGTACTAGAGCCCTGCACGGGCCGATTGTTTTGGATCCGGCCCGCTAGTAAATTTTGCAAGCCCAGCCCGACCCGGTCATGTATTAATTGACTTGAGCCCGGCCCGGGTAAATAATAGAACAGGCCCAGTCCGGTCAATATTTTAGTCTGAATAATTCAAAATATTCACTGTTTATAAAGGTTTATCACGCTTGTAAATATATATTTATTTGTATATAGATATAGTTTGCAAATAAAAATAAAAACAAACTCTAAAAAAACAGTCAGGCCCCGTCTGATATTTTGGATTGAAAGCCCGGCACGGCCTACTTAAAAAAATTCGAGGCCCAGGCCGTGTCGAACCCTGGCCCATGCAGTGCTCTACCATGCACCCACTGACGTCATGTTGCTATATCCAGTTAACAGATGTGTTACGACATTGACAGTAAACGTCTACAAGTTTACTCTCATTAGATATATGACGTGCCATTTAATACCTCATAATTCTTCTTTTGGCTCTGTATCCAGTACGTTACACACGATAAATTTATTACGTTATTTTCCCTGTTTGATCTGTGCTTGTACTCATCGACGTCACGACCCTCCCCTTATTTCTCCAGCGAAAACTTCAAAGTGTGACATACCTAGACACATAGTATATGTGTCATCCAATTACCTTGGATAAAATGAACGTGACAAAATCGCCTTTTCGTGTGTTCCAACTTCACTCTAGTTATTTAGAAGTTATGTTACACTGTTTTTGCTTATGTTTCTGAAAACGTAATTCTTCTGCTTAATTATTTAATTGAAATTTACAAGTATTTCTACTTATTGATTAAGCATGAAGTAAAATTTTGCACGAAACAACATTTTGACGCTTTACTAAACAAGAAATGTTACCTCATGCACAAGGTTTTATACACCTAGTGCATGAAGTAAAATTAGCTGATTTAAAGTCAAGTTCAAAATATACTGATTTTATGATTTATAGCATTATAATTAATACATTAACTACCGCACCATTAATTTGTAAAAGAGCCGAGAAGCCACACTACTTTTTTAAGCCTTAGAATCAAATCTAACGTGGAATCATATAAAATTTGCGTGACGCCGTAGCCTACAGTATATGCGAGTTGTATTTAACTCTTGCGGCAGTCAGTGTGTTAAATAAATTCTAATTAATCCTATTTTGGGTTCTCGTGCCGTAAACTAGGTTACCATACTGTAAACTAATAATAGTAATCTACTAAAATGTTTTATCAATACGAAAATGTTAATATCATCTTTAGAACCGTGTTATAGTGCTTACGTCTATTAATAAGGCTGTTATTTATCAAGACAAATAATGCATTTTAGCAAGATCTTGAGCTGATTATTTATGTCCGTGGATAATTGGTGTGGTTTCCTTGCAAAAATAACAGAGAAAATTATTTGTTTATGTGTTCTGCGCATGTTCTTGTGTGTTTAACATGAAATGATTTTCACGACATACATTTTTCTTTTATTAATAAACATTTTAGCAATGGTTTTCTTTGTTATAAACAGTGGTGTAATGTATGGAGCTTCAGGCGCCTAATTTTTTTCAATTCATATCTACTGGGCCCCCGAAGTTATACTAGTTTATTTTTAGGAGAGCTCTCAATAATTTTGTTACACAACTGGTTATAAAAAGAATTTTCTGAAACAAAAACTAGAAATAGATTTATAAAACATTTTTTAGGTTGTGTTAAAGTAGAGGCGTAAGTTTATTATTATTCTTTCTGTGAGTATTTTCTATGTTTCCTGTTAATAACCTAGAATTTTGCTGAAACAAAAACTAGAAATAGATTTATAGCACATTTTTTAGGTTATGTGAGTATTTTCTATGTTGTTATTTTCTATCTTGCAGAATATGTTTTACCAAAATTGTACGCGAAGTTGCACTACTGTGTTTCTTGCGCCATCCACAGCAAAGTAGTGCGTAACAGGAGCAAGGAGGACAGGAGGAAGAGAGCGCCTCCACAGCGTAACTACCCCGGTAGGGATAACGCGCGCGCCGGACAGCAACAGAGGAAGTAAACTCTTTTATTTATCTCTGTGTATGTTTATAATTAAATAAAACATAAAAATCCATTTATTTTTTATGTCGATGTTTAAAAATTAACCTATAATTTTAGTTCCCCCAGAATATCCATTTGAAACGAAATTATATAGTGAGTTTTAGAAGTAGCGACAATAAGTTAAATGGATTGTAGAAAATGTTATTTCAACACTATTTTTTTACATCCATTTATTTTTTATGTCACTGTTTAAAAAATAAACCATCACTTTCAAACCCTAGAATATTTATGTAAAAAAAGGAGTAAATTGGGGTCTAGAAAATGTTATTTCAACACTTTTTCTTTTTAAATAACTTATGAAGGAATTATTTGGCATTTTTCGACATAATCAAAATGTTTCTAGAAATGAGTGTAGATGATTTCCTTAAGATGTCACTTTAGAGAAAACCAGTTTGTGATTTCAATATTTGAATAAACACTACCTAAACCAGGTAGGCTGGGTAATCGACGGGAGGAAGCACAATGGGTCTAATGAGGCTTAAGTGTAGAAATGTGCACTCCCCAAAGAACCAGAAACAATAACTTCATGTTTGATAATGACAAGCTAAATTTGTCGAAACTGCAGTCACATTAAATAAACAAGTGTTATTCAAAGCAGTAACAGTAAGCGGCCTAACTTCATGTGAAGCTCAAATCCAAGATGCAAAATCTGAGGTTAAATTCACAACATTTTGCATTTTTTTTTTTTCAATGCTCTCTACGTCACAGATAGCGTCTTTACAACGATCATCTGGCAGCGAAACGAGCTCACCTTTTAATTCCTTGGCATTTTAGTTTCACATGAAATTGGCTATTGTGAAAATAAAATTTAACTTAAAGCCAAAAGAACTGACTTTTTCATAATCCATTTAAAAACAGGATTTTCTATAAAACTTGCAAAAATATGGTATTTTCTATGTAGAAAATGAGATTCTGTATAAAATTTGTTAGTTTCATTTCTTTGATGGGTGAGCCAATTTTTTTTTAGGTACATAGGTACATATATCTCGATCTGTACATTTTTTGTCATTTGTTTTTATAAATGCGATAAATTTGATGCTTCTACCGAGTGTTACCACTAACAGCTTAAACATGAAGTAAAATTTCGAGTTTAGAGAAGCCTGAAAATTTGATTAGGTCGCGTAGCGAAGTGGAGCGACCTAACCAAATTTTCAGGCTTTTCTAAAAACGAAATTTTACTTCATGCGCCACGCATATTAAACACTGATTTCAATCGAAGTTTAAAATGTACTGCTAAAGCAGTGTGTTAAGAAGTACATATTGAACTTCACTATAAATTCAGGATTTTCTAAACTCGAAATTTTATTTCATGCACCACGCGTATAGAACACCGATTTCAATTTAAGTTCAAAAGGTACTGCTAAAACAGTGCGTTAGGTCGTACGTTTTGAACTTCGCTATGAATCAGTGGTTTATACGGGTGGCGCATAAAGTAAAATTTCGAGTTTAGAAAAGCCTGAAAATTTGGATTTGCCGGGCTCGCTTCGCTCCGCCCGGCAAATCCAAATTTTCAGGCTTTTCTAAACTCGAAATTTTATTTCATGCTTAATCTGGGAGTGGAAAACACTTGTTAAGACAGCTATTAAAAACTTTAATGACTGATTTCCTAAAAAAAAGAAAATGGAAACCAAACACAAATATAGTTATTTTCATAATCTTTGAGTTTCGTGTTCATTTTTTTTAATGTTTTTTAAAAACAACGAATGCCTGAAAATTTAAATTTATGGAGATATGTATACTTTAAAAAAAATTCTCTGTATATGTAAATAAGTAATCACCTCAATTATTACATCTATTCAAATAATTTTGCGTAATCAATTAGCAAAACTGCATTCGTATAACTGGTTTTAAATTGCATCACTGTTTCATGTCCATTCATGAAATGTGGAATGATGGAAGTTCTCCTTTAAATGTTTGAACTGAGATAACTTTTACAACCGCAGACACTCTTGATAAAAATTAGTAACACTTTTTGTGGCGTTAAGAATGTGTAAACACAGGTAAGTTTATACAGTTATATCTCGAATCACGTCATTTATTTGTACTTTGCATTTGTTTCATCTCGAAATACATAAAATGCGATTAATTAAATAAAATGTACTCAATTATAAAAAAAATTATAGTTTCTTAAATATGCATTCTCAAATATATGACAAATTAGTCAGTATTGTCATTGAGAAAGTAACATAAGTATACAGGGTGGTTTTTTTTCGTTGATGTTATAGGATATAGGTTAAGCACAATGGGCCTAAGTGCAGTGCAGAAATGCGCACTCCCCAAAGAACCAGGGTATAGGTTAAACGGCAAGAGATACAAAAAAACTAAGATATGTGCCCCATTCTTTTTTTTAGTGTTTAGTTTAATGCCGCAATCAGATCTATGCTAACTAGATTGGTTTAGAAGATACAGGGTGATTTTCAAAATCTGCCGCTTTTTATTATCTCTTATTACTTTAATGGTAATTAGTTAAGTTATTCCTTTATTCCTTTTACTTCACTTTTTATTTTAATTCTATATGTACATTTCGGTATTGATAAAGGGTACATTGTACCCGAAATGTACATATAGAATTAAAATAAAAAGTGAAGTAAAAGGAATAAAGGAATAACTTAACTAATTACCATTAAACTAACCTTCACGTAACTCAAACAAGAATATCTTATTACTTTGTTATTTATGGAGATAAAAAAAATTAATTACGTAGAATCTAGCGGTGTACTTAAATAAATTTATAGATGTTTTCATTT
Organism: Philonthus cognatus; assembly: GCA_932526585.2. NCBI lineage: Eukaryota > Metazoa > Arthropoda > Insecta > Coleoptera > Staphylinidae > Philonthus > Philonthus cognatus. The sequence goes on along the minus strand of OW052242.1, from coordinate 99,328,378 downwards.
TTGAGATATCAAAATTTTTTGATATTTTAGCTATTTAGGACAAAGAAAAATATTAAGTGTTACACATTAAAACATCTATACATTCTTTAAATACACCACTGAATTCTACGCAAAAAATAAAAAAATGTTCGTATTTAAAATATTTTTTTATTTCCATAAATAACCGAGTCATAAGAGATAATAAAAACCAGTAGATTTGAAGAACCACCCTGTATCTACTAAACTAATCTAGTTATCGTAGATCTGATTGCGCCATTAAACTAAAAAAGGGAACAGGACACATCTTAGTTTTTTTCTATCTCTTACCTTTTAGCCTATATCTTATAATATCAACGAAAAAGAAACCACCCGGTACAGGATGATTTATTAGCCTCTTTTTAAACTTTAGCAATAAAAAGTAGATTCAATTTCATGAAGAAATGTTCATATAAACTCAGATCTTATCTTTCATTGTTCAGAAGTTATAGCGCATTTAAAATATTCTCTCTTTAAACGCTAATGGGTAATCATAATATTTAAAAATAAAAATAAATTCATTGTAACAAACAGAAATCAAAATCTTGGTGCATTACGTGAGTTCCAATTACAAAGTACATATGTACACAAAATCAGTATCAGCATTTTCTTCATTAGAAAATGTATTAATTACTAATTAGAAGTAAACTGCACAAATACACATTTTAACAAATAGGAACAGAAAGCATTAACATAACCAAACTATTTTTGACAGGTCATTATGTGAAATGATATTAAGAACAAATTTGATTTAACAAATCATGACTACTATGTTTTTTCAACATAAACGTTTTAAAAGCACTATAACTTCTGAAAATGTCCATGAAATTTAATCTTTTTATTGCCAAAATTTGGAAAGAGGCTGATGAATGACCCTGTATTACTATAACTATTTCAATGGGCCCGTTCATCAAAATGTTCAGGCGACTAGACCAAAAACTCTAAAATCTTCCGATTTCTATCTCTTTCCTAAAATGTTGGAGGGTAAGGGGAAAGCATTTTTTGGGTGTTAATGACAATCCGATATTAGCAGGTAGTAAGAAGTCCATCTGTTTTCAGCCGGCGCGTGGCGTTATCATTTGTCCGGTTTGGGGTGGTTTTGATAGGAAGATTTATTTGATATTTATAAAATTATTTTAAATGTAATTATAATTAATACGACATTTGTAAAATAAAGTCGAGAATTATGTCTACGTGTACAATTTTAGGTCAATAAAAATTTTTAAAACGTATCTGACGTTTACATCTTGGTAAATATTGATCATCATCACATCTAAGCGTTATATATTTTTAACTTTACTGTAAGTCAGTGGTTTATACGCGTGGCGCATGAAATAAAATTTCGAGTTTAGAAAAGCCCCGTGAAAATTTGTCTCGGGTCGCTGCGCGACCCTCGACAAATTTTCTACGCGGGGCTTTTCTAAACTCGAAATTTTACTTCATGCTTAGTCTGGGAGTGGGAGACACTCGTTAGTTTAGAATACATCACAATTAGTAAAATATATATCGTTGGATGCCCGTCTTCAGTGGTGATATGTAAGCAAATTATGGGTCTTAGGAGTTGTCAAATAATTGAGTTACTCGACTGTTTCTAAGGCACTCTTTACAAAAAACAAAAGATTAACATTTTACATATGAAATGTACGGGGTAAGCGAAACTTGATGTCTCTGCTCTATTATTAGAAAAGGAAAAACGGAAAAAAAAATCTGAAAAAAGGTTCATAAATGGGAGTAAGGTCCATTTTAATCCAAATTGAATATTTTTCTAAATTTTGAAATTAAAGTAATGACGTCATTGAACATTTTTTTCCCAGATACCTATATTTTTAAATATTTCAAAAGAGCTAATTTTTCTGAATAAACTTTGTAGAGAAAAAAATTTGCTATCTTCTTGCGTTAAAAAATTATAAGCAAACTTAAAAGAAAGTATTATAAAAAATTCACAATTGTCACGACTTAAACAAGTAGCCTTTGGAAGCAAATAACAAAGCTGCATTTGTCAATAATTTAACTAATGGTTGATAAATATTGTTTTGTTGTCATTTGATTTTAGATTTCAGATTTTTTCTATCGTTTTTCTTTTTCATAAATAGTTCACGTCGTTATTTTTAATGTACATTACATATGAGACTATTAAAATGAATAAAGATAGTTAGTTTTCTTCTGGATTTCAAATTGCACTATAAATTGACAATTTTAATAGTCATATGTAATTTACATTTAGGTTGACGACGTGAACGCCATCTACTGCCAATAGTCTTGTCTATTGTACTCACAAAATGACTATTATAAATGTCAATTGATTGTGCATTTTAAAATCCAGAAGAAAACTGAACATCTATAACCATTTTAGTAGTCATGTGTAGTTTACATATAAATTGACGATGTGGACACCATCTGCTGCCAATTTTTGAGTAGTGCTATTGACAGTAGATGGTGCTCACGTCGTTAATACAAAAATAATGTATATGTTCATTATAGCACTTTTTCCGTCATTTAAAGAATTGATGATTGTCGTACAAAACGTATTTCACTTGCTAATTGGTTAGTTATAGACCATTTCACATTAAATCAGCGTTTTATACGCGTCGCGCATGAAGCAAAATTTCGAGTTTAGAATAGCCTAATTTGTCTCAGTCGCTCTGCTGCGCTACTCCCGAGCCAAATGTTCAGGCTTTTCTAAACTCAAAATTTTACTTCATGCTTAATCTGGGATTGGAAACACTCGTTAGATGATCAATCATAACCAGGGTCGTTATGTTTAAAACACTTTGTTTTAAAACAGTGTTTTGAACATGTTTAAAAACAGCCGTCGTGTTTTAAACGGTTTCGTTTTAAACATGTTTTAAATCTTAAGTTTGTTTAAAACATGTTTTAAACGTTGTATTTGTTTAAAACCGTTTTTTTATTATTTTAGCTGCTAAAAATAAATATTTGCTAAATTATATTTTATATTAATTCATTAAAATTTTTTGTTTGTTTTTAAATTTTAGCTAAATTATTTAAGGTATTTCAAATTACATTATCAAACATAACATTTTATTACAATAAAACTGTGTCTGCATAAATGTGGTTTTTAAATACAGGGATTTTTTCTTTCAGGTATACATTCACTGTAAATTTTTCGACGTTCGTTGTTTTTTGTTCAAGATTTCAATTTGAATCTTTAAACGAGGGTTTTCCACTCCCAGACTAAGCATGAAGTAAAATTTAGAGTTTAGAAAAGCCTGAAAATTTGGATTGGCCGCGTAGCGAAGCGGAGCGGCCAATCTAAATTAGGCTTTTCTAAACTCGAAATTTTACTTCATGCGCCACGCGTATAAAACACTGAAATATCGTAAAGTTTAAAATATACGGCTTTAGCAATCTAATATGTAAATGTGGATAAAACGTGAGTCAAATTCTGAGCTGACAAAATTGTTTAAAGCAGTGATTATAGGCAACCCAATAACTCTAACGTATATTAGGTTGCCTATAACCGTTGTTGTAAGTGTGTGTTTTTTTAACTTCACTGTAAATCAGTGTTTTTAAGCGTGGCGCATGAAGTAAAATTTCGAGTTTAGAAAAGCCTAATTTGGATTGGCCACTCCGCTTCGCTACGCGGCCAAACCAAATTCTTAAGCTTTTCTAAACTCGAAATTTTACTTCATGCTTAGTCGGGAGTGGAAAACACTCGTTTAAAACCTTAAATCAACCGCATTAAAACAACGATTTCCCAAAACTTTAAAAAAACGCTGTAATTATCGGGATGTGTACACAAAAGAAAAATGCCCTGTATATTGTGTTTTAAACATGTCTTAAACACGTTTTAAACCCAGATCATACCCTTATTTTGCCTTTTTTTATTGCTAGATTAGCGTGCTCTATTTAATCGATTTGATTAAAACGTAATCAAATAATACCATTGCATAACATATTGATTAATGAGTTAAATTGTTGGAGTCATCAAATGAACATGAACGACCGTTTAAAACACTTTAAAAAGGGAAAAAAGGGAAACTACCTGCTATTCTAACAGATAAAGTCATAAATTGTAACATCAACACACCATAAATTGTGGTTTCTTTTCTTCCATTATACTCTAAAATTTTCAGATTTCTATCTCTTTCTTAAATGTTGGAGGGTAAGGGGAAAGAGACCGAGTACTCAGGGGGTAATCCATTATGAACACCAACCGCGTTTTTTGATGTCAATGTCAACCCGATATTAGCAGGTAGTAAGAAGTCTATTTGTTTTCAGGCAGCGCGTAGCGTTATATTTTGTCCGACTTGGGGTAGTTGAATTTTTTTTTTTTACATCTCGGTAAATATTGATCATCATATCTGAACGTTATATATTTTAACTTTACTGTAAATCAGTGGTTTATACGCGTGGCGCATGAAGTAAAATTTCGAGTTTAGAAAAGCTCCGTGAAAATTTGTCTCGGGTCGCTGCGCGACCCTTGACAAATTTTCTACACGGGACTTTTCTAAACTCGAAATTTTACTTCATGCTTAGTCTGGGAGTGGACAACACTCGTTCTTAGAAGTTTCAAATTAAAGAATCACTCTACTAAGTTTACTAAGTTTATTACAATTTTACAAAGGTTACAGCTCGAAGGACCAATCATGGTCTTCGGAGACCGAAGGACTACAGGGAATCGAAGTTTTTTTACAAGAAAACAACGAAAATCTGAAGGTTTACTGCATGGATAGGAAAGAACACATCTAATTTTGAAAAAAAATATCGAAGTTTTGTTGGTTTTCAGTGCATTTTTAACTTCACTTTAAATCAGTGTTTTATACGCGTGGCGCATGAAATAAAATTTCGAGTTTAGAAAAGCCCCGTGAAAATTTGTCTCAGGTCGCTGCGCGACCCTCGACAAATTTTCTACGCGGGGCTTTTCTAAACTCGAAATTTTACTTCATGCTTAGTCTGGGGGTGGAAAACACTCGTTAGTTTAAAATACATCACAATTGGTGAAATATGTATCGTTGGATGCCCGTCTTCAGGAGTGATATGTAAGCAAATTATGGGTCTTAGGAGTTGTCAAATAAGTGAGTTACTCAACTGTTTCCAAGGGAATCTTTACGAAAACAAAAGATTAACATTTTACATATAAAATGTACAAGGTGAGAAACTCGATGTCTCAGCTCTATTAAAAGGGAAGGAAAACCGATAGAAAAAATCTGAAAAGAGGTTCATAATTGCGATTGAGTAAGGTTTATTTTAATCCAAAATTGCATATTTTTCTAAATTTTGAAAGTGAAGTAATGACGTCATCGAATATTTTTTCCCCAGAAACATACCTATATTTTTGGATATTTCAAAAGAGCCAATTTTTCTGAACTTTGTAGAGAAAAAATTTGCTATCTTCTTTCGTTAATAAATTAAAAGCAAACTTAAAAAATGGTGATGTGTCCATCATAGTACTTTCCCTCGTAAATTGCGTATTAAATCACTTTTAAAATATTTGTAGCATTATTATTTTCAAAATGTCTTCAACTTTTTGATAACTACAACTTTTATTTGAAACATTTTTCAATTGGATCAACACATACTGACACAAACCAATGACTAGATAAAAAACACTATTTATTGAATATCTCAAAAACTAAGAGTGCTATGACAAAAAGTGAAGATACAAAAAATCTTTAATATTTTATTACCTACAACTTTTATTTGAAACATTTTCCAATTGTATCAACACACACACTGACAAAAATCAATGACTAGATAAAAAAACACTATTTATTAAATATCTCAAAAACTAAGAGTGCTATGATAAAAAGTAAGTGAACAATACATCTTCATTTTGTTATTATCTACAACTTTTATTTAAAAGAATTTTTTGTTTGATGAACATTTATTGAAAAAATCTGAAAAAACTGAAAAACGCTAAGAGTAAAGTACCACTTCCGGTTTTCCGATTTTCACCAAAAGCTTTTCAGTTCTTCCGATTGTAACAAAAAGCTTAAGTTTCAAGTTTTATCTCGATATCTTTAGCGGTTTTTGCGGTACAGCGCACACAGACAGACAGACAGACATTTTTCAAAAATGGTCTTATTCGACTCAGGGGACCTCAAAACGGATATTTCCGCTAAAATTTTTGATTCGAAAATTTTCACGAAAACAATACTTTCCCTTTGTATTACATACGGGGGAAAGTAAAAAGTATTATCAAAAATTCTAAATTGTCACGATTTAAACAAATAGCCTTTGGAAGCAAATAACAAAGCCGCACCTGTCAATAATTAAACTAATGGTTAACAAATATTGTTTTGTTGTCATTTGATTTTAGATTTCAGATTTTTCTATCGTTTTTCCTTTTCATATAATAGAGCGGAGACATCGAGTTTCGCTCACCCTGTATAATAAACTATAAGTGTGATACATCATTGAATTCAGAAAAAAATATTCTTAAAAAAAATATGAAAATCCAAAAGAAAATCCAGAAAACGTGAACGCCATCTACTCCCAATAGCATTGTCGATGGTACTCACAGAATTACTATTATAAATGTCAATTGATTGTGCATTTTGAAATCCTTCTATAACCATTTTAGTAGTCATATGCAATTTTCATATAAATTGACGATGTGAACGCCATCTGCTGCCAATTTTTGAGTAGTATCGTTACAGCTATTAACAGTAGATGGCGTTCACGTCGTTATTTTAAATGTAAATTACATATGAGACTATTAAAATTAATAAAGATGGTTAGTTTTCTTCTGGATTTCAAATTGCACTATAAATTGGCAATTTTAATAGTCAAATGTAATTTACATTTAGGTTGACGACGTGAACGCCATCTACTGCCAATAGTCTTGTCTATTGTACTCACAAAATGACTATTATAAATGTCAATTGATTGTGCTGTTTAAAATCCAGAAGAAAACTATACATCTATAACCATTTTAGTAGTCATGTGTAATTTACATATAAATTGACGATGAGAACGCCATCTGCTGTTAATTTTTTAGCAGTGCTATTGACAGTAGATAGTGTTCACGTCGTTAATACAAAAATAATATATATGTTCATTATACCACTTTTTCCTTCATTTAAAGAATTGATGATTATCGTACTAAACTTATTTCACTTGCTAATTGGTTGGTTATAGACCATTTCACATTAAATCAGCGTTTTATACGAGTCGCGCATGAAGTAAAATTTCGAGTTTAGAATAGCCTAATTTGTCTCAGTCTATGCCCGAGCCAAATATTCAGGCTTTTCTAAACTCAAAATTTTACTTCATGCTTAATCTAGGATTGGAAACACTCGTTAGATGATCGATCATAACCAGGGTTGTTATGTTTAAAACACTTTGTTTTAAAATAGTGTTTTAAACATGTTTAAAAACAGCCGTCGTGTTTTAAACGGTTTTGTTTTAAACATGTTTTAAATCTTAAATTTGTTTAAAACATGTTTTAAACGCTGGATTTGTTTAAAACCGTTTTTTTTTATTATCTTAACTGCTAAAAATAAATATTTGCTAAATTATATTTCATATTACTTCATTAAAGTTTTTTGTTTGTTTTTCAATTCTAGCTAAATTGTTAAAGATATTTCAAATTACATTATCAAACATAACATTTTATTACAATAAAACTGTGTCTGCATAAATGTGGTTTTTAAATACAGGGATTTTTTCTTTCAGGTATACATTCACTGTAAATTTTTCGACGTTCGTTGTTTTTTGTTCAAGATTTCAATTTGAATCTTTAAACGAGGGCTTTCCACTCCCAGACTAAGCATGAAGTAAAATTTCGAGTTTAGAAAAGCCTGAAAATTTGGATTGGCCGCGTAGCGAAGCGGAGTGGCCAATCCAAATTAGGCTTTTCTAAACTCGAAATTTTACTTCATGCGCCACGCGTATAAAACACTGAAATATCGTAATGTTTAAAATATACGGCTTTAGCAATCTAATATGTAAATGTGGATAAAACGTGAGTCAAATTCTGCGCTGACAAAATTGTTTAAAGCAGTGATTATAGGCAACCCAATAACTCTAACGTATATTAGGTTGCCTATAACCGTTGTTGTAAGTGTGTGTTTTTTTAACTTCACTGTAAATCAGTGTTTTTAAGCGTGGCGCATAAAGTAAAATTTCGAGTTTAGAAAAGCCTAATTTGGATTGGCCGCTCCGCTTCGCTAGGCGGCCAAACCAAATTCTTAAGCTTTTCTAAACTCAAAATTTTACTTCATGCTTAGTCGGGAGTGGAAAACACTCGTTTAAAACCTTAAATCAACCGCATTAAAACAACGATTTCCCACAACTTTAAAAAACGCTGTAATTATCGGGATGTGTACACAAAAGAAAAATGCCCTGTATATTGTGTTTTAAACATGTCTTACACACGTTTTAAACCCAGATCATACCCTTATTTTGCCTTTTTTTATTGCTAGATTAGCGTGCTCTATTTAATCGATTAGATTTAAAAGTAATAAAATAATACCATTGCATAACATATTGATTAATGAGTTAAATTGTTGGAGTCATCAAATGAACATGAACGACCGTTTAAAACACTTTAAAAAGGGAAAAAAGGGAAACTACTTGCTATTCTAACTGATAAAGTCATAAATTGTAACATCAACACACCATAAATTGTGGTTTCTTTTCTTCCATTATACTCCCGCGCGTATAGAGGGTGTCTCTCTTCAAAACTTGCTGGTTTAGATATTGTGGAGAGGCCCTATGTTCAGCATTCAGTATGTTTAAAGACCATTTTGAAAACTTTAACCCGCCAATACCAATCGGTCTATTTTGTACGATTGCGAAAATCCCAAACACGTTCAAGATTAACAGTCAGATCATCAAAGAATTCTCCAACAGTTGGCAGTAAATTTACAACTGTCTCTCTGATGAACGGGCGCAATGATAATTTATTTGATTAACAGAAGACAAAATATTGTGTCCAGGCGGAGGGCAAGGGTCTAAATATTTGTTAAAAACATGACGTGTGAATTATTTTCACGAGAAATGTCGGGAATATACAATTTCATGCCCAAAAGCCCTCCGAGTTACCTAAATAATTTTTTTTCAAGCCAAATATTCCAAAGACAGGAATAAGAAAAATGATAACCTTCAATGAGAAAACTGGTTATAATGAACGTAATTACACAATTAATGTTGAGCGTAATTAAGTAAACCCAGATTTCATATAGATTGCCATATGGAAAAATATTTCGTCAAATACACTTTCTACATTTCATTTAAAATAAATGTACTTCGATTGTTTTAACAATATAACAATTCTTTTATTTAAAATTTGATAAGCCATGCTTAATTAATTGATAAATAAAGCACTAATAACCTTTATTCACACTTTTACCATGCTTAATTAATTAGCGATGTGCGGTTTCGCTAATGTCAAGTAAATCTTATTTAAAGAATACATTTAATTATCGATTGAAACAGACATTTTCCATATCATCAACGTACACAAACATGAATTGATTGATTTTTTTGGCATGTATTTAACTATTAGCAGATTTTATTCGATGAATAACTATTTATCGATTTAATTGACGTTGGTGAAACCCGAAATGAATGATTTACAAATAAAACGCAAATTCGAAAATGTGCCAAAACTGACACACTCACGTGGTTACCTGCATCCGTCTCTCTCATACACACGGCGACCTTCCAATCGGTCGCAGTTCGCGGCGGCTGTCGAAATTTTCACCCATCGAAAAAAATAGTCTTGTTTTGCCGAAAAGATGAGTGCGTTCCTCAAATTAAACACGACATCGAATTTACTCCGAAACGGAGCGAAAGTAAGTGATAGCCCCTCACTTCGCCAAATCGCACCCCTTCAAACGAGAATACACGTCAATTATAACCTAACTTCTATTACATAACAAAATACTCGGTAATCTTTTAATTGTGTAAAAACAATAAAACAGCCTTCAATCTTTTTCGCTGGGGAATAATCGTTTTTAATTTATGTATATTATGAAAGCGAAGAATGGAAAAAATCGATCAACTACATCTGAAACCTCACAAGTACCGATTTAAAAAGAAATCCCAGTAAGTCAGATATTATTAATTTTGCTAATATGAGTATGAACCATCTACTCAAAATACTTATTAAAAACTCACTCATGATGGTTATACATATGATAACAAAAAAATCAGAACGATTACGCAGAAAAGAATGTATCGATCAACTACTTCCGAAACCTCGTAAGTCTAAAATGTCAAATTTAGAGACACCAAAATAACTAAAATTGGGCTTTAAGGTGTATGAAACTTTAATTTCAAACTTAGTTAGACATTTCTGAAGACATTACTTTTAACTTAAGCATCGAAATGATTTTTTGAATTGTTTTTATTCCCTTCGGTAAAATTTTAAATTAACTAGTATAGTAATTTGACAATTTGGACTTACGAGGTTTCGGAAGTAGTTAATCGATACATTCCTTTCTTCAATTCCATAATAATAATATATAAATCAAAAACGATTATTTGTCAGCAAAAAAGATTGAAAGCTGTTTTGTTATTTTTACACAAATAATTGAAAGATTACTGAGTATTTTATTATTTTTATATATAATCAAAGTCTACCCAAAGGTGTAAGGGAATATAACTATGTTTTAATTAAGTGACTTGAATCTTCACGTAACTCAAATAACTACTTTTTTTTTGTATTGTTGAGGCTTCTACTTTGTTATACATGTTAATTTAACAATAAAGCACTTTTAACTTTGTTTGTACAACACTTTTTTATTTTACCTGACTGCAGTTTCGGCAACTTAAGCTGTTTAGCATATTTGATAATGCTAAAGTTGCCAAAACTGCAGTCACGTAAAATAAAAAAAAATACCTTTATTGGCATAATACATTACATCTATACTAATCGCTCTTCCCTCACCTTCTCCAGCGTCCTTACCCCTGCCCCATCCTCTCTCATCCATTCCGTCACTCTTCTATTCCTTCTTATTCTCACCCATTCCTCCTTCACCCCCTCGCATTCCGCCGCTAAATGACTCCACGTATTCCTCCTCCGCTCACACATTTCACACTTCCCATACTTTTCCCTCATCCACACCTTCCTCTCTCCCCTGACCCACACCTCGCCCTCGCCAGCACCACCCTTTCTTCACTACTGTATCCCCCCTCCACCAAATAACTCGGCATTCTCCCATGCACCTGCCACCTCCCGTACCTATCGTTGTATTCACTCCTCTCTATACACCCCTGTCTTTTCTGTGCTTCCAGCTCCTTCTCCTTTACCCACGCATCCACCTTCACCCCATTCCCCAGCCATTCCATCACCTTTGTCTCCGACAAACCCACCCTCTCATACATTCTCCTTCTCTCGCTCCTCCATCTACCCTCTCTCCCATTCACGCAAGTCACACGTCAAATAAAAAAGTGTTGTACAAACAAAGTTAAAAGTGTTTTATTGTCAAATAACTACATTATTAAATGAATATTGTAGCTCACTGGAGTTAGAGCAGTGGTTTCGAAAGGGCTGCACGTGAATACGGACTCGAGGAATGCCAAGCAGGATTCAGGGGCCATTTCGAAGGAGTACCCCATTGTAGAGCACACCTACGATGCTGTTGTCGTTGGAGCCGGCGGGGCCGGACTCAGGGCCGCTTTTGGTTTGGTCGCCGAGGGTTTCAAGACGGCCGTCATCACGAAACTGTTTCCTACACGATCTCATACTATTGCCGCTCAGGGAGGAATTAACGCAGCAATGTGTGAGTACTAACGAAAGTTTTGAATTTGTTTCGATTACGAACAAGAAGGGGGTTTCTGTTTATATTCAATCATTAAGGAGAAAAAACATCAACCATGTGAATATTACCATGAATATAATAATAAAAAATAAATAAAAACAAAAAATACTGTAGATCAAAAACAATCCAATTATAATCAGGGATGGGCGGCATCAATAATGGGCCCGTTCATCGGAGACAACAGTTGGGAGTTAACTGCTAACTATTGGGGAATTCTGTGATGACCAGGTTGTTAATCGTGAACGTGTTTGGGATTTTTGCAATCGTACGAAGCAAATCGACCGGAGTACCGTTCATTAGATACCAACAAACATCACAAAAAAATCCAAACTTGTTGAATATTGAACATTTTGATGAACGGGCCCAATGTCATGTCGATAATATCATTGTCAAATATCACGTCGACTCTTTGAAAACATTACTGACGTCGACAATTGTTTCTATTAGTATAACATTGGAATTATTAGACATAATGCGATGCGGTTTTGGCAGAATGTTTTGAAGTTTATAGAGTAATCTAAAACTACAAAAATATCCATCATCCTAACATATACAGTATATTTACATAACCTGTAAATAGTATTGTTAACATTGTCGACTATTAAAGTCAACACGTCGAGGCCCATCCCTGATTATAATTTCATTTTATTAAAATTGGAAAAAACCAATAATGATGGATTGCACCACATTTTAAGTAAGGCTGGGAATTTTTAAAATTGAAGTATTCGAATATTTATTCTAAATCATTAGAATTAATCAGATATGAGAACATTTCAAATAATTGAATATATCAATTGTTTGAATATTCAAATATTTGTATATTAGAATTTGAGTATGATTTTGAATGAATATCCGAATAATTCAATTTAAACAATTTCCAGCGTAAATCAAAAGATCTATCATTATTTTATTTTAATCCTGTGATAGATTAACAATAACTAAGTATATTTTTTAACCTCATATTAAATCGGTGTTTTACACGCCTGGCGCGTTTAGAAAAGCCTGAAATATTTACTTCATGCTTAATTAAAGATTGGAAAACCCTTGTTTATATACTATTATAACCTTTAATGACAATCACAGATTTATAAAATAAAATGAACATGATAATAAACGAAACTTATAAAGGTAATGAAAATAACTACGATTTATGTTTGTTTTGCATTTTCTTTACAAAATCGGTGTTGTCATTAAAGGTTCTAATAGCTGTCTAACGAGTGTTTTCCACTCCTTGTTTAAGCATGAAGTAAAATTTCAGGCTTGTCTAAACTCCAAAATTTTACTTCATGCGCCACGGGTATAAAACACTGGTTTCAAGCGAAGTTTAAAATACTATCAATCAATTAATAATTGAAATACACTATTATAAATTAATTAAATTATTAATATTTAAATTAAATTAACAAATATCATTAATTTGACGTAAATATATAATTATTACTTATTTATTTCAACTTTTGACAAATTCAATTAGTTGTGATCAGTTGTCTTTGTCAAAAATGACATCAGTGGCGGCCCTAGGGCGGTGTGACCGCACGGGAAGCCATCATTTGGGGCACCACCATGAGATCTCGCACCACCTAAAAATTTTGCTAGGGCCGCCACTCAATGACATTATTCCTTTTACCATTGCGGGTATCCATTTTTAAATTTTAAATTAAATGATATATGAGGGGGTGATCAAAAAGTAAGGTTACAAAATGTACACGTTTCATTGCAGGCCTTGTAACCTTATTTTTTTATCATCCCTTGTACATTTTTATGTAACTCAAAAACAATAGTTATGATCACTGTTTCCTTACACAGCATGCATGGAAGACGATAAATGGCAATGGCACATGTACGATACCGTAAAAGGCTCCGATTGGTTGGGCGATCAGGACGCCATCCATTACATGACCAGAGAAGCCCCGCACGCCGTCACCGAGTTGGAAAACTACGGAATGCCGTTCTCGAGAACTAAAGAGGGCAAAATCTACCAGAGGGCCTTCGGCGGCCAGTCTTTGAATTTCGGCAAGGGGGGCCAGGCTCACAGGTGCTGCGCCGTCGCTGACAGGACCGGGCACAGTTTGCTGCACACGCTGTACGGCCAGTCGCTGCGCTACGACTGCAATTATTTCATCGAGTATTTCGCTTTAGATTTAATCATGGAGGAGGGTATGTGCAAGGGCGTCATCGCTTTGTGCTTGGAGGACGGAAAAATTCACAGGTTCCGTGCTAAAAATACGGTTAGTGATTATTAATGTTGGTAATGATTGAGGTTATGTCATAAATTAACAGAGATATCCAGAACCCCTGTTTTTTGGTAATTTCGACTGTTGGCCAGGGATGGGCCTTGACGCTTCGACGTTAATAGTCGATATGACAGCACGTCTACAATATCGAGAACGTCAACAATAGGTTTTGGGTGATTTAGAGAGTTTTGGATAGTTTTTGGTTAACTTCCAAGCAATCTGCAAAAATATCGCATTAGGCTGAATAGTTCAAATGTTATACTAATCAAAACCATTGTCGACATCAGGAACATTGTACGAATAGTCGACGTGAAAATCGACACGTCGACAATGACATTGTTCTTAGCATATATGCTGCGTTTCTTTACCAGACGCTACTTCTCTTGTGATTAGTAAAAAAAATTAAAAAACAGCAAACAACCAATCACCTAAAACGAAAATTCGCGTTATTTGGTTTGTGTGCCAACAGTCGAACAACGCCAAGTGACAGTATCTTGGATGTCTCTACTGTTCCTTAACCTCAACTCAAATCATTAAAAAATATACAGAACATTTTTCTTTAAAGTATACATATGCTGATAATAACAGTGTTTGGTTAATTTGCATGAATTTGTTGTTTTTATAAAAGCGCCCAATTTATTGCATCCAACAAAGCTTACAAACGCTTTTATAAAAAGAATGAATGATATGATATGGAATTAAATTTCTTCAATTAATCAATTGATTCATTGCAATTATACGAGGGTTGACCAAAAAGTAAGGTTACATTGCAGGCTTTGTGACCCTACTTTTTCAACCCTTGTAGTAATTAATTGTTAATTTAACTCTTAAAAGTTCTTTGTCTAAATATTCATTGAATTTTCATTAAATATTTATACATTTAATGGTCAAAATTAAAAACGTGAATTTTCTTGTACATCATCTTGATTTTATTATTTATTTACTAACCCATAACAGATTTTAGCAACCGGTGGTTACGGTAGGGCTTATTTCTCGTGCACATCCGCTCACACCTGCACCGGTGACGGTACTGCGATGGTCTCGAGAGCCGGACTCCAGAACCAGGACTTGGAGTTCGTACAGTTCCACCCGACAGGCATTTACGGGGTCGGTTGTCTGATCACCGAGGGTTCAAGAGGCGAGGGCGGCTACTTAATCAACTCTCAGGGAGAGCGTTTTATGGAGAGGTACGCTCCCGTCGCCAAGGATTTAGCCTCTAGGGACGTCGTGTCTCGCAGTATGACCATTGAAATCCTGGAAGGTAAGTTTTTTAGCTATTGAAATAATTAAATTTTAGTTATAAAGTTTAGTTATTAAAATAAATATTGCCGTGTTTATTATGTAATAATTGCGGTTTATTTCAAGGTCGCGGTGTCGGTCCTGAAAAGGATCACATTTTCCTCCAGCTCCACCACTTGCCTGCCGAGCAGCTGCATGCCCGTCTTCCTGGTATTTCCGAGACAGCCATGATCTTCGCCGGTGTTGACGTCACCAGGGAACCAATTCCAGTATTGCCAACTGTTCATTACAACATGGGTGGTGTTCCCACCAACTACAAGGGACAGGTAAATAGCCTATTTAAAAGTAACACCCACAGGGAATTTTTTTAAGTATACATATTGCGATGTGCATGCTGTAAATTTTCCCCCATTCATTGATTTTATAAAAGTACTCAATTTGAAGCTTCTAAAGAGTGTTTCCACTCCTTGATTTAACCCAAAATCTCAGGCTTCTCTAAACTCGAAATTTTACTTCATGCGCCACCGGTATAAAATATATTGTTTAAGTTAGATCTCACTTTAATAAACATTACAAATATTTATTTTTTTCAGTAAATATAAGTATAATTAAAATGAAAAATATGAAAGAAAATTTCTGAAGGCGCTTGAATTTTGGAAGATTTGCTTACATGAAATAAACGTTTGTAATAAATGTAAATGTAAGATCAAACCTAAGCAGTGTATTTTGAACTTCACATTAATACAACGGTTTATACATGTGGCGCATGAAGTAAAATTTTGAGTTTAGAAAAGCCTGAAAATTTGATTTGGTCGTGTTTCAGGCTTTCCTAAACTCGAATTTTACATCAAGGAGTAAAAACACTCATTAGAAGCTTGAAATTGAACCTTTTATAAAAAAACGAATCGCTGCAAATTTACAAAATGTTGTAATTATCAGGATATGCATACTTAAAAGAAAAATGTCTTTTATTACTTGGTGTGTTTTTTTTTACAGACCAATACCATTGTATAATTTTCTTTTCCTTAGGTTTTAACCAACTTTGATGGAAAGGATGATAAAATCGTGCGTGGTCTATACGCCTGCGGAGAATCGGCTTCATCGAGTGTTCACGGGGCCAATCGTTTGGGAGCGAACTCACTGCTCGATTTGGTTGTTTTTGGTAGGGCCTGCGCCTTGACTATTGCCCAAGAACACAAGCCCGGAGAGGCAGTGCCATCTGTCAAAGATGTGAGTACTCTTTGCGGTTACATTACAAAAACACTAACCGAATGTGAAAGGAATTGTATTTTCTTAACAAAATGTTACAATGTGAAACTCACGCAAATTAATCACTTTGAATAGAACGCTGGCGAAGCTTCCGTCGCCAACTTGGACACCTTACGCCACATGAACGGCCCGATCTCGACAGCCGCCCTCCGACTGAAACTCCAAAAAACCATGCAGACACACGCGGCCGTCTTCCGCAAAGCGGACCTCCTCCAGGAGGGCATCAAGAAGGTCCTCAGCCACTACAAAGAAATGAAAGACCTGAAGGTATCCGACCGCGGCATGATCTGGAACTCCGACCTTGTAGAAACCCTTGAACTCCAGAACCTGATGATCAACGCTACACAAACAATCATCGGCGCTGAAAACCGCAAAGAATCCCGCGGGGCTCACGCCAGAGAAGATTTCAAAGTCAGGATCGACGAGTTTGATTACAGCAAGCCGACCGAGGGGCAACAGGCGGTGCCTTACGATCAACACTGGCGTAAGCACACGCTCACCGAGGTCGACATTAACAGCGGAAATGTTAAGATTAAATACAGGCCTGTTTGTGATAAAACCCTGGATGCCGCTGAATGCCAAACTGTGCCTCCTGCAGTCAGATCATATTAATTTTTTTCGAGTTACCTAGCAAGAGGATTTTTACTAACAGTACTTATCCAACCCTCGAGTAATAATCCTTTTGCCCTTTATTATTAAAACATGTCTTTCTGTTTCATGTAAAGAAAAAGTATTGCACAAGATAGAATAGATTATTTATTGCAATTTTATTTATTGTACACGCACTCGAGGATGTAAAAATCGTCTGACCGATGCAGGTCAGGCGAGTTTTTAAATTATTTCGGTTCATTTTTATCGTAACGTAAGGCTTCGGTGTAAGTAACGGTTGGATTAAATTATGTTTAGTGTAGACGGTCGTTTGTAACAAGGGCCGTGCGAGTCGATCCGTATGAATTCAATTTGTAAAAAGTTTTTTGAATGGAATAAAGTAATTTAAGCAGAGATTGTATTTGTATTTAAAAAGAATATGCAACATTTTAAACTTACCTTTATCACAAATTTCTCTTTCCAGTGGTTTAATTTCAATGTATGAAATTTAATTTAATAAAAAGTATTTCTAATCAAATCTGATGAATGGTTTATCAGAGACAACAGTTGGGAGTTTACTGTCAACTGTTGGGGAATTCTCTAATGACCGGATTGTTAATCGTGAACGTGTTTGGGATTTTTGCAATCGTACAAAATAGACCGACCGTACTACCATTCATTAGATACCAACATACATCACAAACAAATCCAAACATGTTGAATGTTGAACAATTTGATGAACGGGCCCAATGGTAATTTCAAACTAACAATATTTTGGTTGTCATAGCAACGCGACGTTCACATGCCTACATAGCAGTGAAGTTGTTTCAATTTTATTTTATATATCATCTATCAGGGGTCGCGGCCATATTGAGCGACATGGGGGCTGCCATTACTCTGGGCAACGTACCAACTGAAATGCAAACGCACGAAAATGTCCACATATTTCCTGATTTGGGGTTGGTACAACTATAAAATGCTGGGTTACGTTTTAACCGCCAATAATACGCGTGATGCCAACCTTCGCTAACCTCCATTTTAAGTGTTTTCAAGTGTGATTTGATACATTTTATTTGTAACTTTATTACTAGGATTATTTATTTTTTATTAAATAATAATTCCTAGCAAGTGTTGTGTATTAGCGTGTAAAACCCCAACTGGAAGTAAAGTCCATTGTTTTCCTGCAAAAAGCGAGGTAAGTGTTTATTTTTAACATATATACGAGTTACCTGACGCCAACACAACAGACTCCTTTCATTATAAACAATAGCACTTATTATCTATTTATCCATTTATATATTATTCTGCTTATTTTGCATAATTGTTATCTTATGCTTATTTCGCTATTTTATCTTATTATATTATATTTTATTATTGTATCGTTAGTTATGAATTAGAGACCAAACCGTGAACACGGGTGTTAAGAAATAAATTCCTTTTTAAAAAATCGGTTTGTGTACGAGTAAAGTTAATTGGCGCAGTCCGTAGGATCCCGAAAAGTGAAGATTTCATTCATTTTTCCTTTTCTTTGGATTAATTTGGGAGTTTTTACGGTGGACATCGACCTTCAGAGCGGCCCTCCGAACATTGAGCAGCCCAGACAATTTCCGTCCTGAGAGACATCGTCCACTACGTTCACGAGATCTTCGAGCGAATATCGAAAGTATCCCATGGACATAATACTTTTACTGTAAGTTACACAAGTTGATTGATTTTTTAACGCGGATAGTTAAAATAGTGATTTATTTCTAAAAGACACAAATTCTGATTCATAGCTCATTTACTAACATATCTAAATCTTGTTCCTAATAATAAACTAAAAAAAAATATACCAAAATGGCCGTAGCTTTAAAACCCGAATATATGCAAATGATTCCTGAGTTCAGGGGAGAACCAGAACTTTTACCTAGATTTATTGAAGTATGTGAAAGACTTTTAAATAGATTTTATAATGCTGAGGATAATAATGATTTTGTAAATGATTACTTAATGACTACTATAGTTTCAAGGGTTAAGGGTGAAGCTGCTATTAATATATCATCGAGTGCAGTTAATAATTGGAATTCTTTAAAAAATGCATTACTAAATTCATACGGTGACAAACGAGACCACTATACATTAAATTACGAAATTTGCACATTAAGGCAGAATACGAACGAATCTGTGTTCGATTTTTATAATAAAATTCAATCTCTTTTAAATTTACAAGTTGCGTACATAACAAATCATATTGCTGACTTGCAAGAAAGACAGCACTTGCGAATATTTTGTAGGGCTAATGCTTTAAAAGTTTTATTAAGAGGATTAAAAGATCCCATTGGTTCACAAATGCGGGTCAAGAACCCTGCAGATTTAAACACAGCATTAAATATGCTTACTAATGACTTTCAAACGGAGGTCACTATTAACAATCCAGTAAACAAAGATAAAAATAAAATATTTGCACGACGTCCCATTCCATCTTATTCTGATAACTTTTATCAGCCACGCAATAATTATAACAATGGTCCACGCTTTCCTTCTCGTCACAATAATAACAAACAATTTAATAGTTCTTATCCGAATCGGACTAATGCATTCCAAAATAAAAATTATAGTTCTTTTAATAGTAAAAATCCAAGAACATTCAATTATCATAATAATAATAATCATAATCCTTACGGACCGAGTACTTCAAATACTCCACAAAATTCTCCACCCAATTTACAAAATTCTACACCCATGTCCGTTACTACAGGACGAAATGCCATTATTCCAAATAGGAACCAAATTTATAATATTGATGAGGAACAACAAGATTTTTTAGGCAAAACCGCCTCGGAGGAAACTCTTTTGAATTAATGGGGATTACTAATAATTATAGTGAACTTCCTTTTATATATCTCCCCCAAAATAAAATTAAAATTCTAATTGACTCTGGAAGTTCAAGATCTTTTGTAAATCCGAAAATTGCTAGGAAATTATTTAAAGAAAATATTAAATATGAACCTTTCCAAGTGGCCAGCGCACATGGTACCACTTTTGGAAAAAATAGTACGTTAATTCCTTTGACGCAATTATTAAAATCAAAATATGCTAATCTTAAGTTTTATCTATTTGATTTTCACTCTAATTTCGATGCCCTGTTGGGAATGGATAATTTAAAAAATATACAAGCAACTATAAATATTGATACAGAAATATTAACTACCCCTAAATGTAAAATACCACTTAATTTTGGTAACGTTCGTGAAACCCCGGATACGAAGTGCATAGTAGTACCCGCAAAGTTCGAACAAATAATTGAGGTAGATATAAATAATATAAGTAATGGCGATGTAATAATTCCGCATATAAAACTACATAATTTAGAAATTCCAGAATGCATAAGTCATGTTAGGAATAATAAAGCGATCTGTACAATAATAAATAAGGGTGAAAAAGATGAAAATATTTATGTGAAAAAACCATTTATTGTAGACCCTATCAGCGAATATGATTGGGAATTACAAAATGGAAATAATGAAGAATATAATGTTAATACATTAAACTGTGAAAAAATTAAATTTGATATATTAAAAATACGTACAGATCATATGAACTCAGAAGAGAAAAATGTTATTACTAATTTAATTAAAGAATATGCAGATATATTCCATTTGGAAAATAATAAACTTACGTTTACAAATAAAATAAAACATGCAATTAAAACGTCCGATGAACTTCCTGTATATACTAAATCGTATCGTTATCCACACATTCACAAAATAGAGGTGGATAACCAAATTAAAAATATGCTTGATCAAAAAATTATTAGACCATCTTATAGTCCATGGTCTTCTCCACTTTGGGTGGTCCCCAAAAAATTGGATGCTTCCGGAAAACGCAAATAGCGCGTAGTTATTGATTACAGGAAATTAAATGAAAAAACAATAGGTGATAGATACTCTTTACCAAATATTAATGATTTATTAGACAAATTAGGACGATCACAATATTTTACTACATTAGATTTAGCCTCTGGCTTTCACCAAGTAGAAATTGAAGAAAATGATATACACAAAACAGCATTTAATACTGAAAATGGACATTACGAATTTTTGCGAATGCCATTTGGCCTAAAAAACGCCCCTGCTACATTTCAGAGGGTTATGGATAATATTTTAAGAGGAATACAAAACAAAAAATGTCTTATGTATATGGATGATATTATTATATTTAGCACCAGCTTACAAGAGCATGTAAATCGATTAAGAGAAGTTTTTAACCGTCTTAAGGACTCAAATTTAAAAATACAACTGGACAAATCTGAATTTTTACGTAAAGAAGTAGCTTATTTAGGACATATAGTTACCCCTCAAGGTGTCAAACCAAACCCAGAAAAAATTAAAGCTATTCAAAATTTTACTATTCCAAAAAATGTTAAACAAATTAAAGGATTTCTAGGATTACTCGGTTATTATCGAAAATTTATAAAAGACTTTGCTGGATTGACTAAACCTTTAACAAAACGATTAAAGAAAGATGCAATTATTAATATAAATGATTCTGATTATCAAAATTGCTTTAATCTATGTAAAAATGTTTTAACAAATGAACCCTTGCTTCAGTATCCAGATTTTAGTAAACCATTTATTTTAACCACAGACGCTAGTAATTTTGCAATAGGCGCTGTGTTATCTCAAGGAAAAATAGGAAACGATTTACCAATAGCTTACGCGAGTAGAACTTTAAACAACTCTGAAACAAATTATTCAACTATTGAAAAAGAGCTTCTTGCAATAGTATGGGCAGTTGAGTATTTTCGACCATATTTATACGGTCGAACATTTCAAATAGTTTGTGATCATAAACCCCTCCAGTGGCTCATGAATATAAAAGAGCCTAATTCAAAATTAGTACGTTGGAAATTAAAACTCTTAGAATATGATTACACGATAGTATATAAAAAGGGAGCACTAAACAAAAATGCTGATTTTCTCTCCAGAATAGAAATTAATGTAAATGATGATAATGCTAAAGTAGAATTGACAAATGTAGGAGACGAAATTGAATCAATAATAGCACAAATGGGAGATTCACAGATAGATTTAAATGAAGATGAATTAAATGAAATTCTTAATGATAATAATAATGATACAGCGCACACAAATATTGAAAACCCTATTCTTGATATCCCTATTTTAGAAAAAGCTGTAAATTATGGAAATAATCAAATTATAATCTCTGAAGTAAATTATGCCCCTTCGCCACCAGTAATTAGGTTATTATTTAACAATAAAAAACAACGTATAAACGTACAATTTTCAAAATCAGATTTTGACAATAAGGTCATTGAATTCATAAAGGAATATACAGTTCTCAATATTAAATATCACTTATACTTTGAAAGCCCCATTTATGAGAAATTTTCTGTAACGATGCAAAAATACTTTAAAAACTCTGCGAGTAATTTTATTAAATGTACGGAATTACTTTGTGACGTAGAAAGTCATGAAGAAATAGATAATACAATACGAGCGTATCATGAAGGAAAGTGTAACCATCGTGGTATCGACGAAACTGAGGCACAAATTAAAAGATGATTTTATTGGCCTGATCAAAGGCGAACAATTCAAAATTTTATTAATCAATGTGAAATTTGTCTTGTCAGTAAATATGATAGGAAACCGTTAAACTTAAAATTTAATATTACTCCAACAGCAATGAAACCCTTCGAAATAGTGCACATTGACACTATCGCTTTAGAAAAAGTTAAATTTCTTACTGTAATAGACTCATTCTCAAAATACACACAACTTTATAAATTAGATTCACAACAAGCAACAGAGATTGCTAATAAATTAATTAGATTTTTTACACATCATGGTGTACCCGAACAAATTATTTCGGATAACCACTTAGAATTCAAAAATACAGTAATTAAAGAATTACTTGAATTACATGGAGTTAAATTACATTTCATTAGCTCTCAACACCCTGAGTCCAATGGAATTGTTGAGAGAGTCCACTCTACTATTATTGAGCACCTACGCTTATTAAATAATCAAAATTCCTCAAAAGGAGACCCTATTGAATACAAGATAAATTATGCACTCCTTGCATATAATAATTCAATTCATTCTGCGACGAAATTTAAGCCATCAGAAATAATCTCTGGTCATTTAGACACCAGTGACCCATTTAATATTGACATTGAAAGTAGATTAGTGAATAATTATATTGTTAATCATAGAGAGAAAGTGAAATTATTCTATCAAAAAATTAATGAACGTCTTACGACGGATAAATCGAAAATTATTACAAAACACAACGAAACTCGTGAAGAGTTGCCTAAATCCCTTTCAACTAAAGTATTTGTCAAAAACCGACAAAAGCAAGCAAAAACAAAAAATAAATATAAACAGGAAAATCTTACAGAAATAAACCCTGAATTAAAAACAGCTAAAATAAAAGCTAAACATCATAATGTCGTAGAAAAAATTCATATTTCAAATATTAAAAGACCTAGAGTTCATAATTTAAATAAAACTATAGACGAGATTCTCTTGCAGGTCCGTCATCGTCTTGCTGACGCAAGGTGCAGAGATAAGAAATGTTACGAAAAATTTTAGAATGATTCCTACGAATTTAGGACCCGCCAAACTACAAAAAACGGAACACACTTTTGTTCACTATTATGACTTAATGTCTATATATAAAGAATTTGAAAATTTAAATATTCATTTTTGATTTTAACAATCCAAAATATATCAACGTTTACAAAAATATTTGATAATTATAATAAAACAATTAAATTTACTCAAAATAAAATCTCTAATAAAATCTTTGATATTAAACTTCAATCAAGTAAGAAAAATAGAAGTAAAAGAGGTCTGATCGATGGACTCAGAACGATAGTAAAAACCGTTACCGGGAATTTAGATGCAAATGATGGAAAAAGAATTGACCAAATATTAAATCACTTAGAATTAAATCAAAAAACTATGTACAGTCAATTACAAATGCGATATAGTATAAATCAAATACTTATCGGAAAATTTAATAAAACTCTACGAGATATTGAACATAATGAATTAATGTTAAAATCAAAAATTCTAAAATTAAATGCTCTTCTTAAAAATGAAGTAGAACATGGTAATATTTTATTTGCCAAAGATTTATTTAATCAACTTATTATTTTATATAATGTAATTTTAAATATCTTAGAGGATATTGAAAATTCACTTTTGTTTTGCAAATTAGGATTGTTACACCCTAGCATTACAAGGCCAACTGAATTATATAAAGAAATTGAAAAAATATCAATATATTATAACGAGCAACTCCCTTTTGAACTTAAGGCTGAAAATATATTCGATTTTGAAATGGTCATGAAAATAAATTGTAAACTAGAAAATACAAAAATTAACTATTTCCTCTCTATCCCAATTAATTACGAAAATGATTTTGAACTTTACCACTTGAACCCTATTCCTACTAAGTTCGAATCAGACTTTGTGACTATTGTACCCGATATTAAATATTTACTGAAATCAAAAGTTGAGAACAAAATTTGGTCTCTAAGCCGCTTGTGTAACAAAGGTAATAAGTATTATCAATGTCCGGATTCTCTGCTCATGAATCACCATGCCGAATGCGAGAAAACAATTCTGCTACATGAAGACAACCGAAATTGCCAGTTCACCAAGTTAAACATCAATTCAAATCACCTGGAAATTATACCTGACATAAATCAGTACTTGGCAGTATTTCCAAACCAAGAAGACATCAAAGTCGAATGCCAGAAGGAAACACACACCACATCTTTAATTGGCATCCATTTAATTAAGGAAAATGGATGTTAAATCAAGTTCCGAAATCACCAAATTAGATTTCTGGAATCTACTGTTGGAATCCCTATTCTTATCGACAACCCACAAATTAAATTCGAAAAATCACAATATAACGGGATGACCATCAACCTGAAAAAATTAAATCTACAAGAAGTACCAATTCTTCAACAATTGCCTTCTCTGGATCAGCGACCCAATATCCTGATGTCAAGTATTTGGACTACAACCCTGTACATTGCCGTCTTCATCATCGCCGGATATTTCATCACCAGATGGATAAGAAAAAGGAAAAATCAAGGACATCAAGATGACACCAGGATCCACTTTCAACTTCCTGGCGATGCCAGAATCTAAGGGGGGAGGAGTTACCTGACGCCAACACAACAGACTCCTTTCATTATAAACAATAGCACTTATTATCTATTTATCCATTTATATATTATTCTGCTTATTTTGCATAATTAATGGGATTTTGAATTGCGGCGAACTGTTGGAGATGTTAAATTTCAATATACCAAGAAATGCTCAGTCTAGACATAAACCCTTGTTTAGATTGGCATTTCACTCAACGAACTATGGGATGTTTAATCCCATGGATCGTATGATGCGTTACGCAAACCTACTGTCGCGTAGTAACGACTTTTTATTATTCACATCTTCACTGCCGCAGTTTAAAAACCGATTAAAGCGCATTAAGTTGACAAATTTCATACAATGACCAGTGATCATAATTATTTATATTTATCTTTTAATTCAATATTTTATTCCTACATGTTATTTATTGCTTTAATGTTGTTAATTTCAATTGTAAAAAAGGTGAATTCCGTAAATAAAGAATAATAATAATAATAATAATTGTTATCTTATGCTTATTTCGCTATTTTATCTTATTATATTATATTTTATTATTGTATCGTTAGTTATGAATTAGAGACCAAACCGTGAACACGGGTGTTAAGAAATAAATTCCTTTTTAAAAAATCGGTTTGTGTACGAGTAAAGTTAATTTACATATAAATTGCAAATAATAGTTTACAACATTGGTGGCCAACCCGCGGTCCATCGAGTTAATTATAACTTATTCCACACAAACCATAATATTTCTAAAATTTACTGTAGACGATAAGAAACTAAAATTCCCACTTTCATATTTTGCTTATACAGGGAATTTTACTTTAAAGTATACATATCCTAGGGGCTATTCGACAAATTGCATCGGTGTTGTCAATAGCCCCCCTGAAGCATAATACTCTGTAAATGTTCAGGCTTCCGTTGTTTTTATAAGAGTTTAATTTGAACTTCTACCGAGTGACTCCACTCCTTGATTAAGCACAAAGTAAAATGTCGTGTTTAGAAAGAAATAATGTTCAGGCTATTCTGAACCCGAAACTAGACTTCATGCTTAACCCTTTCCTTACACAGTTTGAATTTCAAATGTGTGGCCTGTGTATGGACCTCGGAGACACAATGCGTATCCCGCATATACCGTGTCTAGCGGCTCTATTTTTGAATATAAATGAAAAATAAATATATTACAAAACATATATTGAAATAAACTGATTTTTAGTAAGTTTCACTAATAAAATAATGGAATAATATTTCTTTTTTATTTCAGGTGTGTTGCTAAAGTTTGGCACAATAAATTCAAACTAATTTTGGGATTAAGAGATTCAGTCTCAGGATTAAGGATGTGTACATCAAAATGAACGGATGAGATTTGATTGACAAAGCCTCTCTTCAATCAAGACCGTCTGTGCATGACGAAGAGTTACATCCTGGACGAGGTAATCCTGTCGTAGCAAGACACAGCGGATCTAATCTAGAAAAAGCTGAAAAATAATCATTGAATACTTTCTATTTAATTTGTTGTATGAAATTTGTTTTTTATTATGTAGCTATACATTTGTTTTTTCTTATTGTACATTTTATACATAATCAAATAAATCTTTATTTTTTTTAATATAATTTAGATTTTCCCGCTTTTCAATATAATTTGATTTTCCCGCTTTTTAATAAAATTTTATTTTCCCGCTTTTTAATTTCTGCTCTTGTCGTAGCGCTCCCTGCCGGCAGTAATATGCATATAACTGCATTTTAAATTTCCCGCGTTCAGTGAAATTCTGGGGTCCCTAGATAAAAATTCAACTGTTCGCCAGCGCTCTCCCAGCGATCCGAGTAAGGTAATCCACTGGAGGCAACCTGTCACTCGGAGAGTCGCACATCTATTCTTGCCTAGGTCATCTATCATAGATTAAATTAGATTGATAACTCATAGGGGGCTTCACGTATCATGATTTTAGTGCCGAATTTTTCTTTAAGGTAAACATATACATAAGCTGTAAATTTTCCGACATTCGTTGTTTTTCAAAAGAGTTCAATATGAAGCTTTAAACGAGTGTTTTCCACTCCCAGACTAAGCATGAAGTAAAATTTCGAGTTTAGAAAAGCCCCGTCAAAATTTGTCGAGGGTCGCGCAGCGACCCGAGACAAATTTTCTGGGCTTTTCTAAACTCGAAATTTTACTTCATGCGCCACGCGTATAAAACACTAGAATATTGTGAAATTTATATATATTCGTATTTCACTTGAAATCTGTGTTTTATACGCGTGGCGCATGAAGTAAAATTTCGAGTTTAGAAAAGCCCAGAAAATTTGTCTCGGGTCGCTGCGCGACCCTCGACAAATTTTCACGGGGCTTTTCTAAACTCGAAATTTTACTTCATGCTTAGTCTGGGAGTGGAAAACCCTCATTTAAAGCTTCAAATTGAACTTAAAAAAACAAGGAATATCTAAAGATTTACAGAAAATAGGTTGAAATTTGAATACTTATACTTAAAAGAAAACTCCCTGTATATACAAAAACAAATAAAATATTTCCAGAAGAAAGTTATTGTTACTACAAAAATGTTCAGCAAAAATATTAAAGGGAAAAGTATTTGGTATTTAGTGAAACTCATTTCGTAAATCGGGAAATCTTTTGACTTATATTTGACAAAGTGAAACATATTTGGGATGTAGTGAATCTCATTTGATCAATAGTAAAATGCAACAGAAAAACCGTGTAATTGAATTCAAGACATTAATTTATGTTCTGGGATTGTACTTTGTGACTAGATGGAATTTCAGAATTGCTTGATCCAATAGCAACAGGAACATTCTCCATGGAAGTATGCTCCTAGCTCGGTGTGAAGAAAATCTCCACGTCCGTGCTTGTTTCATGCATAGTACTTGAAGATCATTCACTAATACTAGGAAGAAATAGAGAGAAATAATGTAGACACACTGGTTTTAAATGTATTTGACTGCAGATTTAATTAAAAGAATACACAATGGCTTAAAAACTTATAATATTACATAAACTTACGGTTTTAATTATTTATGTTAACGCCCATCCCCAAAGATTCAGAATTGCTTAATGAAACAACGGGGATATAGTCCATGAAAAAATGCTCCTAGTTCAGTATGATGAAAATATCCACGACCATGGATATTTAGTATACTAGAAAATTATCCACATGTACTAGGAAGAAAAAAGAGAAATAATGTAGTAGCACTCTTGTTTTAAATTTGTTTGACTGTAGACTTATTTAAAATAATACACAATAGGTTAAAATTTAAAAATATACATACTTACGGTTGTAATTATTTATATTTATTAACGCTTATCTCGAAACGATTTCGTCTTATGGGCATTTTTGTGCCTTCAGATCCGACGGATCTGACAGCTGTTGATTGAAAACAAGCCCACGTTAGAAATTGCGGGAAATTTAAAGTTCCGACATATGCGCCCTCCCATCGAGTGGGTCGGTCAACTATATATGTAAACTTATAGAATCATATAGAGTCGACTGGGTCTGTCATCTATGACCATGTTGCATAATAATACACGGCGAATATGCGCTTCATTTGATATAGGATTTTCTTCCTCTTTACACGCTGGCGATTCATAGACTTTCACTGTTTTTATAAAAGCGTTCAATTTAAAGTTACTAACGAGCGTTTCCACTCCTTGAAGTAAAATTTTCGAGTTTGGAAAATTACAATTTGCGTTATGGGACAAAGCAAACATAACCTTAAATATAATATAACCTAAAAAATCTGCTCAAATAATGTAAACAATAATAATTATGTAAATTTGACTCCATTCCATTTAAAACTACCTCTTTTATATAAAAAATGAAACCGCTTCAACTGACATTCGCCATACTCAAGCCAAACGTGGTCTCCAACCCGATGGTATTAAACGACATCCGTGACATTATTTTAAAAGCTGACTTTAAAGTGATAAAATCAGCAAGGAAGCATTTAAGAAAAGAAGATGCTGAACAGTTTTATTGGGAACACAGGGAGAAGTTTTTTTACAACCGGTTGGTTACTTTTATGAGCAGGTAAGAGTTTAAAATTT
This sequence comes from Philonthus cognatus, assembly GCA_932526585.2. Classification (NCBI taxonomy): domain Eukaryota; kingdom Metazoa; phylum Arthropoda; class Insecta; order Coleoptera; family Staphylinidae; genus Philonthus; species Philonthus cognatus. Next base: position 99,299,082 of record OW052242.1, on the reverse strand, counting down.
AAACGTTAATTACTTCTTGAAATATCTACATGCTGTTTTAAATGTTTCTTATAGTGGTCCAATTGATACGTATATATTAGCAAGAGAAAATGCTATTCAAGAATGGAGGACATTAATGGGCCCAACAAAAGTTTTGAAAACTCAATTTTTTGAGCCCGATTCGATTAGGGGAAAGTACGGTTTGTCGGACACACGAAATGCTACACATGGCTCAGGCAATTATAATCGGTTAAAAAAATGCCCATCCATATGTTCTTTTTTGTTTTTACAGATTCAGAACAATCCGTGAGAAAAGAAATAGGATTATTCTTTCCAGACTTCAACGTTGAAAATTGGTACGAACAAGATGAGCCCATTTTCAGAAATGAAGACAACGTTAGTTTTGACAAAGATTCATTTGTTCATGTTTTAAAAAAATACCAAAATTGATTTTTGTATTTTGTTTTTCTGTTTAAAGTTTTTTTTCATGTGAAATCAACTTTGTTATTTTTATATGAGCTAATTTAGTGTTAAAACAGCTATGAAAAATACATTGACAAAAATTCTCCAAATAATGTGAAATTACTTGTATAAATACCGAAAAAAAGAAGAAAGAAAATAATTGTCAAGCAGTGTCAAGATGTAAATAAGTCATTAGGTGGATCAGAAGTTTTTTTACTTTTTTTTAATGCATGGACTCTTTACATTCCTGCATTTCGAATGGTAAGTTTCTGCTGTCAATGGCAAGTTGTGTTCAAAAACATTACGTTAATTTAGTATGACATTTAATTTGTTCATTTTGCTGTTTCGTTATTGCATATCATTTTATTTGTAGTGCTATTTTTTTAAGTTATGATACAATCAATTTAAATTAACGAAAGAGATACAAGAAATTTTTCTCTTAGGTATACATATTCCGATCTGTAAATTTAAGTACATTCGTTGTTTTTGAAAAGCGATCAATGAAGTAAAATTTCGAGTTTAGAAAAGTCTGACAAATTTTCCGGCTTTTCTAAACTCGAAGTTTTACTTCATGCGCCACGCGTATAAAACACTGATTTAAATTGAAGTCAAAAAATATTGCGTAAGTTTTGTTTTTATTTTGTTTGTATTCTTTTAAATTAAATAAAATTGTATTTGTTTTTAAACACCCAAACGTCAACCGTTTGCGACGTTGCCATTTAATTGTTGTTGTATATTAGGTTGCCTGTAACAAAAGGAGATCATTGATATTGTATTATAGAGAGTAGATAAAAATATACTTTTTTAAATGATTGCTTAAAAAAATACTAAATATTCTTTAGTTTGGCCACAATTATTAGGGCTATTCCATATAAGAAAGTGTTTTATACGCGTATACGTTAAATTTAACGTATACGCGTATAAAACACTGATTTTTAATCAAGCTCATAATATATTGCTTTAGAAAACTGATAAAACAGTACACACCACATGAAATGAGTGTTTTATACGCGTGGTGTATGAAGTAAAATTTTGAGTTTAGAAAAGCCTAAAAATTTGGTTTGATCGCTACGCGACCAAACCAAATTTGTGAGGATAGCCATTGGAGTAGGTAAGACAGATTTCTTTATTTTTAGTTCATGAGAGTGTCAAAAGAGGGCGCTTGATATTCATAGAGTGTTTAATTTAAATGTGGTTTTCGTTTATTGGTAGTGCCATCTCTTAAAAGGTGACGTTAACTTGCGCAAGACGGTAAAAGAGGTTCCTTTAATTTTAATTCATGCGAGTATCGAAAGATGTCGCTTACATTTCATAGAGCGGTTAGTAGATGTGAAAGTTATCGAATTTTCCGTTAACGTTGACTAAGGACATTAAGCTTAAACAAATTTGGCGTCATTGAACAGTAACAAATAAAAAAATAAACATTTTGCGGTTCAATGAGCGATTTTTTTTGATTATACAATAATTTTTTTTATTATTGTACAATCATCAAAGCAGTTTTATTGTTTTTTATCCAGATTATTCCTTGATAAATAGTTGCATAAACGGAGACTTGTGCCTAATTCAAAGGATAATGTTAATTTTGCAGTTATTAATAAATTTTGGGAAAGGATTTGGGTAACAAAAGTAAAACAGAAATGTAAATTTTTAATATAATAGTTTTATTTTTATTAAACTTGATATATCTTTTTTTATAAAAAAAGCTATGAGATTAGATTTGTACAGAGTTCTGCACTATCACACAGTAGGCGGCAAATACAAAATCTACACTATACATTAAAAAAAACCTTACACAGTATATATCATCATTCATTATCATCATCGATCAATCGGCGTTTCTGTAAACGCCACAAATAGCCTCTGTATATAAATATATATCTATCAACTAATAACACAAAGTACTTTTTTTTATTATTCCTTTTCTTTTTCAAATATATGAATATATATAATATATAATAGAATTTTTCTTTTTTTTTTTTTACTTCACATCACCTTTATTATTTTTCATCGCGTTCTTGTATATCAGGCCACCACATATTCTTGAGATCAACTACACGATCGTATAAATCAAATAACACAATTGTTTTTTTCATTTACTTTAAAAAATAAATGAAACGGCAACTTAAAAAAATAATATTATTGAAGAATACTGATGTTTGTTTTACATATTAATAAAACATTTATATTATTAAAACATCGTCAGTTTGAAGGTAAAACTCATCAAACGCTTATCAATATAATAAGCCCAATGAGTTTGACTTTTAATCTGATGATTATACAAGAGAGATACAAATCTAAGTTGCCATTACATTTTTTTCAGACAATTTTTTTTTTCATTATAATTTTATATTTTTTCGTAAACTAATATCACAACGTAAAAGCTAAGTATATAAGTTTTATATAAAAAAATTAACCCCTCGTTTGTTCCCAACCCTTCAAATACTGTGAGAAATTAATTTCGATTTCCGAAAAACTAAACAGAAAAAATTTTACAAACACAAACCATCAGTTCTGAAGGTAAAATTCATCAAGTGCAGTTATTCCTTTGCCGTTTAAAATCAGCAAAACCATTAAGTGCTTTATATGTACTCAATGAACTTTACCGTTAAAACTAGCAACACTGGAGTGCTATTGATTTTTCAGCCATAGTAAAATGAGTAAACTGCACTAATTGTGATGATATACTTAATGATTTTTACCTTTAAAATGACAATTATTTACCTTCTCCTTTATCTATTACATAAAAATAAAAATGTGTCTTCTGTAACATATGTGTATGCTTCTTATAAAGATTAATACAAATGAGATAATTTTTATCCTTATGTAATACATAAATGAGAATTCACATAAAAAAACGAAATTCCACCCCGAAAATTATTGCGCCGAAAGACATAGCATATATTTTTTTATCTTAATTCATATAATATATATCAATTTTTTTGTGTTTTATTACGAGAAGTACGATCATCACTAAAGTTACATTATTTTTTTATCACGTTTCGCTTTTCTATACACACACAAAAAACAAAAAATAATCAATGATTGACAATAATATAACAAATATTAGAAAATAAATAACATGTATCCGTTTTTTTTGTTATCTCTTCACAATTGTTTCCTTATTTATATAAATTATGATATGATTAAACACTGTGATTTGTTTCTTCAGTTTTTTCTTTCGAAGTGAAAATTAATAAATGATGGCGAAAATGTTTTCAGTCTTTTCTTTTTTTAGAGAACTTACATAAAACGTAAATTCGGGTTCTCGTCGTCTTCGAGGTGAGCGGTGAGCCCTCGAATGCTTGTTTGTATTATCTTGTAGGCGTTCACTCGACGAACGAACGGTACAATTTGTTTTTCTCCAATTTGTAATCGGAGTCTATCATCACAGTTCCACCCCTCGCCATTTTCCTGTAACAAAAAAAAACAAATATTTAGTTAAAAAATTACACAAAAGAATGCAAATGTGTGGTTGGGTTTCTTTGTGATTTTGTGTTGATAGTTTAATAATAACCTATATTTTGCAATAATTGCTTTTTTTGCTTAAAGGTGAAAGTAACTTAAGGTTATCAATTTGCTACTTATTTAGTTATTTGTACAATTGTATAACATTAATTTAATAACATGATAACACAAATTTCATTAAATAAGCCCGAACTAGACTGAAGTGGTTGTTTAAACAAGGCTGAATTTGGTTGTTTAAACAAGACTGAAGTTGGTTGTTTAAACAAACATCAAAATGTTCAGCATTCAACAATTTTGGATTTGTTTGTGATTTATGTTGGTATCTAATGAACGATACTCCGGTCGGTCTATTTTGTACGATTGCAAAAATCTTAAACACGTTCACAATTAATAATACAGTAGTCAGAGAATTTCCAAGCAGTTGGCAGTAAACTCCCAGATGTTGTCTCTTATGAACGGGACCAATGGGCTCGTTTATTAAAATGTTCAACATTAAACATGTTTGGATTTGTTTGTAATGTATGTTAGTATGTAATGAACGGTACTCAGGCCGGTCTATTTTGTAGAATTGCAAAAATACACGTTCACGATTAACAGTTCGGTTAACAGAGAATTCCCCAACTGTAACTTGCGACGTAACCTCAAATTTAACTGTCGTGTATAAGAAAAAATTACAAAATTTTGATTGTAAATAACATTGTGATTGTGAAAGTGATTTTTTTAACCTAATATATTGTCCAATTTAAATAATAAAGTGAGTGAAATTTTATAATTCAGTTAATAGGTCTGTTCGTTACATGAACTATTGCTTGAATATGTTTCTTACATGAACTGGATACGTGCAATTGTAAATGTAAAGTTACACTAACTTGAACTGTGAAGTCACAAACTTTTCGGTTCAATTTAGTGTAGTACTAACGAACAAGCCTTATATCGTGTGCCTAATTTTGTGTTTCAAGTTATTTATGTTGAGTGATTTATTTTGTTGTTACTTACTTTAAGAATTGCGGGATGGGTATGAAATTCCAGCCGGCGGTCGACTGTTTCAAGTGGAGGGTGATCTCGAACGTTGAGGCGGTGGTGCGGTCGAAGTCAACCGTGCCCAGCAGTATGTCGTTCTGGTTGTCTCCCTTGAACCTGAGGTAGAGGGTGCAGCCACGCAGGCCGCACGGCTCCATCTCTGCCTCGGCCAGGATATCCCTGGCGATGGTCTGCAGGAGCCCATACGGGAGCAGCACCTCACCGCTCGAGAAGCGGCTCTTCTTTGCGCACCTCAGCTCATCGACGAGACGCGCCGCCAGGGCGTCCACCGTCCTCGACACCTCGTTCTCGTCGGCAAACGAGTAACTCTCGTAGTTCCAAACTGTAATAATTAAAAGAAAAAACTTGTAAGTACGATGCAAGTGTTGTAAAGATTTCCTTAAATTGAATTAGTGAAGAGATGATTAATTCTTGCTTTGTAATAAATAATAAAATAAAATCAATAAAAAACAGTTTAACTTTGTTTGTATAACATTATTTATTAATATGTGACTGTAGTTTCGGCAAATTTAGCTTCCCATTATCGAACATGAAGTGATATATGCAAAAATGGTTAGAGAAAAACAAATTACAAAACAGCTGTAAAAATGAGTGTATTAAATAAAAATTGTTTTTCTTGAATTGATTAAAAGTAATCAACCAATTTAAGAAGAACAATTTTTATGTTATTATTAAAAAGCAAAATTAAATCATCTCTTTACTAATTCATGACTAAGTACAGAAACAATTCACAAAACTGCGGAAATTAAATTTACGCTACAAGCTAATTATGCAATTCTAACATCGGTTGATACCTCTCATTTCTCGGAAAGCAGAATTTTCAAGCATCAGTGTATTGAAAAAGTGATGAATAACTTTATTTTAAACAGGAGACATATCAAGAGATTAATATTATGGTTGAAAACACAGGGGGTTAGTTATTTCATTATAAATAAAAATAAATTTATTTAACTTTGTTCATAATATATGCAATCCAATATACAGGATTGTTGTATGTTGCCTATATTAAAACACTTGAAGAAACAGAAATTAAACTTCGGAAGTTATAACTAAAGTGAAATAGAGTATTAACTCCCCCATTTTTAAATAAATGATGTAAAAAGAAACGCCGAGGGAATAATTATAATAGAAAAAATGGGTAAAGTTGGAAATAGAGAAATAAAGCCTAACTAATGTGCTTAAAGTCTCCGGAGTGCATTTATTTCATTTTGTAACTGCACTTTAAAATTAAATTACCCAGTTATCGATTGACTCGCAAAGATGCCGGTGACTTAACAGCTGAGTTAGCAAAGTTCCTTTGTCTGACTTTTTCGTAACCGTTATATCGATCCGCTTTAAAAAAAAAAACGCCGGTTTCACATAATTTTCACTCGATATACAAAATGTTCGTAAAAAATATACATATAAAATACATTTTGTGGTAAAACCGGCCTTTTTAGACCTACAAACCGGCCATTTTAAAGCAGTAAAAAAAGCGTAACCTACAAACCGGCATTTTTTCAATAGATTTACGTAAAAGTCGGCATTTTTCTCAGTAAATTTCTATAAAAACGGGCTTTTTTCACTTAAATAAAACACTTAATGATATCAAGTTCAACGTACAACCGGCATTTTTTAGCAGTAAAAAACTTAACCTTAAAAACCCATAATTTCTGTAAAAACCGGCATTTTTTTCTAGTTAATTTCTGTTAAAACCGTCTTTTTTTCAGTTAATTTCTTTAAAAACAGGCATTTTTTCTCTAGCAAATTTTCGTAAAACCCGAAATCTTATGAGAGCAGAGTTTTTTTCAGCGTAAATCCGGCTTTTTATAGCACGTTTTACATGTTCTAATTCTGATATCAGTTGAATGAACTTGCGTTTTCGTAAAACGCCGGCCGTTTTCAAAGCTTCCGAATTTTGTAACGGATTAAAGAAAAACGGGTAAACGGCACTTCAGGAATTATAAAATGGAAGTGAAGTAAGAAAAACTCTTCTTTACTAACTTCCGGTGATAAAATTATAAAAATTAAATTTAGTATTTTTATTACTGGAAGCGTTTTTATTTCACTTCAGTGAAATAAAAACTCTTAACCAATTTTCAGTGAGAATAATTATAAAATTTCAATTATGTAATTTTATCACTGGAAGAGTTTTTACTTCACTTTAGTCTTCTTTTACAATTTCTAGTGATAAAATTTCAAATATGTAATTTTATCACTATAAGCGTTTATGCTTCACCTTAGTGAAGTAAAAACTCTTACCAGTTTTCACTGATAACATTTAAATTATGTAATTTTATGACTGAAAGATTAAGAACTTCTTTACCAATTTTCATTGATAAAATTTAAATTATGCAATTTTATGACTGCAACAGTTTTTACTTCACTTCACTGAAGTGAAATCTGTTATTTACCAACCTGCAGTAATAAATAGAAAGATAGTTTAATAATAGAATATATCAGAGGCTAATCTTTGGGCAAGTTTCCAGAACTTTTTTTTAGAACGCACGCTTTTCATTGAGTCGATTTTTCTCGAATTTTTAATTCACGAGGATTTCTAGAATTTTTTCTACATTTCGATCATTTAAGTCTTTGGAAAAAAAAAGATGGCAATTATAAATTTTAAGAAAACAAAAACCCGAATTTAGTTTAAAAAAAAAACGCAAACGAAAAACAGAAGAGTTAATTTAATTCTTTAGTTAAGATTGGCTAAGTGAAATTATTATAATTAATAATAAATCGAAATAATAGAGTAGAAAATTCGCAGAGGAGAAGAAAATACTTTATTATAATTTTTCTTAAAGATTATTATTCAACTTTGATCATTTTAAAGTTAAATTAAATTTTATGAGGTTGATTTGATTTATTGTTTCAATTTGAAGTTTCTAGCGAGTGTTTCCACTCCCAGGCTAAGCATAAAGTAAAATTTCGAGTTTAGAAAAGTCTGAAAATTTGGTTTGGTCGCGTAGCGCAAAATTTTACTTCATGCGCCACCCGCTGAACTATTGTGCAGTTAAAATACACTGTTAAAGCAGTATGCTGATGTTAGTATATTTTAAACTTCACTTCAAATCAGTTTTTATACGCGTGGCGCATGAAGTAAAATTTCGAGTTTAGAACAGCCTGAAAATTTCGTTTGGTCGCTCCGCGCTTCGCGACCAAACCAAATTTTCTAAACTCGAAATTTTACTTCATGCTTAATCTGGGAGTGGAAACCCTCGGTAAAAGCTTTAAATTGAACTTCGATAAAAATCAACGAATGCTTTTGTTAATAAATTTTAAGTAAGTTTATTATAAAATTTTGAGCTTTTACAATTCGAAAAACTGCAAATTTATTTCGTTTAACAAAACATTGTGATTTTAAAATTCGAGCAGTTTGTTTTGCAATATATTTAAATACACCTAAATTTCACAAAAAAAACCTGTATTTTTTTGTGATTCAGAAAATCTAAAGTTCTAGAAAGAACAAATAAAAAAACGAAGTAGTTGAGGAAGAATAAATTTAAATTAAACAAAACGAACCTATATATTTTTTTGTGATACAGAAAATCTAAATTCTGGAGTTCTAGAAAGGACAAACAAAGAAAAAACGAAGTAGCTGAGGAAGAAGAATAAATTTAAGTTTAACAAAACTAACCTATATTTTTTTGAGTTCTAAATTCTGAGGATCCAACAAAGGACAAACAAAAAAAAAAGGAAGTAGATGAGGAAGATGAATTAAATCATCGCTTCAGCTGATTCAGAAGATCAGCTGTTTTATTAGAAAGCAGCGTTAAAGTAGAGATAATCCGAACATAAGACATTTGAAAGTTACACAGAGTGTGTAAAAATTCTAGTAGATTTGATTTCAAAGATGAAGATTTGCTTAGAATTCTAGAAATTTTATACAACTCACCGGAACTTTTTAGAAAGCAGCGTTTAGAGATAATCCGAACATAAGACGTTTGAAAGTTACACAGAGTGTGTAAATATTCTAGTAGATTAGATTATAAAGATGAAGATTTGCTTAGAATTCTAGAAAATTTTATAAAACTCATCGACTTTTTCAAAAACGCACCGGAACTTTTTTAAAAACTCACCGGAAGTAAGTGCTAACAAAGAAGGGAAAGTAGGCGGCGCTTTCTTTATGTTTGAGTTAAAACAAATTTGTTAGAATTAAAATAAAAAGTTTGTTGATACAAAATGTGTTTAATCCTGTCCAAACAAGTTTCATCAGGCTTTTTTGAAGGTAAGGAGATAACATTTTTTCTCAAGTGAGTCGTGTTTTGTATAAATTAATGAAAGATGAAATATAATACGTATTTGTTGTAGCAAAATTGTAAAAGGAAAGCGAATTAATTGAAACCGGAGTGAAACTGGCCGAGCTGCTGTTGCCAAGCGAGCGCGCGAGGAGGTCAACCGAGGTCAGAGGAGCCAATAGAAAGCCGGCCGGCCCAGCTGATTCCACTAACACACTAAACAAAACCTACCTTCAGGACTGCTGTACTCGACTTTGGAAACTGGAAGGACCTCCATTGCGATTCACCTTCTGTTATCGTTCTATCACAAACTCACAAAAAAAAACGCTACGTTCCTCTCTTTCTTATCACAAAACAAAGAACAAAGCCGGCGTTCTCGGTCCACTTCTGCCTCTCAAGCACTGACGGAACGACTGACGACTGTTAAGCAACTGTTTGGTAATCAGCTGGAGGCCGGTATTTATGTGAGCGCTCCCCACCGCCTGCCCCCACCCGGCACGAACATCTGATCGAAGGGAATCGGGTTCATCCGTGTGGTGTACGTGATCTTTAGCAACGCACCACACAGGCCTACAGCTATATATACATTGCTATATACTTTTTTGAACTCTTATGTATTTAATCGTTCCTTTGTTTCTCTGCATGAATATTTACCGAAACTGATTATTTTCTCGTATTCGGCGTGCAGCTTTTTCAACTTCGATTTTTTTTGTAGAGGGAAAAAGGGCCTAGGATGAGGAACGCGCTCGAAATTTCGCACCGGCTATCGATTTTCTTTGTTCGTCAACGTTTCCTTTGTTAGATCGCGTACGATTTTCATCTGCTTTTTTTTCTTAAAACAAGAAAAAGCTGATTTACTAAATTAAAAAAATGCAATTATAATCTGAACACAATATAACTTTGTTATATTAACTGTGTTTAACTAAACTAATCCACTTAATTCAAAAGAAACTTAGTTTCTTTGTTATACCCGGGGTTGTGATGTTTAAAACAGTGTTTTAAACATGTTTAAAATCAGCCGTCGGTTTTGTTTTAAACATGTTTTAAATCCCAAATTAGTTTAAAAGATGTGTTAAACGCTAAATTTGTTTGAAACGTTTTTTTATTATTATTTTAAATTTGCTTAATTATATTTTATACTACTCCATTAAGATTTTTTATTTACATTTTTATATTGTAGCTAAATTGTTGAAGATATTTCGAATAACATTATTAAACATAACATTTTATTAAAATAAAATATGGAACAAGATAAATTCAAATTTAAAACTATTTGAATTCGAGAAAATAAGCTTACGCTTCTTATAGTTTGCACACTTTAAACATAATATATGAAATTACGAAAAAACTATTCGTGAAAATGCAAACAGTGTCTTAATTAAAAAGACAATTTAAGACGATAAATATTCATTGAAACAACTACTTCCCGTGCAAATACACCTCCGGATATTTAATTATACAATGAAAAAATATGGAATATGTGTGCATAGATGCAATTTTTAAATACAGGGAATTTTTCTTTCAGGTATAATAATAATAATAATAATCCATTTATTGTCCAACAGGAAATATTTCCCAATTACAAGACAAAAACAAAACACAAGCCTGGTACATATAAAAATATAATAATAATTAAATTAGAATAATTCTGTAACAATAAAATTACTTATTAAGTGTTGAAGGCGTGTCCTGTGAATATAAAAACAAATTTTTAGTAAGAATAATTGATTCACAATTGGCTCCAAATTACAGAGTAACAGTTTTAGAGAATCATGAAAGATGTCACTACAATGCGAAATTGTATTAAAACAATTACAAATAAGTATACATATGCATACACTGTAAAATTTACGACATTCGTTGTTTTTTTTAAAGATTTCAATTTGAAATTGTAAACGAGGGTTTTCCACTCCCAGACTAAGCATGAAGTAAAATTTCGAGTTTAGAAAAGCCTGAAAATTTGGATTGGCCGCGTAGCGAAGCGGAGCGGCCAATCCAAATTAGGCTTTTCTAAACTCGAAATTTTACTTCATGCGCCACACGTATAAAACACTGAAATATCGTAAAGTTTAAAATATCCGGATTTAGCAATCTAATATGTAGATATGAATAAAACGTGAGTCAAATTCTGCGCTGAACAAATTGTTTAAAACAGTGATTATATCCAATCCAACAACTCTAACGGATATTAGGTTGCCTATAATCGTTGTTGTATGTGTGTGTTTTTTGAACTTCACTGTAATTCAATGTTTTTAAGCGTGGCGCATGAAGTAAAATTTCGAGTTTAGAAAAGCTTAATTTGGATTGGCCGCTCCGCTTCGCTACGCGGCCAATCCAAATTCTTAGGCTTTTCTAAACTCGAAATTTTACTTCATGCTTAGTCTGGGAGTGGAAAACACTCGTTAAAAGCCTCAAATTAACCGCTTTTAAACAACGAATTCCCGCAAATTTAAAAACGCTGTAATTATCGGGATATGTATACTAAAAAAAAAAATGCTCTGTATGTTCTGTTTTAATCACGTTTTAAACGTGTTTTAAACATGGAATAAATTGGAATTGTGAAAATTGTGAAATTTTCCTGTATGTTAATATTTAACAAAATTCACAATGTTTCAATAATTATTACTATTTTAAACAAAATCGTGGAAACCAATACACATCATAAAATTTCACAAACACTTCAGAATTGTCTGTAAAAATTAGAACAAATTAACACAAATGTAAAATTCCAAACGATTTATTGATTAGTGGAATTTAACCTAAATTTTAAAACTGTCTTTGAAAGATAATTGGCTCCCCAAAATTGCTCTCTGGATTCATTACAAATAAAGATGTTTAATAATAATAATAATAATAATAATCTTTATTAAACGGAATCACCATTTCACAAATATAAAATACCAAAATGTTCACAATATATTAAAAACTATTGAAAGGTATTCCCGTAGACTTTAATAAGTAGAATGGATTATGATAAATGTGTTTATTTCTCTCCGTTCTAGTATGTTGACAGAACAACTTTTTACAAAATCACTTATGACATTCAACTAAATATAAACCATATAAAAACGCTCGCCAGAGCTTAGCGATTTTATCCAACACTCCCTCTCGAGATGATGACGTATTTTTGAGGATCAAACGTTGTTAAGTCCCAGGAGTTCGAGACATTTGCGATGATTGGATCCCGAAAGTCCTTTGGTTAACACATCAGCCGCCATTTCATTTGTTGGGACATATTTAATTTCCAAAGCTCCAGCTTCAATTATTTCGCGTACAAAATGATGTCGAACATCAATATGTTTGGTGCGATTGTGAAAAATTGGGTTTTTAGCCAGTTTCTGTGCACCACAATTGTCACTTAAAAGTTTCACTCTCGTCATCTTATCGAAACCAAATTCATTAAGTAATCTCTGAAGATGTATGGCGTCTTTTGCAGCTTCGGTAAGAGCCATATATTCCGCTTTAGTTGACGAAAGAGCCACTGTTGGTTGTTTCCTTGATTCCCAAGTGACTGGACACCCTCCTAGAATAAAAGCGTCGATGAGGCAGTTAGCCCAATCAGCATCAACGTATCCCATTAAAGGCTGCGCAGTTTTCCTGAATTTTAGCCCGAGATCCGAAGTTCCTCGTAAGTATCTAAGTACTCTCTTCGCCGATTTCCATTGGGTGTCGTTGTAGCATGAATTAAATTGACTCAGATAACTGACAGCATATGCTATATCTAGTGCAAACTGCGAGGTACATGAGGGAACCGATTAATTCTCTGTATGGAAATTTGCTCAGTTTTGAATTCGATGATTCTTTGTTCTTCTGCAGCTTTGTGCCTAGATCGAGAGGAGTTGCCGAAGAACGAGATTTGTTCATTCCAAAACGCTCAAGTACATCTTTAATATATCCTCGTTGATGCATCGAAATTGCATTGTGTTGTCGAGAAAATTCTATACCAAGGCAGTAATTAACTTCTCCAAGGTGTTTAATCTCAAAGCTTTGCGACAAGTGATTTGTGAGTTTTTTGATCGTGTCTTTATTTCTTGATGCAACTAAAATATCGTCGACATATACAGTCATCAATAGTATATCGTCGTTTCGTTTTTCGTGGAATACACAGGGATCTTCCTTCGATTGAATCAATCCGTATTTATTCAGTTCTTCACATAAACGTATCCCAATACACTGTCGTCCGGCTTGACGTAAGCCATAGAGTGCCTTTTTCAGAAGACATACCTTATTCCCTCCCTCTAAGTCTCGCATCATCTGTTGTGCTTTTCTTCCGACTTCGCTCGACGGTTCTTCACTGTGAATAATCTTCTCTAATGTTTGAATAGTGTATTCGGGAATTTCCATGTAAATATGTTCGTCCAAGATTCCATTTAAATAGGCTGTTGTTACATCAAACTGTTGAATTTCCATGTCATATTCAGCAGCCAAAGCTATTACAGTCCGAATTGAACCTAGGCGTGCTACGGGCGCAAAAGTCTCATTAAAATCTATTCCAGGACGTTGAGAGAATCCTTTCGCGACGATTCTTGCTTTCCTTTTATTCAATGTTCCGTCCGAGTTCTATTTATTTCGTAAAATAACGCGACTTCCAACGATTTGTTGATTCCTCGGCCGATCGACGAATGTTCACGTATTATTTTTTATGATAGACCTCAATTCCGCTCCCATAGCGTGGAACCATTCGCTCGAATCCGAACTGTTGACGGCTTCGTGTATAGGGATTTCAGCAAGGCAAGCAACACATTCAGTAACTGATTCTTCGATTGGTGGATTTTCCTCGGCATTATTAACCATTTGGTATTCCTTGTGAGGTCTCCCTCTTAATCCAGTAGTTATTTTTTGGTCTTCCTGGTCCTCTTTTTGGGCATTCTGGAACTGCGTCTTCGTCGTTACTCTCTTGTTGTCTTTCCTTGGTTCCATGGTTTCCGTCTTCTTCTTCTTCGATTTGATCTAAATCTTCGTTATTTCTTACGATTTCATTTTCCGCAATTCTTTGCATTTCGAATTCGATTTCTCTCACTTTCGAGACTTCTTCGTTTGTTTGATAAAACTCTTCATTTTTCTTTTCAGATGAGATCGTTGAGTTTTCTTTAAATCTTACATCTCGTGTGATATCGATTTTCTGTTCTTCCGTAATCCATACTCTGTAGGCTTTTGACGTTTCTGAATAGCCGACGAAAATTCCTCGCTTCGATCGAGATTCGAATTTTCCTTTGACAGGTTTTCGATTAAACGTGAACATTTTGCATCCAAAATGTCTAAAATAACTTACGTTTGGTGCTTTCCCGGTCCATTTTTCGAAAGGAGTCTTTCCATTTAAAGATCTCGACGGACATCTATTTCTTATGTAGTTTGCCGTATTCGCGGCTTCTCCCCAGAACGAATGAGGCAAATTTGATTGAAGCAATAAACATCGCGTCATCTCTACCACAGTTCGATTCTTGCGTTCTGCTACTCCATTTTGTTCAGGGGTATGTGTTACGGTTAAGCGTCTCATTATTCTATTTTGCTTCAAGAAATCTTCAAATTCTTTATTAATATATTCCCGGCCGTTGTCGGTTTGCAAGAATTTAATTTTTCTTTGTGTTTGGGTTTCAACGAGCGCTTTAAAATCTTTGAAAACCTTGAAAACTTCGTCCTTGGTCTTGATCATTCGTATTTCGCACCATTTTGAATAATCGTCAATGAATGTAACGAAATATCGAGCATTTCCGTTCGACTTGACTCTCATCGGTCCACATACATCGGAATGAATAATTTCTAGAAGTTCCGAACCTCTGTCAGATTTCTTAGGAAACGGTGACCTCGTCATCTTTCCTTTTAGACAAATATCACATTCCAAATTTTCTTTTAATTCGGTCAGCTTCATTCCGAGAACAGCTCCGCTTTTACTGCCATTTACCAGATCGCGTACGTTCAGATGTCCCATTCTAGGATGCCAATCAGTAGTTGCATTAAACGTCGATTCTGTTAACGCATGACAGACATCTTCAGTTTCTTTTATGAAATATAATCCGTCGATTCGCTTTGCTTGTAGCACTGCGTTGCCATGTTTATCGATAATCGAGGCGTTATTCCTTTTGAAAGATACTTCGAATCCTCGATCAGTGATTTTTCCAACGGATAATAAATTTGTGCGGAGATCTGGCACGTAGAAAACATCCTGAAGATCAACTTTCTTTGATTTCCCTTTGAATTCGCGTGCAATACAACCTTTTCCACGAGACTTTATTTCCGTTGAAGCGTTGCTAGCTAAATTCAACTTCTGATTTCTCGTTTCAGATATCGTCACAAAATTTCCTTCATTTTTACATAAGTGTGACGTGCAGCCACTGTCGAGACACCAATTTTTGTCGAGATGTGTCGATTTTGCTCTAAAAACTTGCTCAGAGTGTTCTCCCATGGCGTAGAAACTCACGGTTTTTGCTGAACTCGCACTATTGCAATCCGCAGCCTTGTGTCCTTTCCTTCCGCAGCGATGACACTTAAAATTGAAAAACTGTTTTTCGTTCGATCCACCGTTTTTGGAGTTTGAATTCCGCCGTTTATCGAATTTCTTCTTCACGAACATCGCGTCCGATGAGGTTATTCGAGTGTCATTCTTTCGTGCTTCAGCCTCTTCCACGATCTTTACCCTCAGGGCTTCCGGTGTCGGTAAGTCGTCGCGCGACTCGATTGCACATCGGAAATTTTCAAAACTTGGAGGAAGACTATACAATAACATGATTGTTAACAGATCTGGATTTACCTCGATATCCATTTCACTCAATTTATCTAGCGTGTCGAAAAATTTCCGAAGATGATCACCAATCTCTTCGTTATCCTCCATCCGATGCAAAGTTAATCTTTTCAACAGCGTTGCCTTTCTGGCTGGTCCACGAGATTGGTAGATATTTTTTATTTTTTTCCATACCTCGTTTGATGTAACGCAGTTCTTGATCTGCTTAAGCTCGGTTGGGTTTATCGACAAAATCACGTCCGATTTTGCTTTTCGATCTTCTGTTTCCCATCTTGCGATTTCTTCAGCCGACGCACTATCACCAGCGACGAGATCGGGCTTCCGTTTTACTCCGATGACGTATGACCAAGCATCATTCTTTATCAGGAGAGGTTCCATTTGAATCTTCCATGTATCATAATTATCCTTGTTTAAGAGTTCAATCCTCACACTGTTTGAAGAAGCCATCTCTTTTTCCTTCAAGCGATACTTTTCCTTAATACACGTTATTTATTCTTGTTCCACGAATAAATCAAATCAATCCTTCACTTCTCTTATTTAACGTTATTCTGGGCCCATAACCTATTGAAAGGTATTCCCGTAGACTTTAATAAGTAGAATGGATTATGATAAATGTGTTTATTTCTCTCCGTTCTAGTATGTTGACAGAACAACTTTTTACAAAATCACTTATGACATTCAACTAAATATAAATAATATAAAAAAGCTCGCCAGAGCTTAGCGATTTTATCCAACAAAAACAAACAATAATTCAACTACACTAAAATCACGCCCGTAATTAATGATACAATCAATTATATAAAATTAAAAATTTAAAAAAAAAATCATATATAACTACCCCAAACTTTAACAAAATAATACTTATGCAATTAAACTAAATAATAATAGTTATGCAACTAACTAGAAATAGCACCCTGCCAATAGAATGACCGCAATTTCAAAATAAATGTTTTAACTTCCTTTTAAAAGAAACAAAATCAGTGCCCAAAATGTCGAAAGTGTCGCTTGCGTTACAATGATTAATGCATCTCATAATTCTATTAAGAGGACCATTAAAAGTGTAATTATTTCTGCATCTACTAATAAAAAACACATCCTTACTTCTACTTTTAGTTAAATATGGGTTTACATTAAATTCTACCAAACCAAGTAACTTAATCGAATTAATCTCGCCATGGGTTTACATTAAATTCTACCAAACCAAGTAACTTAATCGAATTAATCTCGCCAGAGACAAGTTTATGAAAAAAACATAAATCCAGTTCAATCCTACTAGATCTTAATGAAGCAAGGTTTAAATTATTTAATAGAATATATGGGTTTTGATCTGGAATGCCGAATTTGAATGAAACATATCGTGTAAATTTATTTTGAACCCTTTCCAGCATAGTAATATATGTACTATAGTATGGAGACCACACCATACTAGCATATTCCAATTTTGATCTAACCAAAGAGCAGTAGAGTAATTTAATGGTTGATAGATTAAATTTATTACCGTTCCAAAATCAATACCGAGGGTTTTAAGTGCTTTCTTAGTAATTAAATCAATATGCTGATTGAATGTCAAACATTACTCCTAGATCGTTAATGCACTCAACTTGCATTAAGTTGGAATTGCTTAATTCATAACTAAAATTAATTGTAGTAGACCTCCGTGAAAATTGAATGAATTTACATTTTTGAATGTTTAAGGCTAAATCATTAATATCGCAATATTGCACAAGCTTATCAAGACAACACTGAATATGACGCTGATCAGCAGGACATTTAATTGATTTGAATAGTTTTAAATCGTCTGCAAAAAACAGATATTCGCAATTTATGAATGCCTTGCTTAAATCATTTATAAATAGAAGAAAAAGGATTGGTCCGCAATGGGTTCCTTGCGGAACCCCAGAAGGCACATGAATAGGTTCTGATAGACAATTAGCTTTTTTCACAATTTGCGATCTATTACATAGGATAGAATCAATCCATTTAATAGCGGTACCATGAAACTCAAATCACTTTAGCTTGTTAATCAATAATTTGTGGTTAACTCTATCAATTGCCTTGGAGAAGTCAGTGTAGATTGCATCAACTTGATGTCCCTTCTCCAAGGCATCTAATATACAGGGTGTCCCATTAGTGCGGTCTCGGAAGATATCTCAGCTCTCGGTAAAGATAGAAAAAAAATGTTTTCACAAAATTTGCTTGATTTTAAGAGCTGCATAACCTAAAATTATTTTCAAATATACAGGGTGTCCCATTATTCCATACTTAATACCAACTTTGTTATTTTAAATGGAACACCCTATATATTATTTTTTTATTTGATCCGCCTTTAAATAACCTACACAAAGATATATCATTTTCGGCACTTTAGGTAATTCGTTACTTAAAAAAAAAATATTTTTTGAAAATGTTGGCAGTTTTAGTACTTTACTTAAAAATTCACTGTGTTCGTATTTTTAAGATACCAGTCTGAAATTTTACACACATATGCAGTAAAGAATGCTCTATCCATTGACTATAACACATTTTAATATTACTTATAAAACCTAGTAAAAAACTACCCTCGAATATTTAATATTTAAAATGTACATTACTTCATTTTTTTAAATGGGACATCCTATATTTTTTTATTTTATCAAATCCGCAATAAAAAATGCTTTATTTCTTGTATATCATACCCTTTATCTATTTTCATTAGTTTTGGAGATATTAACATTTTTCTGTCAAATATAGGGTATACAAAAAATAAAGCATTTTTCATTTCGGATCTGATAAAGTAAAGAAATATAGGGTGTCCCATTTAAGAAAATGAAGTTATGTACATTTTAAATATTAAATATTAGAAGGTAGTTTTTTATAAGGTTTTATAAGTAATATTATAATGTGTTATAGTCAATGGATAGAGCATTCTTTACTGCATATGTGTGTAAAATTACAGACTGATATCTTAAAAAATAAGGACACAGTGAATTTTTAAGTAAAGTACTAAAACTGCCAAAATTTTCAAAAAATATTTTTTTCTGAAGTAACAAATAACCTAAAGTGCCAACAATGATATATCTTTGTGTAGGTTATTTAAAGGCGGATCAAATAAAAAAATAATATATAGGGTGTTTTATTTAAAATAACAAAGTTGGTATTAAGTATGGAATAATGGGACACCCTGTATATTTGAAAATAATTTTAGGTTATGCAGCTCTTAAAATCAAGCAAATTTCGTGAAAACATTTTTTTTTCTATCTTTAACGAGAGCTGAGATATCTTCCGAGACCGCACTAATGGGACACCCTGTATAGCTTTGGTACTCCAATAAATTTGTAACTGTGGACCGTCCAATACAAAAATTAAATTAAAATGTTATTAAGATAAAGATTGGCCTTCGTTTTAATCGAAGCATTAACAAAATTGCATAACTTGAATCGAAAATAGAGCTGATGATTGAAATTGACTAACATGTATTTATTTATGTGTTAAAAAATGTGTGAAAACGCATATAATATGTTTTCCTCTTAAAAAAATCCTTCTAACAAAGATTTAAAAACTGTTAAGAAAATATAAAAATACAAGAAATCAAATTAAAAAAAACGCTGTAATTATCGCTATATGTATACTCAAAAGAAAAATGCTCTGTATGTTCTGTTTTAATCACGTTTTAAACGTGTTTTAAACATGGAATAAATTGAAATTGTGAAAATTGTGAAATTTTCTTGTATGTCAATATTTATCAAAATTCACAATTTTTAAATAATTATTACTATTTTAAACAAAATCGTGGAAACCAATATACATCATAAAATTTTACAAAAACTTCAGAACTGTAAAAATTAGAACAAATTAACACAAATGTAAAATTCCAAACGAGTTATTGATTAGTGGAATTTAACCTAAATTTGGAAACTGTTTTTGAAAGATAATTGGCTCCCCAAAATTGCTCTCTGGGTTCATTACAAATAAAGATGTTTGTTATTAAGATAAAGATTGGCCTTCGTTTTAATCGAAGCATCAACAAAATTGCATAACTTGAATCGAAAATAGAGCTGATGATTGAAATTGACTAAAATGTATTTATTTACTTGTTAAAAAATGTGTAAAAACGCACAAAATATGTTTTCCTCTAAAAAAAAATCCTTCTAACAAAGATTTAAAAACTGTTAAGAAAATATACAAATACAAGAAATCTATGTTTAGATTCATAAGAAAGAGTGATACAATTAAATTTCACTTAGTTTGACAATGATTACCGTCTAATAATAATAATATCTTTATTTGTCTAACAGGATAACCCAACTACAGAACAAAAATTTTAATAACAGAAAAAAGCAAAAATACATGTAAGTGTAAATAAATGTAGTAGTGATTACAAATAAAATGAAATAATGGTTCTAAATAAAAATTTCACTAAATTGTGTAATTGAAACTAAGAATGTGGGCGTATTAACGGTGAAACACTAACTAATGTGATTAATGAATTTTAAAATAGGCTGGGGCAGGGGTCTCCAATTCTACATAATCAAATAAGCCAAGATTCAAATAATTGTATAAGAATTCTTAAAAACTCTTATTTTTATTTACACGCGCCTTCTTGATACGGAAAAAAACAATTGATATTTTCTTTTGGATACTTTATGGATCACCCTGTATAAAAACAATCTCGTCGAAATAGCTGAAATACATGTATTATACTTTTCTGTAGCTCCAATAGGTTTGAGTTATAACGTTTTTTTTTGTCAAAATTGATTAATGCCGAGAATGTACGCGACTGTGCTCGCTTTTTTGTATTGTATGTTCAATAAAAAAAACCTGTAGAGTGCCATGATTTTACTTTTTTTTTAAATTTAGGTTGGCTACACGCTTAGGAATTGACATTCATTTATTTATTTATAATATCGTATGTTCAATAAAAAAAAACCTTTAGAGTTCCATGACTTTATCTTTTTTAAAATTTATGTTGGCTATTGACATATAAAACGTCAAACATATAAATTATAATGCATAATTTCATAGTTGCCAACCTACAATATTTTCCATGGCACTCTAGAGATTTTATTATATTTTGAACATACTGTATATAATTTTAGAGTTGCCAACGTACAATATTTTCCATGGCACTCTAGAGGTTTTTTTTTATTGAACATATCATATTTCGCAAAAGTTGCAAATAACTCAATAACTAATGAGAATACAGAAAAAATTGTTCTAATGAAAGTTTTAGATAATACATTTTTTGACAATTTCTCTATCTTCACGTTTTTTCGTAACTATTTTTTTTCTTGGAGAAAGTATAAGTATAATTTACATTCAATTTGATAAAAATTTGAGTACTACAAGTTTAATGCACTCTAGTGTCAGAAGTGAACAAAAATAAATGCATAACATGCATGCGTTTAATATGTTTACAGATAACATGTTTATAATTTATTCGTGTATGAGCAATGTATATGCAATTGTATGCCCATTGTCCTCTTTTTATGCAGAAATTACATAAATTAAGTGGGAAATCATTGAAACTAATAATAAACTACAAAAAAATAATAGAACACAGAGCACAAATTTAATAATTGTTATTTGCGAAAATATTTTTTATTAATTAGTAAATCTCAATGAGTTCAATTTCAGACTGGAAATTTATTTTTTTAAATGCACTTATGATAATAACCAAAATATTACATTTGAAAATTACAGTTTACTTTACCGAAAAACTTGTCTTTTATGACATACTGGGTTTAGTGCTTAACGTTTTTCATACTAACATTTTCTACAAAGTATATTTAACAAATTAAAACCTTAATATCAGCCTGTTTTAATAGAATTATCTTAAATATCGTTATAGTTTAATTGTACAACGGTAAATGTATATGTTTTTCTTGTATTTTTATATTTTACCAACAATTAAAAAAAATAGTATTCTTTATTAATCTTTTAAGTAAACATAGACTTCTTGTATTTTTATATTTTCCTAACAATTTCAAAAAATAGTATTCTTTATGAATCTTTTGAGTAAACACAGATTTCTTGTATTTTTATATTTTCCTAACAATTTTTAACATTTTTTTTAGTATTTTTTTTATGAATCTTTTAAGTAAATATAGAGTTTTTGTATTTACATTTTCTTTTCGAAGGATTTTTAAAGAAAAACATATTTTGTGCGTTTTTGCGCTTTTTTTAATAATTTTAGTCAACTTCAATTATTAGCTGTATTTTGTTGATGATTTTGTTGATGCTTCGATAAGAACGAAGGCCAATTTGTATCTTAATAATATTCGCTTTATTGAAAACAAAAATTAAGCTAATTTTTTCCTTTTACAGATTCAGTGAACTTCGTGAAATTTGATATGAAGAAAACAATTAACTTTTTACCACTTTCATTTTACTTTTTTATTTCCGTGTTTGTTTTTATACAGGGTGATTCATAAAGTATCTAAGAGAAAATATCAATTGTTTTTTTCTAAATTAAGAAGGCGAGTGTTTATCAAAGTTATCAATATTATATATAAGAGTGTTTTTTAAAGATTTCAATTTGAATTTTTAAGCGAGGGTTTTCCACTCCCCGCGTAGAAAATTCGCTGCGCGACCCGAGACAAATTTTCACGGGGCTTTTCTAAACTCGAAATTTTACTTCATGCGCCACGCGTATAAAACACTGATTTAACGTAAAGGTTAAAAGCACATAAACAAAATATTCATGAACATCTCCATAATTAATTCGAATTATTTTTTGATGATTCAATTTCTTTTGTAAGTATTCGAATCTTTTTGTAAGTATTCGAATCCCTTTGCAAGTATTCGAATCCTTTTATAAATATTCGAGTCCTTTTATTAAGACTCGAATCACCCGCATTTGGATTCGAATACAAATCTTTTAAAAAAAATGTAACGAATATCAATCACGAATCCAGTTTAAGTGAAGTATTCGAATACCTCTTTTAAATCCTCTGAAAGGATTTGAATCCTGCCCAGCTCTGTAATCAATTTATATTAATAATTACATTCTCTGACTAAAATGACGGCATATGGATTTAAATTTCGACATATGGATTGGTATTTTTTGACAGTGTTGTAATAATCATGATTTGTTTCGGTTATTATGATATTTCTTTGTTTTTCATGACAGTATTCATATATTTTGACAATTATAACGTTTTTGGACAACTTTCGACAATTATGATACGTTTTCGACATGTTTGCAGTTAGAAACAAAATATAGTGTTGTTATAGTAAAAAATAATTTATTATTGACAAAATGCTTGTGTGAGCAGTGGCGGATCCAGATAGCAATTTTTTTGGGGGAGGGGACATTTAGTAAAAAAAAACTATTTTAAAAATGTATTTATTGTATATAAATACATATTTTATTCTCTAATTTGTTAACATTATTATAAACTAGGTAATAGCACCTAGTTTATAACAGAGCTGGGCAGGATTCGAATCATTCAGGATTCGATTCCCGGATTCGAATCCTTTTAGAGGATTCAAAAGAGGTATTCGAATACTTTAGTGAAAACGGATTCGTGATCCGGATTCGTTAAATTTTTTTAAAGGATTCGAATTCTTATAAAAGGATTCGAATCCTTATACAAGGATTTGAATTCTTATAAAAGGATTACTTACTTACTTACTTACTTACTTAAGCCATTTATTTTCTTTTGGATATACATACATATAATAATAAGTGAGTATACAACAAGGAAAATCGTCACAAAAAACAACTACTATTGTAGGCCTGGCCCAATTCAGAAATAATTGAAATATTCTGCCATCGTATATGGTTCTATTTGTACTAAGAGAGTTTTAATTTCATTCTTAAAAGTATGTGAATAAATCATGTTTCTGTATCTAGCTGGAAGAGTATTAAATAATTTCATCATGGCGTAGTAAGGGGTCTTTTCAACCATAGACAAATTGTGTTTTGGGTAGATATAACTAATATTTGCATTCCGTGTATTGTGGGAATTTTGGTTAAGGAACAGTCTGAATTTTTCTTTGTTTTGAAAAATATATGAAAGACTTTCATAAATGTACAGTGCCACTACTGTTAATATGTGATTTGTTTTAAATAGGCCGCGACATGAATCCCTGTATCTTTTATTAAATATTGTTCTAATTGCGGCTTTTTGTGTTGTCAATATTTTCGAAATGTCATTACTTACACCCCAGCATATTATGCCGTATTTCATAAGAGAAGTGAAGTAGCTGTTATATACTAACAGTAAAGTAGAGAAGTGTACATATGGTTTTATCCTTCGTATACCGTATAAAGTGTTATTCAGTTTACTGTTTACTTTAATAATCTGACCTGTCCAATCCATGTGTCTATTGATAATAATACCCAAGAAGTTACATTGCGTTTCAATTTTTAAGCTCGAATTATTTAATTTTATATTATTTGGGAGTTCGTTAGTAGATCTTTTCGTTGCGAATATTATTGAATTGGTTTTAGTTTGGTTTAGAAACAATTGGTTTTTGTTCAAGTATGTGGCTATATCCTGTACTATATTGCTTGCTATATTGACTAGATCCAAATAGGTCTTATGTTTCAACAATACATTGTTGTCATCTACATAGCTTACCATTATGCCATAATTAGGATTCATTATTTGAAATATGTCATTTATGTAAATGATGAATAGAGTAGGTCCTAAGATGCTGCCCTGTGGTATGCCTGCACTGATCTCAAGTGTACTAGATTCTTTTATACTGTTGTCAGTATGGTATTGAACTTTTTGCTTTCGATTGTGTAAATATGATTTTATTATGTCATTGGCGACTCCTCGGATGCCATATTTATTTAACTTGGTTAGAAGTATGTTATGATTTACACAATCGAAAGCTTTCGATAAATCTAGAAATATTCCTAAGGGAATGTCTTTATTGTCTAGAGCATTGCCAATGAAGTCAACTAAGTCAACGAAAGCCGATTTAGTCGATTTGTTCGTGACATACCCATGTTGCGCTTTATTAAATATTTTATATTTGTCAAAAAATGAAACGAATCTAGTATTAAGAGACTTTTCAAAAATTTTGAGAATGCTAATTGGTCGGTAGTTTGAGAGTACTTTTGGATCTCCATCTTTAAAAATAGGTTTAACTATTGAGGTTTTTAGACTATCGGGAAATTGTCCTGTTTCTATGGATTTGTTTATTATTTGACATAAAGGATATTTAATCAGATGTATACAACTTTTTATTACTTTTAGCGAGATTCCATCGGTTCCACACGATTCTGTTTGTTTAAGACAATTTGTAATTTTGTGAATTTCACTCTCAGTGACCGGCTCTAAAAAAATTGAAAAATCATTTGCTTTTATGTCATCGTCATAATTTACTTTAGTGATTTGTCCTAACACTCGTGAGGATGTGTCAATGAAATATTTATTGATCTCGTTTGGATCTACATGAAGACGATTCTTAGGTGCGTTTGACTGCTGAATTTCTCGTACAATGCTCCAAGTCGTTTTATTTATATTGCTACTATTAAAAAGTTTTTGGTCATAGTGTTTTTTCCTAGATTCAATTAGTAAGCTGTTGTACTGTTTTTTTATAGATTTGTATTCTTCATTGTATTTTTGATCGTGCATGCGTAATATTTCGTAGAGATCTAATTTATCTTTCATAAGTTTAACTTCAGGTGCCTGCTTATTAAAGTGTTGTCCTTTTTTATGTAATGAATATCTTACACGCGGAAAACATGCATTATACAATAAGGTAAATTGAGCAATGAAAGCGTCCCAACTAGAATTAACCCCTTTCAACTGAAGTATTGGATCCCAGTCAATTTCTGTTAATTTATCATTAAATAGATTTAGTGTATTGTTATTTATATTTGATTTGTAATATGCGTTAGATTGATCAATTACCCCTAAATAATCATGAAAAATTGCCTTTTGACCATAATGATCTGAAACGTGAGTTTTGATGGTATCAGTAGTGCAATTACACTCCAGATTACTAATTATGTTATCTATACACGTTCTGCTAATCCTAGTTACTCTAGTGAATGATTTGATTAAAGGTTTAGCACCATAACTGACAATTAAATTGTTAAAAGAAATGCTGTTAGAGCTATTACTTTGGAAGTCAATGTTGAAGTCCCTCGCCATGATGTAATATACCCCAGCGGTTAACAAGATATTGAATACAATATTCATATTTTCTAAGAATATGTCCATATTTCCCGAGGGTGGCCGATATATTGCAATTATGAAAAATGTTCTACTATTAAGTTGAAAATTTGCAGCCGCGATTTCAACGTCATTGGCTGAGGAGAGTTTATTGATATCCTGATGAACGGTTGCCTCAAGATCATTCCTTGCATAGACTGCTGCTCCGCCATGCTCGTTTCTATTTCTACAGAATGATGATATTAGATGATATCCGTCAATTCTATACTGTTTTAATTCCTCTTCAGTTTTCCAGTGTTCAGTTAGAATCCTTATAAAAGGAATCAAATCTTTATAAAAGGATTCGAATCCTCATACACGGATTCAAATCCTCCTAAATAATTCGAATCATCGCTATTAAGGCTGGGATTCGAATTCGATTGATTCAAATAGTTAAATATTCTAATATAAATATTTAAATCATTAAATTATTCATATTTGAATATAAATATTTATATTTTCGAATAATTCAAATATTTGTGAATGCATATATCGAAGTTGGGTTAGTTTTCAGTGAGTTTTTAACTTCACTTGAAATTAGTGTTTTATACGCGTGGCGCATGAAGTAAAATTTCGAGTTTAGAAAAGCCCCGTGAAAATTTGTCGAGGGTCGCTGCGCGACCCTCGACAAATTTTCTACGCGGGGCTTTTCTAAACTCGAAATTTTACTTCATGCTTAGTCTGGGAGTAGACAACACTCGTTCTTAAAAGTTTCAAATTGAAGGATCACTCTAGATTACTAAGTTTATTACCATTTTACAAAGGCTACAGCTCGAAGGACCAACCATGGTCTTCGGAGACCGAAGGACTACAGGGAATAGAAGTTTTTTACAAGACAACAACGAATATCTGAAGGTTTACAGCATTGTTGGGTTGGTTTTCAGTGCATTTTTAACTTCACTTTAAATCAGTGTTTTATACGCGTGGCGCATGAAGTAAAATTTCGAGTTTAGAAAAGCCCCGTGAAAATTTGTCTCGGGTCGCTGCGCGACCCTCGACAAATTTTCTACGCGGGGCTTTTCTAAACTCGAAATTTTACTTCATGCTTAGTCTGGGAGTGGACAACACTCGTTTGAATTTTAAATTTAACTCTTTTAAAAAATCGACGTATGTAATATAATAAATCATTCATTGAAATCATAGAAAAAGATGCAAAATTTTACCTAAAATTAACTTTTAGAGTTAACGTTATAATTTGCTCGGCTCTTAATGAGTGAATATTCTATTCCTAAAAAAACCGTTTTTATTTAATATTAAAGTTGCATTAATTACAATAACAAACTGTGAATAAATCGACATAAATCTAGAAATATCGAAAATCTTGACGTGTAGAAAATCTTGACGGTCCACTCACAGACTAAGCATGAAGTAAAATTTCGAGTTTAGAAAAGCCCCGCGTAGAAAATTTGTCGAGGGTCGCGCAGCGACCCGAGACAAATTTTCACGGGGCTTTTCTAAACTCGAAATTTTACTTCATGCGCCACGTGTACAAAACACTGATTTAAAGTGAAGTTAAAAACTCACTGAAAACCAACCCAACTTCGATATTTTTTCAAAATTGGATGTTTTCTTTCCTATCCATGCTGTAAACCTTCAGATATTCGTTGTTTTCTTGTGAATAAACTTCGATTCCCTGTAGTCCTTCGGTCTCCGAAGACCATGATTGGTCCTTCGAGCTGTAGCCTTTGTAAAATGGTAATAAACTTAGTAATCTTCAATTTGAAACTTCTAAGAACGAGTGTTGTCCACTCCCAGACTAAGCATGAAGTAAAATTTCGAGTTTAGAAAAGCCCCGCGTAGAAAATTTGTCGAGGGTCGCGCAGCGACCCGAGACAAATTTTCACGGGGCTTTTCTAAACTCGAAATTTTACTTCATGCGCCACGCGTATAAAACTCAGATTTAAAATGAAGTTCAATAACACATACATCATTATTAATTAAAATCATTATATAATCAGATATTTAGTCGGTAAATGAACATTTTTGTTAATAGAAGCTGATGGAATAAAATATTACTGGTTGCAAATAATAGATTCAAATTTATTTTTAAAGGATTTGTATCCGTGATTCAAAAATGAGGATTCGAATCTTTGATTCGAATCATATTTTTCACTTACGAATCCTTTATTCGAGTATTCGTGATTCGAATCATATTAAGTGATTCGGATTCGTGATTCGAATCCTGTTTTTGAGGATTCATCCCAGCTCTGGTTTATAATAACGTTAACAAATTAGAGAATAAAATATGTATTGCCTTCTTCTTCTATATCTAAATTTAAATATTTTAAACTTAACAAAAAATACAATATTTTTTAATTGTTCACTGACCATTTGGGAGAGAGGAGGGGGGTGAGTAATTTCCCTCCTCGTGGATCCGCGCCTGGGTGTGAGTAAAATTTCTTCATAATCTTACCAAATAAATGTCAATTTAAACACAAATAACTGATATTCCATTCCCAGAATAAGCATGAAGTAAAATTTCGAGTTTAGAAAAGCCTGAAAGTTTGGATTTGCCGGGGCGCGCGAGCGAAGCGAGTGGCGCCCCGGCAAATTCAAATTTTCAGGCTTTTCTAAACTCGAAATTTTACTTCATGCGCCACGCGTACAAAACACCGATTTGAAGTAAAATTTAAAACACAGATTACTTATATAATTTAAATTTTCTGATTTAAATTTATGAATTTTCGGATCTTTAGCTTCGTGCAGTGGATGGTCCAGTTTGTAGATTATTTTTCTTGTCTATTATGTTTTTATTTTCGAAAATTAAAGAGTATTTGCGAAAAGGCCACTATGTTGTTCCTGATAATTATTTATTTTGACACGAATAATTGTTACTCTTAATTTTTGAAAATACGTCTCATAAAAACAATCTATTCTGTTCTTGTCTGTTATTTTTAAACACAAATAATTGCGAATTGGCCGCTTCGCCGTAAATTTTTAGACTTTTCCTAACTTGAAATTTCACTTCATGCTCAAGGAGTGAAAACACTTCTTATAAGTATAATTAAAATCGTATTACACACTGGCCTAGTAAGGTAAACATTATGTTTATGCAAATATCAAAAATTAAACTACAATAATTATTTTAATTATACTTTTAAATTGTATTACAATATTTAAATTATTCCACGTGTAAAGTCATTCGATTCATGAATCACAAATTTCAAAAGTTTTGAAATACAATAAGCGATATGAATCACGTGCGAATGTTTATTATATATATAATTATTTTTAAAAACAACCCAGAAAATTCCGACAATAAATTAGAATATAACCTACAAAATGTTGAAATAAAACGCTGAATCAAAAATAATATAATAATCCATTGATATTGATTCAGCATTTAATTTCAACATTTTGTAGATTATATTCTAATTTATTAATAAAAAACGGCTTACCTTTGTTTGTATAACACATACAAAGAGTTTTATGTAACACCGAACATTTTCATAACAAGAATTTTTCTTTTTAGTATCCATATGCATACGTTGTACATTTTCCGACGCACGGTTTATTAAAAGAATTCAATTTAAAGCTTTAAGCGAGTGTTTTCCACTCCCAGGCTAAGCATGAAGTAAAATTTCGAGTTTAGAAAAGCCTGAAAATTTGGTTTGGTCGCGTAGCGCGAAGCGCGGAGCGGCCAAACCAAATTTTCAGGCTTTTCTAAACTCGAAATTTTACTTCATGCGCCACCTGTACAAAAAACACTGATTCAATGTAAAGTTTAGCGGTGTGTTTTAAACTTCGTAATATGTCAGTGTTTTGTACCGGTGGCGCATGAAGTAAAATTTCGAGTTTAGAAAAGCCTGAAAATTTGGTTTGGTCGCTCCGCGCTTCGCGCTACGCAACCAAACCAAATTTTCAGGCTTTTCTAAACTCGAAATTTTACTTCATGCTTAGTCTGGCAGTGTAACACACTCATTTTAAGTTTCGAATTAAACTCTTGAAAAAAAAAAAACGATTATCTAAAAATGTACGGCATATAATTGGGACATGTATACTTGAAAGAAAAACCCCCTGTATTTACAAGTCGGGGCATTAATTGCGATTGATTGGCTACAATTTGTAATGGTCGTATAGGCAACCCAATTTGCACATAACCTAAAAAATCAAAGGTGTCAAATCGTGCTTTGGTTTGATAAATAGAATATACGAAAATCAATAAAAGTTTTTGCTATATGCTGACGACATGAAAGTTTATCGTAAAATCAGCGCCATAGACGACTGCAACATTTTACAAAATGATTTGGAGAAGATTTCAGCGTGGTGCTCTGATAACGATCTTTATTTAAACACTGACAAATGTAAACATATACGTTTGTCTAGGAAATATACATCAGTTATACCCTTTATTTACACCTTGAATGGAAATACTTTGGAAAGGGTTGATTTAATTAACGATTTGGGAATATTATTTGACAATAAACTGCATTTTATTGATCAGATACAAAAAATTACTGCAAAATCCTTACAAGGCATTTTATCCGGATTCAAATCCTCCTAAATAATTCGAATCATCGCTATTAAGGCTGGGATTCGAATTCGATTGACTCAAATAGTTAAATATTCTAATATGAATATTTAAATCATTAAATTATTCATATTTGAATATAAATATTTATATTTTCGAATAATTCAAATATTTGTGAATGCATATTTGGTTACTTAACCATGAAAAATATCGAACGTTAATAGTATATTTTCAACTTCACTTGAAATCAGTGTTTTATACGCGTGGCGCATGAAGTAAAATTTCGAGTTTAGAAAAGCCCCGTGAAAATTTGTCTCGGGTCGCTGCGCGACCCTCGACAAATTTTCTACGCGGGGCTTTTCTAAACTCGAAATTTTACTTCATGCTTAGTCTGGGAGTGGACAACACTGGTTCTTAGAAGTTTCAAATTGAAGGATCACTCTAGATTACTAAGTTTATTACCATTTTACAAAGGCTACAGCTCGAAGGACCAACCATGGTCTTCGGAGACCGAAGGACTACAGGGAATAGAAGTTTTTTACAAGAAAACAAAGAATATCTGAAGGTTTACAGCATGGATAGGAAAGAAAACATCTAATTTTGGAAAAATATCGAAGTTGGGTTGGTTTTCAGTGCATTTTCAACTTCACTTTAAATCAGTGTTTTATACGCGTGGCGCATGAAGTAAAATTTCGAGTTTAGAAAAGCCCTGCGACAATTTGTCTTGGGTCGCTGCGAGACCCTCGACAAATTTTCTACGCAGGGCTTTTCTAAACTCGAAATTTTACTTCATGCTTAGTCTGAGAGTGGAACACACTCATTTTAAGTTTCGAATTAAACTCTTAATAAAACGATTATCTAAAAATGTACGGCATATAATTGGGACATGTATACTTGAAAGAAAAACCCCCTGTATTTACAAGTCGGGACATTAATTGCGATTGATTGGCTACAATTTGTAATGGTCGTATAGGCAACCCAATTTGCACATAACCTAAAAAATCAAAGGTGTCAAATCGTGCTTTGGTTTGATAAATAGAATATACGAAAATCAATAAAAGTTTTTGAAATAAGCTGACGACATGAAACTTTATCGTAATTAACGATTTGGGAATATTATTTGACAATAAACTGCAGTTTATTGATCAGATACAAAAAATTTCTGCAAAATCCTTACAAGTCATTGGATTTATCCGGCGAATATCCAGCAACTTTAAAAACATTCGAACGTTTGTCACGCTCTACGTGACATTAGTGAGACCAGTTTTGGATTATTGCTGTATAATTTGGAGTCCGCATTTTATGTGCCATATTGAGCGTGTGGAAAAGGTTCAACGGAAAATGGTGAAACTCATCTGCTTCCACACACACGTGCAATATGACAGAAATAATTACAACCTTCTTCTGGATTATTTCGGCCTGAGGTCTCTAGAAAAACGTAGAGTTTATTTTTCGCTTTGCTTTTCTTATAAAATATTGAATAATCAAATTTGTTGTTCTTCAATTTTATCTTCTTTATCTCTAAATATTCCTCACCAATCGGTAAGACAGCATAAATTGTTTGCTACGAGGTTCCACGGTACATCTTATGGCTCAAATGGCCCGGAAGCAAGGATGATGACAAATGTAAATACATTTTATAATTTAATAAACGTGTTTGGAGTTTCTCTAAAAATATTTAAACTAGATTGTTTAAAAGCGATCGATAATACGTGAACATACTTAAAGATATGTACCATAATCTTAGGTGTATATTTATATTTATATTTAGGTTATTGTGTTAATATAGTGCAAGTTGTTTTTTTCGTTTTAAATAATACTTTGTAACTATTTTGTAACAATTTAAATGGTTTCCGTAATAAAGAATTATTATTATTATTAAATGAACATTGATAATGTTCGGTGTTATATAAAACTCTCTGTATATTGTTATATTGTGTTATATCGTATGTTCAATAAAATAAAACCTCTAGTGTGCTATCGAATATAGTGTAGGTTGGCAACTCTGAAATTATGCATTATAATTATTATGTTTGATGTTTTAAATGGCAATTTCTAAAGCCTGTAGCCAACATACATTTTTAAAAAGATAAAATCATAGCACTCTAAAGGTTTTTTTTTATTGAACATATGATACAAACAAAGTTAAAACGTTTTTCATAGATAATTTAACATGTATAACGAAGTAAAAGCCTCCACAATACAAAATTTCTAATTTATTGTCGGATTTTTCTAGGTTGTTTCTAGAAATAATCGCTTTGATTAAACTTACATTAATATGATTGTAATTCCAAGTTTTGTTATTCCATTCAAGACCGTAGCCAAGGGGGGGGAGATATAGGGGTTCAGACCTCCCTCCCCCCTGAAATTTTCAAAATGTTAACTTTTATTATGTAAAAGCTGACCCGTTAGGTTAAAACCCAAATTTTATCGATTAAACCCCACCCCGAAATTTTTATATTCCCTCCTGTTTTTTTTTTCTGGTTACGGCCTCCCCACCTGAAATTTTCAAAATGTTAAATTTTACTATGTAAAAGCTGCCCCGTTAGGTTAAAACCCAAATTTTATCGATTAAACCCCACCCCGAAATTTTTATATTCCCTCCTGTTTTTTCTTCTGGCTACGGCCTTCCCACCTGAAATTTTCAAAATGTTAAATTTTACTATGTAAAAGCTGCCCCGTTAGGTTAAAACCCAAATTTTATCGATTAAACCCCACCCCGAAATTTTTATATTCCCTCCTGTTTTTTTTTTTCTGGCTACGGCCTCCCCACCTGAAATTTTCAAAATGTTAAATTTTACTATGTAAAAGCTGCCCCGTTAGGTTAAAACCCAAATTTTATCGATTAAACCCCACCCCGAAATTTTTATATTCCCTCCTGTTTTTTTTCTGGCTACGGCCTTCCCACCTGAAATTTTCAAAATGTTAAATTTTACTATGTAAAAGCTGCCCCGTTAGGTTAAAACCCAAATTTTATCGATTAAACCCCACCCCGAAATTTTTATATTCCCTCCTGTTTTTTTTTTCTGGCTACGGCCTCCCCACCTGAAATTTTCAAAATGTTAAATTTTACTATGTAAAAGCTGCCCCGTTAAGTCAAAACCAAAATTTTTTGATTTTTTTTTTCAGGCTACGGCCTTGATTCCATTTTATTTTAGTAAATCGTGTTTTCATTAAGCATGAAGTAAATATTTAGTGTTTAGAATAGCCTGAAATTTCGCTTCGCGTCCGTGAAATCCAACTTTTCAGTCTATAAACTCGAAATTTTGTTTTTAAAAGTGAATACATATATATGTTAGGCAAAAACGCAATCAACTCACTAAAAGAATTGTAAACTCAGCAAAACAAAAAAAAACTGATTGCAATTTAATTTTTTAGAATGAATCAAATTTTATTATCAACCTTCTAAAAATGTATGTATTGTTCAAGTTTTATTATTTTATTAATTTCTAGTGTTTATGAGATGCACACAGATAATAATTATTTAATCTCTGAGTGATATGAAAATGCATTTATATTTAGTTTCAGAAATCTTGAAATGATAAATATTAATTTTGCAATCGAGATTTATTATTCTGATTTATTTATCCATTCATAATTATCAAGATTTAAATAATTCCCAATTTACGAACAATTTTCAAGTATGAAAAAAAAACGCTTATAATTTATATAAATTTATAATTATTATATTTATACTACCTCTATAATTATTATTTTGATTGACTTGTCATATGTTATAAAGATATGACCAGTAAAAGATATGAATATGAATATGAATATTAAGATTAAATTCTCAACATTTATTAAAATTTGTTTCCTCTTTATTGGTTCGGAATTTTAGGAAAGAGAGCTTTTTTAATTGTGGAAAGTAAAAAAAGTAAATACTGATTTTTTTCTTGATACGAAGTACATTTTCTGATATTCGTTATTTAAAAAAAAATCAATTTTAAGCTTTAAACGAGTGTTTTTCACTCCCAGATTAAGCATACATTACGCGTCCAAATCTCAGGCT
The DNA here is from genome assembly GCA_932526585.2 of Philonthus cognatus. Taxonomy (NCBI): domain Eukaryota; kingdom Metazoa; phylum Arthropoda; class Insecta; order Coleoptera; family Staphylinidae; genus Philonthus; species Philonthus cognatus. Next base: position 99,264,542 of record OW052242.1, on the reverse strand, counting down.
TTTGTAAACTCGAAATTTTACTTCATGCGCTACGCGTATAAAACCGTATCCGCCCATTTTCCCGAATACATTTTCCCGAATATATTTTTCCCGAATTACGTTTTTCCTGAATAATACATTTCCCGAAAACACTTTCCCGAATACTACTTTCCTGAATCAACTTTCTCGAATAATATTTTTCCCGAACTAAACTTACAAAACCCAAATAGGGTTTTTCTAGTTTAGGTGAATACTTCCAGACACTGAAGTCAGAATTTAGCTTATATTTACTGTTTAGTTGAGGCTGTTAGTTGTTAAAACTCCATAATATCACTTTAATAAAACACTTAATTTGTTTAGGTTTCAAATTGTATTTATTGTATTTATTTCTTTCGAAAACGGAAAATCTCCAATTTTATACAATGATTACAAAATATAACTTATATCTAATACCTAGTCTATTTACCTAAAAATAGGTACATTATGCACATTAATGAGGAACAAAAAATATTAAGGTGATGGAGTTTTGCAAAAATACTTTCTAAATTGGTACGCAGCAAATTACGTTTAAAAGTATTTATAGAATCAGCAAATAAATCAAACTTTTCATAACGCTGTAACAAATTTGTAAAACGCATTATCCTCGAAAGTGGACTGCTATAAGTGTAAACCGTACGATGATATTCTGTTCTAAATAGTTTATATTTTATTCAGGAACAATACCTTTCGGGAAATTGGATTCGGGAAATGGGATTCGGGATTTCTATTTTCAGGAAATATGGCGTTCGGGAAAAAGGTCATTCGGGAAAATATATTCGGGAAAGTGTACGGTAACCGTATAAAACAGCGATTTAACCTGAAGTTCAAAATATATTCATATATTCACAATATTCCAGCGTTCAATACGCGTGGCGCATGAAGTAAAATTTTTAGTTTAGAAAAGTCTGAAAATTTGGCACACCTAACCTAACTTAGCCTCATTATTAATGACACTCAAGAAGAAAAACTGACCTAACTTGCTATTAATCCTAACCCAATACAAACCTTACTGTATTCATATGAAATTCACAAAACTGGATAAATGTGTGTAAATAAAAAGAAAACTAACTCAGCGTCATCACAGATGACGCGCAAACAAATCTAACCTATTATAATCTAACTTAACCTAATTCTAACCTAACCTAACTTAATCCTAACCAAACCTACGCTAACCACACTGTATTAACTTGAAATTGACAAAATTAGATAAATGCGTGTACATTTCAAAAATATCAATCGAATCTAGTAAATTCTCTTGATAAAAAGCCACGTTGGGTGCATTTAATCTATAAATATATACATGTGTGTGCGAGTTGTTAAGTTAGAGGGCAACGACTCGCAGTTCCACATTTCGATATATCGCCACATTATCTCTCGCACGGATGCATTTTCACACGACTCGTTTTATTTCGTGCAACGCGTAACACGTTTGTCTATTTCGCGGATTCGTGGGTTTTGTTATTTTCGCGACAAAATCCGGAATGATGAAATCCGCGCGCACCAAACCGGGCAAAAGTGAAATTTGCATTTCCCCTCTTGCATCTCCATGAAAAAACAAAAATGAAATAGTATTAGAGATTTTGCGTAAAACTCTCTAAATAATTACTGTTATTTTATGTGGTGATTAAAAATGATTCTGAACATGGATTGTTGCATTGAAACTATTAAAAGACCCAAAAGATTGTTGTTTTCTAACCTAAAATAAAATGGGAACCGTAAAATAGGTATTTAGGTGACAAGTGTGCAAAATTGGGGTTTTGCCCACGATTTGTTAGTTTTGGCTAGATGCGCGAATATGTAGTAGTCGATGAACTGTTATAAATAACAGATAATAAAAAATTATTGAAAATATAACTTATATTTAAAATCAGGGTTTGGAAATATCATGATCCAGTATATATACAACTTCTACATATCAAGTGAGTGTGTATGGGATGATGGATGTGGCGGCCTGAAGAGCTCATAAAAAGAGCGAAACGATCGTCGTCGTCTTCTGTCCTCCTTGCACACTCACTTGATAAAAAAAAAATAACTTACATCATGACCTAATGCGCTGTTATTTCTTATTTGTTACTTATAAGAGCAGGTCGTTAATTCTAATTTATTTATATATATATATATATATATATATATCGATATTTATCCAATATACAGGGTGTCCTATTAATGCGTTCTCGGAGCGCTACCCGACCAAACCAAATTTATAGGCTTTTCTAAACTCGAAATTTTACTTAAAATCTTCACGTAACTCAAATAACTCAATATATATATATGTTAAAACGTAGATTTTTGCGGGCGTAACATGTATCATTGTTTCTTCGGGTTTGGTCCCGCGTATTTTCTTGGCTCTGGTCCATTTTATTTTTAATTCGACGTTTCGATGACGTCGCAGTCATCATCGTCAGGAATAACTATCAAAATTCCATTGCTCTAGCAACCACTTGTTTGACTTTTAAGTACTACTTGATGCGTGAATTTCTTGTTTGGCTTCGTGTTACTCTTCTGTTTTGTTCTTCTAATGATGTAGTAGTGACAATTTCAATATTATTTTCGGAAGGGGTTGGATTTTGAATTTCTTGGTTGTTGTTCGGAGAGATAATATATTTTGACCAGAATTTATACAAGTTTTCCAAATTGGTGGTAGTCTTTTAGCATCATCTCTTTGATTTAGACTGTTCGGCCTCTTTTCAATTTCTATCGCTTCTCTAATAATCCTCGCGTGGAAGAAGTCTGTCTTTTTTAAAATTCTCGTTTTTTCGAAATTTATTGTATGTTTAGAAATGTTTACGTGTTGAAATAAAGAAGATTGTGGATCAGACTTTCTTACTGCTAAAATGTGTTCATCTCGACGAGTACTAATTTTCCGATTTGTTTGTCCTACATAGCTCTTCTCACACATACCACATGGAATTTCATATACGCCTTGAGCTTCAAGTGGGATAATTTCTTTTGGAGTTCGGAGTAAATTTTGAATTTTTGTGTGTATATTGAAACAAGAGGCCGAACAGTCTAAATCGAAGAGATGATGCTAAAAGACTACCACCAATTTGGAAAACTTGTATAAATTCTGGTCAAAATATATTATCTCCGAACAACAACCAAGAAATTCAAAATCCAACCCCTTCCGAAAATAACATTGAAATTGTCACTACTACATCATTAGAAGAACAAAACAGAAGAGTAACACGAAGCCAAACAAGAAATTCACGCATCAAGTAGTACGTAAAAGTCAAACAAGTGGTTGCTAGAGCAATGGAATTTTGATAGTTATTGCTGACGATGATGACTGCGACGTCATCGAAACGTCGAATTAAAAATAAAATGGACCAGAGCCAAGAAAATACGCGGAACCAAACCCGAAGAAACAATGATATATATATATATATATATATATATATATATATATATATATATATATATCAGAGATGGGACGAATCCTCGTGAAACGGATTCGAATCACGAATCCGAATCACCTAATATGATTCGAATCACGAATACTCGAATAAAGGATTCGTAAGAGATAAATATGATTCGAATCAAAGATTCGAATCCTGTTTTTTCGAATCACGAATACAAATCCTTTAAGAATGAATTTGATTTTTTCATTTTTTCGCAACCATTAATATATAAATATCGTTACCAGTTGTTTTAACAAAAATATTTAAAACCTAATTATTTATTATTAACACTGGACATCGGTGATAACAGACTGAATATCTGATTCCCTGTTACTCTGACTAAAGATGTATTTGTGTGTTTTTGAACTTCACTTTAAATCAGTGTTTTGTACGCGTGGCGCATGAAGTAAAATTTCGAGTTTAGAAAAGCCCGAAAATTTGTCTCGGGTCGCTGCGCGACCGAGACAAATTTTCACGGGGCTTTTCTAAACTCAAAATTTTACTTCATGCTTAGCCTGGGAGTGGAAACACCCATTTAAAACTTTAAATTGAACTCTATTATAAAATCGACGAATGCCTGAAAATCACGTAAATAAAAAATTCATTGAATATCATTAAAACCGGGAAAGTCCGACAAAAGTCATAGAATTTTATTCAAATTGACCAAAACACTAATAAAAAAGCCATTTGATATTATTAAATTCAGCAGGAAAATTACAAAACAGGTAAAAATTTATAAAATTAATTTAAATATTGACAAAAACAATGAAAACAATTTAAGAAAATGGGGGTTTCCCCAGTGGCGGATTTCTTGTTAGGCTAAGTAGGCTGAAGCCTACGGCGGCAAAATCTCAACGGATACCTAGTTTCGACTTTGAAGCTTTTATGATTTTTTATTTAGACGGGAAACTTCATTTCTCTCGACTGAATACCCCTGGGAGGCAGTGTTGCCAACCCCATCAAATCTAAAATAAGTTTTTGATCTAAGCCCGTTTCTTTCCAAGTTACAGCCCTCTGATGTTAAGGGAATTTTTTTTAATTTCATATATCTACTATGGAAGAATTTAGAAGAATAAAATTTGGCAGATAACTATTCCTAATAAAATGGCTTTTTTGACGATTTTTGTAAGCCTAAAATGTTTACAATGGGGCGAAAAAAAGGCTTGTGTTAAAAATCACCTGAAATCATTAGATTTTTCGGCTATTTATTAAACGAATTTTAATTATGTTAACAACAAAAAACAATTAAGAACTTTGTGAAACTGATGAATTTTCAAAAAGATTTTGATACTATTTTCCTTTTTTGACATATATTTGCTGGTTTAAAACTTTTTAATAAACATTTTTAAGCAATATCTTTTTGAAATTTTATATAATGCTTACTTTTATAAAATGCTGGCATTATTTTATAGATTTTTAAAAAATCTTTTAAACAAAAGTTGTAGGTATGAAATAAACACAAGTTTTACTTAAACACTTTTCACCTTAACTCTTTTGTTTATAATCAGTATATGGAAAAGCCTAGGGGAGATATTTATTTGATAATCGCTCACAAGTTGTTGCTTTATTACTAACTTAATTAAAAAATGTTTTAAACAAAAGATAATGAAAAAACATACCACAACATTATGTATAATCACTTTTCACCTCAGTTCTTTTATTTATGAACTAGAAACTAAAATATCTAGTGGAGATCAACAATTCACACTATGGCTTTCAACGTCTTAATTAAAAATGTTTTAAACAAAAGTTGTAGCCAACGAAAAAATAAACTACTTTTACATAAACACTTTTCACCTCAGCTCTTTTGTATTTGTTCAATAAACCAAAAAGGATTTTTTTGATATATTTTGCAAATCACTCAACTGTTTCTTTATTATCGATTCAATCAAACAAAGCTTTAAAGAAAAGTTGCAGACAACGAAAAAAAAAACACAACTTTGTAATAGTTCGAAAATTTACGAACGAATGACTTCCACTCCCAGGCTAAGCATGAAGTAAAATTTCGAGTTTAGAAAAGCCCTGAGCAAAATTTGGCTCGGTTTTCTAAACTCGAAATTTTACTTCATGCGCCACGCGTATTAAACACTGATTTCAAGTGTCAAGTTAAAAATGTAGTAAAATATTAACTTAATTAAAAAAATGTCTCAAATAAAAGTTGTAGCCAACGAAAAAACACAACTTTTGTATAAACAATATTCACCTTACTTGTTTTGTTTTTGATCAAGAGTCAAATTTTGCTCAGGGCTTTTCTAAACTCGAAATTTTACTTAATGCTTTGCCTGGGAGTCGAAGTCATTCGTTCGTAAATTTTCGAATTATTACAAAGTTGTGTTTTTTTTTGTCTCTAGCCCAGATTTATTCTTTTAGTAATCACTCACCAACTGTAGTGTTATTCTGGAACGAATCAAAACATTTGAAAAAAAAGCTGTAGATAATGAAAATAACTAACGAATATTTAAACATTTTTAGAACTCGTAAATATAAAAAAATATCAAAAACGTCAAATATTAAAACAGTAAATATGTAATATCAAAAATAAGAATGTCAAAATTGTCGACTAATGTCAATAAAGTAAAAAATAACAAATGTCAAAACTGTCATATAATGTCAAAATGTTATTTAATGTCAACGTCAAAAATGTTAAAAAGTAAAAAAGGTCATTGTTCATCAAAACATCTAATGTGAAAAATGTCATCTTATCTTATGTCAAGAAACGTAGTCTAATATCAAGAATATAATCTTTTGTCCCCCACTGAGAATAGGCGGTAGAATGTTTCAGCCTACCGGCGGCAAAATCGTAAATCCGCCACTGGGTTTCCCACAGAAGAAAGTTATATTAAAAGGTTAGAGAATAAAATCTTGAATCAGGGAAATGCCGAAAAAATGTAACGCGTCAGATTATGGCTACCATGTCAGTTTTACTTTAAATAATATTAAACAAAATTTTGAAAACTAGATTATTATCTTTAAAAAAATTGTCAGTCATTTAATGTTCTTATCAAATCATTCAGTTTGAAGTTTCGAACGAGCGTTTCCACTCCCAGACTAAGCATGAAGTAAAATTTCGAGTTTAGAAAAGCCCCGCGTAGAAAATTTGTCGAGGGTCGCGCAGCGACCCGAGACAAATTTTCACGGGGCTTTTCTAAACTCGAAATTTTACTTCATGCGCCACGCGTATAAAACAGTGATTTAACGAGAAATTAAAAAACACACAAAACAATTTTTTATGTTAATCGTCAGAATTAATTCAAATTATTTTTGACGATTTTTTGTAAGTATTCGAATCCTTATATAAATATTCGAATCCTTTTATAAGGATTCGAATCACCCACATTTGGATTCGAATACGAATCCTCTTAAAAAAAATCTAACGAATCCGGATCACGAATCCAGTTGAACTAAAGTATTCGAATGCCTTTTTTGAATCCTCTAAAAGGATTCGAATCCAGGATTCGAATCCTGCCCAGCTCTGATATATATATATATATATATATATATATATATATATATATATATATATATATATATATATATATATATAGCGTGTAAACGAACTACTGTACAGGCTCTCTACCACATAAGGGGCAGCGTTTAAATAAACAATACCTGCATTTGGAATTACCATACCTTTAGTAGATAGCTCACAAATAATTATTAAAAATAATTAATAATAATAGGCCACATGTTTGTGGTATCTGGTATACGCGCACATTGCGTATTTTAAGAGAGATTCCACATAGACTGGTAGTTTTTAAACGATTTGGATATCGAATTACACCATCCAGAGAAAAGTGGGTCAGATTGTGAAGAATTATGTCTATGTTGTTATTGTGATTTTTTTTATACGTAACCCAGTTTCATCTAGTAATTCTAGACAGTGTGTGTGTGTGTGTAGTGCGTGCTAAGTAATTTATACGTCTCGATAGTGCGTGCGAAGTGATTTATGCGCCTCGCAGTAGTAAAAGTAAATACAAAATACAACAACTTACGCATCCACGAAAAATATCATGAACACAGGTAACCAGAAGTTCTCAAAAAGTAAAAAATGCATGAAAAATTATGAAAAATCCAATATTTTTTTCCGATTTTATTTTTGCTGCAATTGGTGTCAAAATATTTTGTGTATACGCCCTTAAGAGGATGTACATTAGTTCGATTACACGCTGTATATATATATATATATATATATATATATATATATCGATATTTATCCAATATACAGGGTGTCCCATTAATGCGGAACGCTACCCGACCAAACCAAATTTATAGGTTTTTCTAAACTCGTAATTTTACTTCATGCGCCACGCGTATAAAACACCGATTTGACCTGAAGATCAAAATATATTCACAACATTTCTGTGTTTAATACGCGTGGCGCATGAAGTAAATTTTCGAGTTTAGTAAAGCCTGAAAATTATATGCTGTATATCTTCAGATATTCGTTGTTTTTTAAAAACGTTTAAATTGAAGTTTTAAACTAGTGTTTTCCACTCCCACGTTGAGCATGAAGTAAAATTTCGAGTTTAGAAAAGGCTGAAGCGAGTCGCGCCCCGGCAAATCCAAATTTTCAGCCTTTTCTTAACTCGAAATTTTACTTCATGCGCCACGCGTATAAAACACTGGTATTACTTGAAGTTCAAAATATACGTTCTAAGCATATTGCTTTAGTAGTATATTGTGAACTTCACAATATTTCAGTGTTTAATACGCGTGGCGCATGAAGTAAAATTTCGAGTTTAGAAAAGCCTAAAAATTTGGATTTGCTGGGGCGCGACTCGCTTCCAAATTTTTAGGCTTTTCTAAACTCGAAATTTTACTTCATGCTCAATCTGGGAATAAAAAACACTTGTTTACAGCTTCAAATTAAACACTTTTAAAAAACAACGAATATCTGAAGATTTATAAGTATATATGTTGTAATTGGGATATGTATACTTAAAAGAAAAACTCTCTGTACATAATTGTACTTAACAAGCTATAGAATGTTAGGATTCATTGCTCGTAATTCTAAGGACTTGAAGAGCACCGAAGCATTAACAAAAATGTATAACACGTTTGTGCGAACCAAACTTGAATACTGCTCTATAATCTGGGAACCGCATGGCCACTGTTATATTGCTCAAATTGAAAACATCCAGCGAAAATTCTTAAAGATACTGTATTTTAAAAAACACCGTATTTATCCCATTCGAAATTACGACCACAGCAAGCTGCTCAAGAGTTTGATATGCCAACTTTAGAATCGCGCAGGCAACTATCTTCTTTATTATTTCTATTTAAATTATTACATAATCGCATTGATGATATAAACTTACTTTCTAAACTTAACTTCTATGTCCCTAGGTTAAACTCTAGGTGTTCCCACACCTTTGCGTATCCTACATCTAGAACAATTGCTCTTTATTACTCCCCTTTAGTTCGAATCATTCGAAATTGCAATAACAACCCAAATATATACACTCAAAATTTTCCATGTTTTCTTTATATGTATTATTATTAGTAATAGTTACACTATATTTTAGATATCATTATACATTTCTCTGTAATTGGAAGTAATTCTGTTGAGAAATAAAGCATTATTATTATTATTAATTGCATAATTAATTTAATGAATTTGGTGAACTTAAATCGTTAGTTAAAGATTTATTTGCATTTTTGTTTTTTTTCACGTGTCGTTTCCTAAATATATACATATTTGTATAAGCAGGTATCATTGATTTATTTGTTTATTTTCGAACTGGTCGGCAGGATGACGAAATCCGCTCCGAGTGAGAATAAGCAAAAATGAATGAAATTTACATTTTCACGCATATATTAATCGATCGCGTGCAATTATAATTTTAACGAGTTTATTTTTCCTGCGGCGATTTATTAACACAATTAAATACACAATTTCACCAATATAAACACATCTATATTCAAATTTGTAAGACTAAAACAACAATTTCTACTTCTACTGTACTTTAAGGAGTGCAGTACTCCTTAAAGTAGTGCAGTACTCCTTAAAGTAGTGCAGTACTCCTTAAAGTAGTGCAGTACTCCTTAAAGTAGTGCAGTATACTTTAAGGAGTACTGCACTACTTTAAGGAGTACTGCACTACTTTAAGAAGTACTGCACTCCTTTAGGCATTACTGTACTCTATTAGAAAGAACTGCACTCCTTTAGGAAGTACAGTACTATTGTACTTCTTTAGGAGGTGCTATGTTATAGAGAGTACTGCACTACTTTAAGGAGTACTGCACTCCTTTAGGGAGTATAGTACTATTGTACTACTTTAGGAAGTGCTATGTTTTAGGGAGTACTGCACTACTTTAGGGAGTACTGCACTCCTTTAGGCAGTACTGTACTCTTTTATAGAATACTGTATTCCCCTAAGGAGTAATGTTTTCATGACCCGTACTTCCTAAAAATTGGACTTTAAAATGCAGTACAGTACTAGTGTACTTCTTTAGGAGGTGCTATGTTATAGAGAGTACTGCACTACTTTAAGGAGTACTGCACTCCTTTAGGGAGTACAGTACTATTGTACTTCTTTAGGAAGTGCTATGTTTTAGGGAGTACTGCACTACTTTAGGGAGTACTGCACTCCTTTAGGCAGTACTGTACTCTTTTAAGGAATACTGTATTCCTTTAAGGAGTAATGTTTTCATGACCCGTACTTCCTAAAAATTGTACTTTAAAATGCTAGTTTTTATTTGTTTTTACTCAATTTGAAAATAATAAATGAAATATGCAATTCCCTTTTTTTTACTATTTACTTTTCTTCACGTACTTCTTTTACGGAAGAAACGTTAGCGACCATAGTTTCACAAATCTTTTTTTGCGAAATTGGGTATGGTGCATAACTTTTTTTTTAAACTAATTTTTTCAATAAACATAGTTCCATTTGTTTATTGAATAAATTTGTTTTAAAAAAAAGTTATGCACCATACCCAATTTCGCAAAAAAAGATTTGTAAAACTATGTTCTTTTTTATAAAACATTAAAATCATCTGTACTTTTACAGAACGACCAACAAAAAAATGAGTACAAATTTTGTGTTACACTCTTCCGAGATTTCTGTATTCATTTATGCTAATCGCGCGAGAAAGAGAAGTTCAGGAGAGGAGAAAAAAATGGGAAATTGGTTTCTACTAATAAAACGCGACTTTCTACCGGGGCAGAAAAATCACGGTTAGCAACGAGAATTGAAATTCAACGTGCGGCGCCTTGCAAACGAGTTTAGACCTGTTCCAACATCCGAGCTAACCGAAGCCGGCTCAAATCCCCGATAAGCCGCAAATACATTAATTATTTCTAGAAAACTCCTTTACTAATTATCCCCGCCAGCTTTATAATAGATTTAAAAAAGATTATCAAAGTGCACTCGTTTAAATAATTTATAAATTATACTTTAAAAAAATTGGTGATGTGTCCATTATAGTACTTTCCCCCGTAAATTGCGTATTAAATCACTTTTAAAATATTTGTAGCATTATTATTTTCAAAATGTCTTCAACTTTTTGATAACTACAACTTTTATTTGAAACATTTTTCAATTGTATCGACACATACACTGTCACACATCAATAACTAGATAAAACACACAACTTTTGAAATATCTCAAAAACTAAGAGTGCTATGACAAAAAGTAAGTGAACAATACAACTTCATTTTCTTATTATCTACAACTTTTATTTGAAAGAATTTTTTGTTTGATGAACATTTATTGAAAAAATCTGAAAAAACTGAAAAACGCTAAGAGTAAAGTACCACTTCCGGTTTTCCGATTTTTACCAAAAGCTTTTCAGTTCTTCCGATTGTAACAAAAAGCTTAAGTTTCAAGTGTCATCTCGATATCTTTAGCGGTTTTTGCGATACAGCGCACACAGACACACACACACAGACACACAGACAGACAGACAGACAGACATTTTTCAAAAATGGTCTTATTCGACTCAGGGGACCTCAAAACGGATATTTCCGCTAAAATTTTTGATTCGAAAATTTTCACGAAAACAATACTTTCCCTTTGTATTACATACGGGGGAAAGTAAAAATATGGTCTAGTTATCTATTGTTGCTGAAGCGCCCTATAAACTCAAATTTTCTCTCTATCTTTCTTTAGTCATTAAATGCTGTCTAGTATCTTATATTTTAATAATAATAGTTTATTCTCAAGAAATAAGTATTTACAAAGTAATACATATAAATGAAAAGTGTAAGAGTAAAATACAATTTGTAAAATATAAAATTAGGTAAATAATAATGATATTTGAATAATAGAAAAAATCAAGATAAAAATGCATACCAACATCAAATACTATTCAGAGAATTCATTTTTGTTTTTTTTTAGATTTCGATTAAAGAGTATAATTCCTTCTGATAATAAGGCGGTTTAAATTTAAATTGAATAAATACTATTAATATAATTCATTGCATTTTATAATACATTTCTTAAGGAATAGCCTTTTTAAAACTTTTCTAAACTCGAAATTTTACTTCATGCTTAGTCTGGGAGCTTCAAATTGTATTGATGTTATAAAACTAATTGTAATTGTCTGAATAAAGATGTACTATATAATAAAAAATACTGTAATTAAATGTCTAAGCCAAAAAAACAGAAAGTTTTTTTAAGTATACATATTCCAATAGCATTAATATCTAAATTAATATTCGTGGGTTTTTAAAAGAGGTTAAATTTAAGCTTTAAACGAGTGTTTCCACTCGCAGATTAAGCATGAAGTAAAATTTCGAGTTTAGAAAAGCCTGAAAATTTGGTTTGATCGCGTAGCGCGTAGCGCTACGCGATCAAACCAAATTTTCAGGCTTTTCTAAACTCGAAATTTTACTTCATGCGCCACGCGTATAAAACACTAACATATTGCGAAGTTTCAATATGCTAGTAAAGAAATGTACTTAAGATGTATATTTTAAACTTCACTTAAAACCAGTGTTTTATACGCGTGGAGCATAAAGTAAAATTTCGAGTTAGAAAAGTCTGAAAATTTGGTTTGGTCGCGTAGCGCTACGCAACCAAACCAAATTTTCAGGCTTTTCTAAACTTGAAATTTTACTTCATGCCTAATCTGGGAGTGGAAACACTCGATTAAAGCTTAAATTTAACCTTTTTAAAAACCCACGAATATTAATTTAGATATTAATGCTATTGGAATATGTATACTTAAAAAAACTTTCTGTTTTTTGGCTTGGAGATTTAATTACAGTTTTTAAAAAGACTATTTCTTAAGAAATGTATATAAAATGCAATGAATTATATTAATAGTATTTATTCAATTTAAATTTAAAGATTTTATCTGGGAGTAAAAAAAACGGTTGCAACAATTTCTCGTTTTCTCAAACTGTGTAAACTTTACTTTTTAGTTCAAAACATTTTCAGTCTGCTTAAGTTTAATTTTTGAAAAAATCTTATTGTTATTACTTTTTGCGAAGAACTTTAATTCTAAAAACCATACAATGATTTCCTTGAATTTACTTAAAAAATTATTAAATAATGAACTAAAGCAACAATTTCTCGCCTTTCTTAAACGCGAATTGCGTCAACTCTCCTATAAGTTTTTTTGGTTTTCCTTAAATGCGTCCTAGAAGATATTTTTTAAAACTATCTTTGGTTTTCCTAAAATGCACCTTAAAAGATATTCTTTTAAAATTGTATCTACTAATTTTGTATTGATTTTAAATCAACAAACATTTTCGTTTACTCAACTCAAAACCCGTTTTCAATGGCAAACTTTTTCTACTCAATTATTACCGCAAATAAAAAAATAATTTATAACAAAAACAATATGCAAATACAGTACATAACATTTATATACTTGTGTGTGTGTGTGTGTATATATATAGTATGAATCATATGCTCGAGTCGTAGTACATAAATATAGATGTGAAAGTGTTATATTATTCAAAACGTGAACAATACGAATTTAATTTGAATAATAATCAAAGGTTGGTGATTCTTTTATAATTGTCCACACAAACACAATGCAATAAATAGATTGTAAAGCGTAATAAATTAATTCGAATCATCAATAATAAGTGAATTTTATTAAAATTTTATACTTGGCTCCTGGCACATCCATTTTAAGAAATTAAAAATTCAAAATGTAAAAATTGCTGTTATTGAATTAAGTGTGAATTTTCTTTATAAATTAGGATTTGAAATACGCTGTTATTGAATGAAGCGTGAATTTTCTTTAATTAAAATTTAAAGTTATGAAATACGCTGTTATTAAATAAAGTTTGAATTTTCTTTATTTTAGGGTAATTGCATGTCAAATCAACTAATTGATTGATAAGGCTGATAAATTTTGAAAGTTCATCTTCACTTTTATTTAAATAAAACAATTTAAACACTTTCAAATATATATATATATATATATATATATCATTTCTTCGCCTGAAGAAGCCACAGTGTGGCGAAACAATTGTAGCGAATGCACAATATATATTTGAGAGTGTTTAAATTGTTTTATTTATATAAAAGTCAAATCAACTAATTTGAATTTGAGTAAGGATTTTAATAAAACTTGCTTGTTTGTATTATTGCTGTTATATACATAGATAAAATCGATTTTAATAGATATATCTTAACAACAAAAATAAAACTCTAATAATTGAAATTTCTTTAGATTTGAACCAAAATTGGCATATCAACCAATCAACGAGAAACAAGTTAAAAAAATCATATGAACATTTAAGTAAAACTCGTGCAGTTTTACTTAAATGTTGATATGATTTTTTTCAACTTGTTTATCATTGATTGGTTATAATCCTGGTAACGCCCATGTATTGTATATACCTGGAGTTTTTCTTTTAAATATACATATCCCAATTATGTCCAGCAAATGTTCAGATATTCCAATTTGTAGCTTTAAACGAGTTTTCCACTCCCAGGTTAAGCATGAAGTAAAATTTCGAGTTTAGAAAAGCCTGAAAATTTGGTTTGATCGCGTAGCGAAGCGGAGCGATCAAACCAAATTTTCAGGCTTTTCTAAACTCGAAATTTTACTTCATGCGCCACGCGTATAAGATACTGATTTAAAGTGAAGTTCACTTGTTCACAATATTTGAATGTTTTTAGTGTTTAATACGCGTGGCGCATGAAGTAAAATTTCGAGTTTAAAAATGCTTGAAAATTTGGTTTGGCCGCTCCGCTGCGCAGAGCGACCAAACCTAATTTTCTGGCTTTTCTAAACTCGAAATTTTACTTCATTCTTAACCTGGGAGTGGAAAACACTCGTTTAAAGCATCAAATGAAACTTTTAAAAAAGGCGTATGCAAATGTATACTTAAAAGAAAAATTCTGTGTATGTATACTTAAAAAAATCCATGTATGTATACTTAATAGGAAAATTCCCTGTATGTATTTTAGAAAGTAAAAGTAAAGTGTTAGGCCCTAAATAAAATTAAACATAAGTGTGTTACACTCCCAAAAATTTACCTTTTTTTCCTTTTAGATAGAGTGGAATTGATTCAACGCACCCCGATTTTCTGGACGTATTCTGATACATTTCGTAATTACATTTTTATCCAGAAAAGATTTGGATTTAGCTGGAAATTTAAAACGTTCGCCCCCGTTTTTTTTACAAGTATTTATTTAAATGACAATTCCATGTCATTTTAATAAAATTAAATTGAATTGCAAACCCTTCTTGTTTCACAAGATTTATTTGAAGATTAACAATCAAAAATCACATAATTTCTCCTAGATGTTCTTTATATATATATATAATAATCTTTATTAAAGATCAGTACACGATAATTGTTTACAATGTGAAATGAAATGTATACATCTTAAAATTTGATCTTGATCTTTGAAGGGCTATCGACCAGAGGTCTTTCAGCCCGTAGTCTGCTGACAATGATGTTTTAGTTTATGTTATTGATGAGATGAGATGTACTGATAGATGGTATTTGCTGGATGCTTGAATTTAGGATTTTGATTGGGATTGCGGGAAAGGCATAGGTGATTTAGGGTGTCTACGATGTGTGGGTTGGTGGCGAATTTTGTACTTAGATGTGTGATGCGTTCTTCAATTGGTATTAACTGGGTACGTTGATATAGGAGGGCATTAGAAGGGTTATGGAGTGGATTATCTGGGTGCCTAATTTTTGTTAGTATTCTAAGAGCTGATCGTTCACCTACTTGTATATTTTTTAAGGATGTAGGATTGGGTTCATGGAATAGGATAGCTGCATAATCAAGCAGAGGCCGGCAAATCATTTTATAAATGTGTACTGCGATGTTCTTTTTTTAACATAATTTTGCAAAAACTACACACTTTTCTTCTCTCAATGTTGCTTGTTATACAGAGCCATCGTTTAAATTATGATTTAGAGTAGGCTGCATTTTTTTGTGCGGTTGCCCAGAATGCCAATTGAATGATAAAATAAATTTGAGGTTATGGTACACTATGTGTTAACAGTCAGTAGTGCCAATCTAATTTAAAATTCAAAGCCTACTCTAAATCATGTTTCTAGCGATCGCACGGTATCTCGATCTTTCCTATTAATCTTTTTTACTTTCCCTGTATGTAACACAAAGGGAAAGTATATCAAAAATATTTGCGGAAATATCCGTTTTGAGGTCCCCTGAGTCGATTAAGACCATTTTTGAAAAATGCCTATATGTAACCCTAAAATAAATATTCCCTGTATAACAATCAATATCTTAACGCATTTAATAAAACTTAGCCTACGTGAGTTAGCGCTAAAAAAATCCATGTTAGCAGTCCATGTATAATTATAAACGAATTATCGTCTTGTTTTAAAACTGATAAAAGTTATAAATATTATTAACGACAATTTGATGACCTGTCCGTTTCGTTTAATAATAAATATCAACACACTCAAAGCGAAATGTGTGTTTCACGTTTCGTCAATTCTTGCATCACACTTTTGGAAGAAAAAAAAAGTTGCGCGCGCGATAAATCGAAGTGAAAATGTTTTGAACTTGAAATGAAAACTGACGCAATTCGCGTTTGGAAAAGGCAAGAAATTGTTGCATCAGTTTTTTATTGAATCAACTTTTAAGTAGAATCGAGGAAACTATTGTAGGGTTTTTAATATTCAAGTTCTTTGCAAAAAGTCATAAGAATAAGATTGATTTAAAAAATAACATTAAAGTAAACTGAAAATGTTTCGAACATGAAAGGAAAGTAGACGCATTTCCCGTTTGGGAAAAGCGAGAAATTGTTGCATCGGTTCTTCATTTAATCATTTTTTAATTCAAATTCAAATTCATTTATTGTGCTAACAGCATCAGCCTTACACGTGTTAATACATATAATATATAAACCTTAATCTAAAAACTTATACAAAAAAAAGTAGATTTGAAGAAATTATTGTATGGTTTTTAAAATTAAAGTATTATGCAAAAAGTTATACCAATAAAGTTAATTTTAAAAATAAAATAACAGCAAACTAAAAATGTTTTGAACTTGATAGGAAAGTTGACGCAATTCGTGTTTAAGAATGGCGAGAAATTGTTGCTTTAGTTCATTATTTAATCATTTTTTAAGTTGATTCGAGGAAATTATTGCATGGTTTTTAGAATTAAAGTTCTTTGCAAAAAGTAATAAGAATAAGATGTGTTTAAAAATAAATGTAAATGAAAATGTTTTGAACTTAAACGAAAAGTTGACGCACTTTGAGAAAAGCGAGAAATTGTTGGATCCTTTTTTTTAAACCAGTGTTTTCCACTCCCAGATTAAGCATGAAGTAAAATTTCGAGTTTAGAAAAGCCTGAAAAATGAAATGACAATTTTCAGGCTTTTCTAAACTCGAAATTTTACTTCATGCGCCACGCGTATAAAACACTGATTTTAGGTGAAGTTTAAAATATACATCTCAAGTATACAGCTTTAGTAGCATATTGTGAACAGCATTATTTCAGTGTTTTCTACGCGTTGCGCATGAAGTAAAATTTCGCGTTTAGAAAAGCCTGAACATTTGGTTTGGTCGCTCGGCTTCGTAGAGCGACCAAACCAAATTTTAAGGCTTTTCGAAACTCGAAATTTTACTTCATGCTTAGTGTGGAAGTGGAAGACACTTGTTAGTTTAAAATACATCACAACTGTTAAAATACATATCGTATTAGTATTTTGTCATTAAATCACTGCTATTGTGATGTTATGACTTACAATCATAACATCACAATAGTCGAAATACAGTCCATAGAGAGATATAATCAGACAAAATCCTAGCATGTCAAAAGACAGTCAATCAAGCCATTACACAATAGTGAAAACACGGTCAATACAGATATAATATAACTGTATGTTTTTGAGTTTACGTGAAGTGATTATTACACTAAAAAAGATATAATATGACAAAATCCTGTAATAGTCCAAAGACAGTCAAGCAATTTATTAAGATTCAAAATGTCACACCAGTATTTCGTTTATAAACAAATACATTTTCTATCAGTACAGCACTTAATCAGCTGGAAGCTGGATGTCCGTCTTCAGGGGTGATATGCAAGCTAATTATGGGTCCTAGGAGTTGTCAAATGAGTGAGTTACTCAACTGTTTCCAAGGCACTCTTTACATAAAATAAAAGATTACAATTTTTTTTATAAAATGTACAATCAACTATATGTGTGGTACATCATTGAATTCAGAAATAAATATTCTTCCAAAAAATATAAAAATCTAAAATGGCGCCTACAAGAAAAACGAAAGTTGGCTATGGTCCCTGGGTAAATGTTATAGTTATCTTAAAATAAAATATCTTACTAGATTTCTCGTTAAAAGGTGCCTTTATAATGTCAAAGTTGCAAATGTCTGGATTCAATATTTTTTTAATAAAAAAATAAAAACGTAACAAGATAAATTCAAATTCAAAACTATTTGAATTCGAGAAAATAAGCTTACGCTTCTTATAGTTTGCACACTTTAAACATAATATATAAAATTACGAAAAAACTATCCGTGAAAATGCAAACAGTGTCTTAATTAATAGGACACTGTTTGCATTTTCACGAATAGTTTTTTCGTTATTTTATATATTAAATAAAAACGTAATTTTAAAAAAATCCGTTTTTTGACAATATCTCAAAAACGAAAGGAGATATTTCAAATTGGTTTTTAGATTATTATTGGGCCCTAAAATGCGCAACTTTGCCCCAATTTACCCGACTCTCTATCTCTTCAAATAACCGAGATCCCCATACAATCTGTTGAAATACGGGCACCCTGTACAGGGTGGTTGTTTTTCGTTGATATTATAGGGTATAGGCTAAACGGTAAGAGATACAAAAAAACTAAGATATATGTCCCGTTCTCTTTTTTAGTGTTTAGTTTAATGCCGCAATCAGATCTACGCTAACTAGATTGGTTTAGAAGATACAGGGTGATTCTCAAAATCAACTGATTTTTATTATCTCTTAGAACTCGGTTATTTATGGAGATACAAACAAAATTTAAATACGAAAGTTTTATAACTTTTTACGTAGAATCCAGTGGTGTGCTCTTAAAAAATATAGATGTTTGAATTTTTGAGATATTATCAAAATTAGTATTTTCTTAAATGGGACACCCTGTATCTGAGTACCTCAAAAAATTGCATTTTTTCTTGGGATTGCAACAATGTGTAACACTTGATATTTTGTTTTGTCCTAAATAGCTAAAATACTAAAAAACAAACAAAAAGATTTTCTAGATGGCCATGAATTGAATCTGTAAGCTTTTGTTTTTGTTAGTTTACATGTCATAAAATTCAATATTAATTACGTATTGGTTTTGATATTCCCTTGTTATCATCAGACGGTCGCCAGGGTGCAACAAGGACGGTTTGGGCTCCATGTATGGGTGACGCTTTATCAAAGCAGAGTCCTTAAGTACAGGATTTTTAATGAAAATTTGATTGCTGAAGGATAAATCAAAATTTTGGAAGAATGTGTAATAATCGAGTTGGATAACATGCCATTGGCTATAAGAAATAATGTTTATTTACAACAAGACGGTGTTCCAGCACACAATAGCCATATGGTGGGGCACTTACTAACTGCCAATTTTGGAAAAAACGTTTAATTTCTCAATATTACAGCTAGATACCGTCGGATCTTTATTTTTGTTTTTGTAAATCTTACCTCTTGGTTTTGATTCACAATCACTTAAATTGTGATATAATCTTTGAAATATTTCTTTTTCTGGCTGTCGTCGGCCCGGATAACGCTCAAAATATAGGTCTAAAGCTGCGTCTTTATTTTCATAACGGCTATATTGAGGGTAATGAAAATATAGACCTAAAACGTTTAATTTTCCATAGTTTTAAAAAATATTCATTTTAGACTCCTTTTTTAAAGAAGTATAATCGAAAATATCAAAACCAATACGTAATTAATCTTGAATTTTATGACATGTAAACAAACAAAAACGAACGCTTAAAGAATTCAATTCATGGCCATCTAGAAAATATTTTTTTTGTTTTTTTGATATTTTAGCTATTTAGGACAAAACAAAATATTGCGTGTTACATATTGTTGCAATCACAAGAAAAAATGCATTTTTTTGAGGTACTCAGATACAGGGTGTCCCATTTAAGAAAATACTAGTTTTGATAATATCTCAAAAATTAAAACATCTATATTTTTTTTAAGTACGCCACTGGATTCTACGTAAAAAGTTATAAACTTTCGTATTTGAATTTTGTTTGTATCTCCATAATTAACCGAGCCAGAAGAGATAATAAAAACCGGCAGATTTTGAGAATCACCCTGTATCTTCTAAACCAATCTAGTTATCGTAGATCTGATTGCGGCATTAAACTAAACACTACAAAAAAAAAAAACGGGACATACATCTTAGTTTTTTTGTATCTCTTACCGTTTAGCCTATACCCTATAATATCAACGAAAAACAACCACCCTGTACAAGTACGTACCTCAATTTTTTATTTACAAGATATATGAAAATTATGTCAAAAAAGTAGACAGAAGACTAGCATTACGGGTATTTTTTATTTGTATAATCCAATAACAGCAATTTTAAAATATTTAAGATATCTTTTCTTGTTTCATTTAAAATGCTTCGTGTATTTTTACTTTTGGATAATTAATTTACCTCAGCTTTTATATTATTTAAGCTATCTTCAACAAATTACCTAACTACCGGTTGTTTTTTATTTCGGTTTTCTTATTTGATTTTTTGCTTCTTTCTCCAAGTCGTGATTAATTGATCGTTTGTGAACGAGCACTGCACACACACGTACACATACACACAAGTATATACGAGTACATAGGACAAGTCTGAGCTTGCGTGTGAGCTTTTTCTTTGTTCGCTTCGCCCTTTTTTGGATTGCGTCATCCGCTTTTTCGTCACGTACGGACGCTTTGTTTCGTATTTATACACATTTTTAAATTTAGATCCTCCATAATTTAGATCTTTCAACATTTTTTTATTAATATAAATTGTTTAATATACAAATGGTGAACGATGAAAATAGATTTACGTATTTTCTGTAAGCTTATCTTTATTAAGAAAACATAATTTCATTTTAAACTGTGGAGGCTTGTATTTCGTTATACTTGTTAATTTAACAATAACACTTTTCATTGGCGTAGATAGGGAGGGATTAATCTTGAAAAATAAGGGAATGAAATAAAAGGCTCTTTTTCTGCTAGCGATTTATTTTGTTTTAATTTTAATTTTATTGTGTCAGGTATACATATATAAGTTTTTTTTTTTATTGGAAGACTAGATTTGGGATTTATTTTTCTTATGTTTTTTGATCATTTGGGTGTCCCTACTTTTATCATGTAATGACATTGATATGTATGTATGAATGCCATGTTGCAATTGATTATTTATTTGGCAGAAAAGTGGTAATAAAATTCCTCAAGTAATGTTTTGCCACTTAATTAATCTCATGTGAAAAACATAACCTTAAATTTATTGTAAAGGCAAAAGTCAGAATTACAAGCAGAGTATCCAACCAAATATCCAACATTATAAAAAAATCATCAATTTTATAAAAAGGAGATTGAATTGTCATTTAAATAAATTCTTGTGAAAAAAAAACGGGGATTTAAAAATCCAGCTAAATTCGAATCTCTTCTAGATAAAAATGTAGATTCGAAATATATCCAAACACGTCCAGAAAATCGGGGTGCGGTGAATCAATTCCACTCTACCTATATAGAAAAAAGGTAAATTTTTGGGAGGGTGTGCTACCCCAAACGCCTTGAAAACCCCAACCTTGAATATAATTATATCGATATAAAAGATTACGGGAACGTACCTGTTTTGGCCTAGTCTCAAGAAACCAGAATTTGAAAAGGAAAAAGTGTAAGAAAATTTATACCTGAGAATATGTAAATCTCTTGGGGTTATTTTAATATCAATGTACAATATGTGAATATAAAAAGTAATGAGTTTTACATACATTTTGTTATTATTTCTTTATCTTGTTTTTATTTATTAATTTACTGAACAGAAGATCCCTTTTACAAAATATGATTTAACAAAATGTAATAACTACAAGAAAAATACAATAATACTACTAATACATAAAATAAATTTATTTAAATTTTTGTCATATATTACAATATGTATATGTACACTTATGTAATAAAATGGAGATTCCGTTAATAAATAAATAAAAAAAAATACTAATGTCCTGTTGCACCAACATCAGTTAAATCTTATTCAATGATTTAATTTGTTTGTCGATTAACGTAGACATTTCGCATATCATTAATGTCAAAAATATGATTTGATTGATTATTTTTGGCGAATGTTTAACTATCACTAGATTTAATTCGATGAATAACTATTTATAGATTTAACTGACGTTGGTGAAACCCGACATAAGACAAATAACAAACATTTATGCTCTTAAGTTTGGTAACAAATTGTGAGAGTGAGAAGCAGTTAAAAATTCATTGACTACTTGATAAAACATTTATTTATATTTATTATTAATAATAATAATATCTCTTTATTTTTAAGATGTCATATACATGTACAAAATAAAAATTGCGTCAACATTAACGAACTATCTTAATCTAACTTATGTTTAATTTTAATAAGGGCCTAACACTTTACTTTTACTTTCTAAAAAACATAGAGGATATTCCATTAAGAGGGCCTATTTTAATTATTTAAATAACAATATTTTTTTGTGAAACAGTGCCAACATATTCATTTAAAAACAAAGTACAAACTCCACGATTAGTTGTAGAAAATGATATCTGGTAAATGGCCGCCTTAGCTTCGTCTGCAAATGGCTATTGTGTTGAAAAAGTTTTGTATCACATTTTAGCACAACTCTGGCTCTATTTGACTAATACCCGCTCGATTTTTTTTTTGAGAGCTTGAATTGAGCTGACCCGGCAATACGAGTACGAACTAGCAATTTTACATCAATAGTTTGTCCATTTTGCTCAAATTTAGTGATAAGTTTCACAATGGCACGTCGAGAAGGTGATTCATACAGACCGAAAACACGAAGAACGCTGCGATCCGTCTGGGCGAAATTTCACCATATTGATAATGAATTTTCACTATTTCTATACTGTTAGATGACCACCCAAGTGCTAGACGGACTGTCGCCATATAAAGACTATCTACCCTAACGTTCGTGGGAAACAACCCCATTATATAGTATCTTAAGTTTAGCAGGTGTACTAGACACCCTTTTTGTATTACATTTCATTATTTTCCATTAAGTGACTTTTACCATTAGTGTCGTAGATATATGTATATTTATTAGGTACCATTCTCTTTTAATTTCATCAAGTAACTTTTACCATTAATGTCTTAGACCTGTATTTATTAGGCACCCTTAAGTCTGAAAGCCTTTTTCTGTATCGACGATAGGTAAATACCACCCTCGTGGGAACGTCCCCAAAAACGGGCCTCTGTCTGTCCTCACGCGTGTGGTCTTACCTCCATATATATACCCTTTCTAGAACTTAAGCAGTTAGTTAGTACCCAACCGTCATTCTGAATACATGCTGTATTGTAATTATTGTTATAAGAATAAAGTTAAGTTAAGTGTTTAAGTGCAACATTGACTTTTCACTCCCGGTATCCAACATATTATTGGTGTCAGAAGTGGGATAGTCGGGACGTTCATCCGGTTCGCGAAATAAGCCAACGAATTCGTCTTCCCAGAGGAAACTCCTGGTGCAACATAAGAAGATTTCAGGCCCGATCCAGAGAACGGCGATCAGCAACATTCCGACTGTCTGAAAATATTGGAACAACGGTGAGTCGCTTTTTATTCAGTCTTGCATCCTTAACTCTTTTTTCCTAAACAAACAAAAACATCATGCCTAACTCCGAACAAAATGACAATGCTAACTCACTTTCACTTGATTTCTTAATTAAACTTATTCCGAATAACTTCGACGGAGATAGATACAAAATAAGAAGTTTTATTAAGCAAGTCGATTCGGTTTTCGAACTCGCTAGTGATCAACAAATACCTCCACTTCTTTTATTTGTCAAAAGTAAAATTACGGGTAAAGCTCGCGAACAGATCGATATTCACTGCAACTTAACCACATGGGAGGATATTTCAGAATTATTAATTAATTTATATCAGGATAGGAAATCTCTTGATCAATTACTTGAAGAGCTAACTAATATTAAACACGAACAACATGAAAACGTGTCACAATTCTACCAGAGATTAGAAGATTTAACTTCCCGTACATTAGCTATTATACATTCAACCGAAAATGATAAAGAACGCCTAAAAGGACGCCTCCTAATGATTGAAGACATTGCATTGAACCGTTTCATCTATCACTCGAATCCTAATTTATCTCAAATGTTAAGGTATCGCGAATTTAAAACTATTAACGAAGCGCTTACCGCAGCAATTGCCGAGGAAAAAGCGTTGAGATTAACTTACAAGTCTATTGAAATAAAATGTAAAACTTGTGGAAAAAATAATCACCTTACAAAAGATTGCTTCCGCAATAAACCTCAAATCCGCACGAAATCTATACATTTCTCTAACAATTCTCATAACTATCAAACTCCTAGAAATCCAGCGAATCAACAAAAACAATGTAGATATTGCAAAAGGCCAGGTCACGTACTCGAGGAATGTCGTAAAAGGCAATATAACAATTCAAAAAAATCAACATCACAAAATCAAAATAATCAAAATGCGTCAGTAAATTTTCAGGAGCGACTGATAAATCGAGTCCCTCCTCCTATACCAAACCAACAAAATCAAATCACTCAAGCACTGGAACAATTCCATTTATAATGAATTCAAACTTGCATCCAATCGCAAATTCCGAAATAAATTCTAATTCAAACTCGCATGCAATCGCAAATCCTAAATCCAAATCAAACATCCAAGAGAATCAATCTCTAATAAAAATTAAATCAAATCCTAAATCTAAGTTGCATCCCATAACTAATGAAGATACAAAATCAAATGTTGAAACGATCCAACACGTAAATATTTCTAATTCATTCTTCAGTTCAAATGATTTAATTTATGTTACATTTCAATCTGACATGTCCAATTGTCCAGATAAAACGATTAAATTATTAATCGACACGGGCGCTTCCATATCTTTAATTAAAGCTATGAGCTTATCAAAATTCAAAATCCACGATAAAAATCCAGTTGCTCTTAACGGATTAGCACCAAACATTCCAATTTACACCTTAGGTGAAACCGAAATCAACCTCCAAATTCACAATAAACGAATAAAATCTAATTTCCAAATCATAGATGCAATCACTAATATCCCTTTCGACGGCTTACTAGGCGACGATTTTCTAAGAACGCATAGCGCAAAAATCGACTATAGTTCTTTTTCTCTAATTCTAAATTCAATTTCTATTCCAATTCCAATTCATCGTAATACGCCTCAATCATCATCAATAAATATTACTGTTCAACCTCGAACGGAAACTGTCGTCAGAATCAACGTAAATAATCCACTCAACCTCAAAGAGGGTATAATTATTAATCAAAATCTCGCAGCCAATCAATCTCTTTTAATTCCAAATTCAATGGTTTATATCAATGACCAAAATCAGTGTTTAATTACGCTAATAAACAAATCATCAATAAAACAAATTGTCACAGTCCCTTCTATATCAATTGAACCTATTTCTAACACTCATTCAATCTTTCAAATAAATCAAAATTGCATAAACAATCCTGAAAGAGAAAAACTACTAAATCAAAATTTAAGGCTTGATCATCTCAACTCAGAAGAGAAAACTTCAATCACGAAAATTTGTCGAGAATTTAAAGATTTATTTTATTTACCAAACGATAACTTAAGTTATACAAACGCTACTTGTCATAAAATTCCCATTACAGACCCGCTTCCAATTCATACAAAATCTTATCGATATCCAGAGGTACACAAGAACGAAGTAAATAAACAAATCGAGAAGATGTTAAGTCAAGGGATAATAAAACCGTCCACCAGCCCTTGGTCCAGCCCCTTATGGGTTGTCCCGAAAAAACTAGACGCCACAGGCGAACGGAAATGGCGGATAGTTATCGACTACCGCAAATTAAATGAAAAAACGGTCGGTGACGCCTACCCTTTACCTAACATCGAAGATATCTTAGACCAATTAGGGCACGCACAATATTTCACGACGCTAGATTTAGCCAGCGGATTCCATCAAATATTAATGGACACTGATGATGGTCCAAAAACTGCATTCAGCACCCCCAATGGCCACTATGAATACACGAGGATGCCTTTTGGATTAAAAAATGCGCCTAGTTGTTTTCAGAGGCTAATGAATAACGTACTCATGGGGCTCACTCACAATCAATGTTTTGTTTATCTCGACGATATTGTCATTTATGGAGTCTCACTCGATGATCATAACCGTAAATTAAAAAACATATTCTCTCGCTTACGGCAGAACAATTTAAAACTACAGCCAGACAAATGCGAATTTCTGAACAAATCGTGTCAATATCTAGGACATATAATTTCAGACGAAGGTCTTAAACCTAATCCTAATAAAATAGAAGCTATTAAATCAGTACCTCGTCCACAAAATCCGAAACAGATCAAAATTTTCCTAGGCATGATCGGCTACTATCGCAAATTTATTAATAACTTTTCCACAATAGCCAAACCCCTGACGGTGTTATTAAAAAAGGATGTCGAATTTCATTGGAAAGATGAACAAGAAACAAGCTTCCAAACCCTAAAAAATAAATTAATTCGAGAGCCTATATTGCAATATCCAGATTTTACACAACCCTTTATCTTAACTACAGACGCCTCGAACGTAGGAGTCGGTGGTGTTCTTTCACAAATGAAAAACGGAGAAGACCTCCCAATCGCCTATTACTCCAGGTCATTAAATAAAGCGGAAACAAACTATTCAACCACGGAAAAAGAACTTCTAGCTATTCTAAACTCCACAGAACATTTCCGTCCTTATTTATATGGAAGAAAATTTACCATATACACCGATCATAGGCCATTACAATGGCTCTTTAACATGCAAAATCCCTCGTCACGGCTCGTTCGTTGGAGACTTCGTCTCAGCGAATATGAGTATGAAGTAAAATATAAACCTGGACGCATAAATTCAAACGCCGATGGACTTAGTAGATTATTTCCTGAAACAGGAATTGTTAACTATGTTAACAGTGATTCTTATGGAGAATTCATTAAATTCCATTATAACAATCAAGAAGTGATTATTTATGATAAGGAAAATCGACCACTAACTTCAATAAAAACTCCTATAGTAATGTTTTGGTCTCAGGATCTCGATGAAAGTAATCCATACTCAGATTTTATTCAAAGTCATTTTAATTTAGAAAATATTAAACCAACCATAAACGGTTGTAATAAACTGAGTAATTCTAAACAAACTGTCTATTTACTATTCCCTACTAATTTTCACTTCGATAAACTCGAATACAAGAACATTTTACATTGCTTGCAAACATTTAGAAAAACGATTAAAGATAATGAATTCACTTTAATACCACCAGATCATCATAATAACATTAAATTACCGCAATTGTATGAAATGCTAAAATTTGTCTTTAAAAACAATTTAATAAAAATATACAACACAACTAAAATCACTCCAAAGAATCAAGACGAGATAAAACAAATATTAATTGACAATCACGACAGCAAATTCTCAGGACATTACGGATTCAACAAAACCTATTCAAAAATTAAAGAACGTTACTATTGGCCTTCAATGAAATCAGACATAAGAAAATACATTAAGAACTGCCAGTCATGTCAGATTAATAAAACCGATTTTAAACCAACAAGACAACCTATGGAGATCACATCTACGTCAACCGAACCACTAGAACGTTTAGCATTAGATATTGTAGGTCCCCTACCAATAACAGAAAATGGCAATCGATTCATCTTAACAGCCCAAGATGATTTAACTAAATTCAGTTTCGCCGAACCAGTCCCCAATCACGAATCTAAAACAATTGCTAGTGCACTCACTCGAATAATCACATACTTCGGAATTCCTAAAACTTTATTAACCGATCAAGGTCCAGATTTTATGTCCAAATTAATTAAGGAATTAACGCGACTATTTAAAACTAGACATATATCCACCACACCTTACCATCCTCAAACTAACGGGGCATTGGAAAGATCACATCTAACTTTAAAAGATTACCTAAAACATTACATCAAACCTAATCAGTCTGATTGGGATGAATACATCCATTTTGCTATGTTTAGCTATAATAGTTCTACTCATAAATCGACTAATCATACCCCTTACGAACTATTATTTGGTCATAAACCATATTTGCCATCTTCCATAACACAGGAACCTAAACTACTCTACACTTATGATGATTACGTCAAGTCACTACAAAACAAATTAAACAATTCATTCAAAATAGCCCGCGAAAATATAATAAATTCAAAAAACTCAAGCAAACGTCTTTACGATAGAAAGAATAACTCGTGTGAATTTAAGGTAAACGATAAAGTCTACATTAAAAACAAATCAACTAACCCCAAACTTTCCAAGAAACTTTGTCCGAATTTCAAAGGACCATACAAAATAACACGAATCTTCGATAACCAAACAGTAGAATTGCAATTGAAAAACAAAAAGGTAAAATATCATAAAAACTTACTGAAACCTTCCTCGTTTTCAGATGACGACGATTGTAATCTTGATCCTATCGATCCTACCGATCCTGGTCCATTGTAATGATCTCTATCAAATATATCAATTAAACCAAACAAGCGGAATTTACTACAATAATTTAGGAAACGCTAGAATATCAAATTCAAAAATAACATTACTATCCCATTTAAACATTTCTTTCTTATCTGAGGCTCGCGGAACACTTGAGAATTCAATCCTCAAATCAATAAATCTTTGTGGTTCTCTATCAAAAGGCAATAAGAATTCACATTCGTCAATTTATTGCGAACAAAATTTAGGAAACATTAACGATCAACTAAAACTAATTTATAAAAAACAAGAAATATTGAATCATTATATTGGCAAAGAAAACAGGAAACGCCGTGGTTTAATAAATGGCGTATCTACAGCACTACGTTGGCTAATTGGTACACCCGATGCCAATGATGCGAAATATTATTCCGATAGTATTCACTCGATAATAGACGATAGACAGCAAATCAACGGTCTCTTAAAATCACAAATTCAAGTAATTTCGAGCACGATTCGAAATTTTAATAACTCTTTTGTTGCATTAAAGGAAAACGAATCAAAATTAAATAAAAATTTATTCAAAATTGCAAATCTTGCACAAAACAATCAAGGAAAAACCAATGATTTAGAATTGGATTCAATCATTATTCAACATATTTCAACATTATCCAGTCTTGCAAATAGAGTAATGGAGGAATTTGATAATTATATTCACGCCATTAATATTGCTAAACATGGAATTCTATCTCCGGAGATTGTCACTCCAAAAATCTTAATTAATGAGCTATTGAAATACAAAGGCGAATATGAACTTCCTTTATCACCATCTTATAAAAACGCTCTAACTTACTACAAATTAATACATTTAGATGTCATTGTTGATGAGCGAAACATTGTCATATTTGCATTGAATATTCCGTTATTAGACAAACTATCCTACACTATTTTTGAAATGATCCCGTTACCTATGCAACATCAAGATCCTCTAATATATTCCTACATACAACCTAGTTATCGATATCTCCTAATATCACAACCAAAAACCTTATATAACCTTATGCAAGATTTGAATAAATGCGACGAATTCATCAAAGGATCGTTCATCTGCCAAGGAGTCTCCACCACAAGAAGAACTGAAATCGCCAATTGCGAAATCCAATTGTTGTCGCCGCATCTCTCCAAGATTCCAGAAGAATGTTCAACTAGAACCATCAGAGCCGATATCCAGACTTGGAAATCCATCCGGAATAACGAATGGATATATGTGTTGCTGAAATCAACAACGTTAACAATCCTCTGTGATGACCACATGGAGGACGTAATTCTTAATAAAACAGGAATCATCCGATTGTATCCCGGTTGCAAGGGATACACCGATTACTATGTTCTCGAAGCAACCAGCGAAATGTTCTCCAACATATCCGTCGACTACGTTCCAAAAATTAATATTTTGCAAGACGAATGCTGTGTCGACAAGAAAATCAACGATTCCATACCACTTCGAATACAACCCATTAAACTATCAAATATCGACCTCACCGAATTAAAGTATGCAGATAAAAAACTCAACGAATTCGACGAGTTGTTAGACCACGAAATGAACAAACCGTTCATCGTAAAACATACTAGCTGGTATACACTAATCCTTAGCCTGCTAGGTGTTACATTAACGCTAATGTTGTGTTGTAACATCTGTCGTTGGTGTGGTTGGTGGAATTTGTTAAGACGTCTTTGCTGCTTCACAAGGAATCCAAGGAATGGAGAATTGATGCCACCCATTATAAAAAACTTCGTCAATTGCAACTTCGAATCGGACCTCCGATCTGAACGTCAATATCACACCGGAGAAATTGCAATTTACGAACGTGCCTCCGAAGAAATCGAACTTCAACCACCTCGTTACAATGCAGTAACGGCCTCAGCTCCCAGACGAGACGACAGGAGTTTCCCAAAATCCAGACGCAGCACCGTTCCTTTGTAGGACGAAACCTGTGTCTTCCCCCCATCTTTCGTCTTCAGCGGGGAGGTGTTAGATGACCACCCAAGTGCTAGACGGACTGTCGCCATATAAAGACTATCTACCCTAACGTTCGTGGGAAACAACCCCATTATATAGTATCTTAAGTTTAGCAGGTGTACTAGACACCCTTTTTGTATTACATTTCATTATTTTCCATTAAGTGACTTTTACCATTAGTGTCGTAGATATATGTATATTTATTAGGTACCATTCTCTTTTAATTTCATCAAGTAACTTTTACCATTAATGTCTTAGACCTGTATTTATTAGGCACCCTTAAGTCTGAAAGCCTTTTTCTGTATCGACGATAGGTAAATACCACCCTCGTGGGAACGTCCCCAAAAACGGGCCTCTGTCTGTCCTCACGCGTGTGGTCTTACCTCCATATATATACCCTTTCTAGAACTTAAGCAGTTAGTTAGTACCCAACCGTCATTCTGAATACATGCTGTATTGTAATTATTGTTATAAGAATAAAGTTAAGTTAAGTGTTTAAGTGCAACATTGACTTTTCACTCCCGGTATCCAACAATACGTTGTTGGGGCGTATATCTTTCAATTTTCTCAAATCGTAGACTTTTTATTTGATAAATGTGAAACAATCAAGGCCCTGTGTTTAACAGTTTAAAAATGCCAGAGAATTTAAAATGGGACCTCTTAACGGAACATCCTTTATATACAATACATGGGCGAAGCCAGGATTATAACTAACCTAATCTAACTTAACCTAACCTAACTTAACCTAACCTAAGCTAACCTAACCTAACCTAACCTAACCTCCTAACCTAACCTAACCTAACCTATTTTTTTTAAATTTATGATTTTATTTTCGTGTATAGAGAAATCTCTGTAGCACAATTTTCTTTGTCTGCAAAAAATTGGTTCTTTTCTAACAATTGAACAAACATGGCAAAAGCATTTTAGTTTTAAATTCTGCAAACCACAAAAAAAAGGTTGCATAACTTTAAATGGGTTTTAAGAACATTTTATACAAAACGAGAAAAGAGTTGCCTCAATAAAACAATTCAATAATTAATACAAAGTACAACATTTAATTTTTATTTATATTGTTACATAATTATTATAATTTAATTATTGCTATATTTTAATATGTACTAGGATTATTTTTTTGTTTTGTCTTGTAATTGGGAAATGTTTCCTGTTGGACAATAAATGGAATATTATTATTATTACTAAGAATTAATAAAATTATAACACTTTATTAGTCTTTTCAAGAAATTTGCGAATACAAAGAGGAAGTTGAATCACTTTTAATACAATTTTACACAAGTAGAGATAAGGTTGCATCATATTAATTATTTATAACGATTATAGAGAAAACATATTATCACTTAAATTATTTTTTATACGCACAGATAAAAAAGCTGCCCCGTGTTATCATTTATCATTTACGAACATAAAGTAAAAAAGTTGCATTACTTTAAACAAATTTACAAGCAAAAAGTTTTTCTTTTAATGCATTTAAATGATGCAATTTTTCCTAAAGAAAAAACTGGTTTAAACAATTTTCAAAATAGATATACAAAGTCTTGCTTCTAAATGTTACATTTTTTTCTCAACAAAAAATAGTTTTTTTTAAACTATTAGATATACAAAATCTTTCATTTAGATAATGCAATTTTTCCCCAAAAAAAAATAAATTTTAAATTTAAAAATAGACATGCAACATCTTGTCGGGATCTACGGTTTGGAAAACGATATTCTAGAGCAGGGGTCTTCAAACTTTTTCCTTCGCGGGCCACATATACAATTTTACATAATCAAGTGGGCCAATATCCAAATAATTGTAAAGAGTGTCCCAAAATTAACGCAAGATTTAAATTAAATAGAAAACACAGTTTCTAGTCTTTAGATTGTGAAACGACCAGAAAATGTCTCATGCAGTAATTGAATTGTTTCACGGGCTGTATGGCATGTGGCACCGTCTTGTTGAAACAACATATTGGCCACATCAATATCATCCAGTTTCGGCAGAAAGAATTGTGTTATCATGTTGGGATATCGAGCACCAGTAACAGTCACTGCTTGACCAGCCTCATTTTCAAAAAAGTTTGGTCTAATGATGCCTCCAGCCCAAAATCCGCACCAAACAGTGACTCATTGTGGATGCATTTGTTTTTTGACAATCACATGCGAGTGTTTATCAAAGCTGTCAATATTATACAAAAGAGTGTTTAAATTTCTTGGTAAAGTATGAAGTGAAATTTCGAGTTTAGAAAAGACTGAAAATTTGGAGTTGTTAATCACCAAAATTGCCGTGTTTTAAAACACCCTAAAACACGGCAATTTTGGTGATTAACAACTCCAAATTTTCAGTCTTTTCTAAACTCGAAATTTCACTTCATGCTTTACCAAGAAATTTAAACACTCTTTTGTATAATATTGACAGCTTTGATAAACACTCGCTCTCTCGATTTAGAAAAAAACAATTTAGATACTTTATGGATCATCCTGTATAATAAAAATAAATGTACCTATCTTGTTGATTTTCGAAATGCATATATTATATTGTATATTATAATTGAAAAAACCTTGAGAATTTACGCGAACACGCTCGCTTTTTTTGTATTTCGCAAAAGTTGCGATCCGCGGTAGCGACCAAATCCGACCAATAGCCAACAAATCCAAATTTTCAAGCTTTTTTAAACTTGAAATTTTACTTCATGCTTAACCAATGAATGGATAATATTCACAAATTTATTAAACACGCCCTCTTGATTTAGAATTGACATTTTCGTTTAGAAACTTTATGGATCACCCTGTATAAAAATAAATGTGTCCATCTTGTATTATACTTTTCTGTACCTCAAGCAGTTTTTGAGTTATAGCGTTTTTTGTGAAAATAATAAAAATGTCGAGAATTTACGCGAGGTACTCTCGGTTTTTTTGTAGATCTCTTCGAAATAGCCAACATGCATGTATTATACTTTTCTGTAGCTCAAGCAGTTTTTGAGTTATAGCGTTTTTTGTGAAAATTGAAAAAAATGTCGAAAATTTACGCGAGTACGCTTGTATGCTGCAAAAGTTGCGAATAACTCAATAACCAATAGGAATACAGAAAAATGGTTTAAACAAAAGTTTTACATACTAAAACTTTGGACTATTTTTCAATCTTCAAGTTTTTTCGTAGCTATCTATTTTCTTAAAGAAAAATGACAGTTTAATGATTTCGATAGCTAACGCCATCTAATGCTTCATAGTGGCATCGTTAGCACTGGGTCGGGACCACACTTAAGAGGACCTTGAAGTCCGAAACGCGTCTGTGGGTACCTGGTGCCGGAATACTGAACACAAATTCAATTTTAAATTACAGTTTGTTGAATTATTCGTAAAAACTTATAATTTTTAGAAAATCTTGGAATAATTTAGAATTATTTATTGGAATTTGTGTGTGTTTTTAAACTTCGGGATAAATCAGCGTTTTACGCGCCTGGCGCATGAAGTCAAATTTCGAGTTTAGAAACTCGAAATTTTACTTCATGCTTAACCAAGGAATGGAAAACACTCTTTTGTACAATATTGACAAATTCAATAAACACTCGCCTCTTGATTAAAAAAATACAATTGACATTTTCTTTTAGATACTTAATGGATCACCCTGTATAAAAATAAATGTGTCCATCTTGTATTATACTTTTCTGTACCTCAAGCAGTTTTTGAGTTATAGCGTTTTTTGTGAAAATAATAAAAATGTCGAGAATTTACGCGAGGCACGCTCGGTTTTTTTGTATTTTGCGAAAGTTGCGAACAACTCAACCTAATAGGAATACAGAAAAATAGTTCAAATAAAAGTATTAGATAATACAATTTTGGACAATTTTTCTACGTACTAGTTTTTTGTAGCTATCTTTTTTCTTAGAGAAAAATGACAGTTTGTTGAAAAATTCGAAAAAGCTTATAATTTTCAGAAAATCATGGAATAACTTAGAATTATTTATTGGAATATGTGTGTGTGTGTTATATATCTAAGTACCAATTGTTACCTTTTTAACAAGAATATTACCCAATTTTAAATTACTGGCAATTTTACATCACTAATTGTATAACAGAGCTGGGATGAATCCTCAAAAACAGGATTCGAATCACGAATCCGAATCACCTAATATGATTCGAATCACGAATACTCGAATAAAGGATTCGTAAGTGAAAAATATGATTCTAATCAAAGATTCGAATCGTCATTTTGGAATCACGGATACAAATCCTTTAAAAATAAATTTGAAGCTATTATTTGCAACCAGTAATATTTTATTCCATCAGTTTTTATTAACAAAAATGTTCATTTACCGACTATCTGATTATATAATGATTTTAATTAATGATGATATATGTGTTATTGAACTTCATTTTAAATCTGTGTTTTATACGCGTGGCGCATGAAGTAAAATTTCGAGTTTAGAAAAGCCCCGTGAAAATTTGTCTCGGGTCGCTGCGCGACCCTCGACAAATTTTCTACGCGGGGCTTTTCTAAACTCGAAATTTTACTTCATGCTTAGTCCGGGAGTGGACAACACTCGTTCTTAGAAGTTTCAAATTAAAGGATCACTCTAGATTACTAAGTTTATTACCATTTTACAAAGGCTACAGCTCGAAGGACCAATCATAGTCTATGGCGACCGAAGGACTACAGGGAATCGAAGTTTATTTACAAGAAAACAACGAATATCTGAAGGTTTACAGCATGGATAGGAAAGATAACATCCAATTTGGAAAAAATATCGAAGTTGGGTTCGTTTTCAGTGCGTTTTAACTTCACTTTAAATCAGTGTTTTATACCGGTGGCGCATGAAGTAAAATTTCGAGTTTAGAAAAGCCCCGTGAAAATTTGTCTCGGGTCGCTGCGCGACCCTCGACAAATTTTCTACGCGGGGCTTTTCTAAACTCGAAATTTTACTTCATGCTTAGTCTGGGAGTGGACAACACTCGTTCTTAGAAGTTTTAAATTATAGGATCACTCTAGATTACTAAGTTTATAAAGGCTACAGCTCGAAGGACCAATCATGGTCTTTGGCGACCGAAGGACTACAGGGAATCGAAGTTTATTTACAAGAAAACAACGAATATCTGAAGGTTTACAGCATGGATAGGAAAGATAACATCCAATTTTGAAAAAATATCGAAGTTGGGTTAGTTTTCAGTGCGTTTTAACTTCACTTTAAATCAGTGTTTTATACGCGTGGCGCATGAAGTAAAATTTCGAGTTTAGAAAAGCCCCGTGAAAATTTGTCTCGGGTCGCTGCGCGACCCTCGACAAATTTTCTACGCGGGGCTTTTCTAAACTCGAAATTTTACTTCATGCTTAGTCTGGGAGTGGACCGTCAAGATTTTCTACATGTCGAGATTTTCGATATTTCTAGATTAATGTCGATTTATTCACAGTTTGTTATTGTATTAAATGCAACTTTAATATTAAATAAAAACGGTTTGTTTTAGGAATGGAATATTCAACCATTAAGAGCCGAGCAAATTATAAAGTTAACTCTAAAAGTTAATTTTAGGTAAAATTTTGCATCTTTTTCTATGATTTTAATGAATGATATTATATTACATACGTCAATTTTTTAAAAGAGTTAAATTTAAAATTCAAACGAGTGTTGTCCACTCCCAGACTAAGCATGAAGTAAAATTTCGAGTTTAGAAAAGCCCCGCGTAGAAAATTTGTCGAGGGTCGCGCAGCGACCCGAGACAAATTTTCGCGGGGCTTTTCTAAACTCGAAATTTTACTTCATGCGCCACGCGTATAAAACACTGAATTAAAATAAAGTTAAAAATGCACTGAAAACCAACCCAACTTCGATATTTTTTGAAAATTAGATGTTTTTTTCCTATCCATGCGGTTTTCAGATATTCGTTGTTTTCTTGTAAAAAAACTTCGATTCCCTGTAGTCTTTCGGTTTCCGAAGACCATGGTTGGTCCTTCGAGCTGTAGCCTTTATAAAATGGTAATAAACTTAGTAATCTAGACTGATCCTTCAATTTGAAACTTCTAAGAACGAGTGTTGTCTACTCCCAGACTAAGCATGAAGTAAAATTTCGAGTTTAGAAAAGCCCCGCGTAGAAAATTTGTCGAGGGTCGCGCAGCGACCCGAGACAAATTTTCACGGGGCTTTTCTAAACTCGAAATTTTACTTCATGCTCCACGCATATAAAACACTGATTTCAAGTGAAGTTAAAAAAATACTATTAACGTTGGATATTTTTCATGGTTAAGTAACCAAATATGCATTCACAAATATTTGAATTATTCGAAAATTTAAATATTTATATTCAAATATGAATAATTTAGTAATTTAAACATTCATATTAGAATATTTAACTATTTGAATTAATCGAATTCGAATCCCAGCCTTAATAGCGACGATTCGAATTATTTAGGAGGATTTGAATTCGTGTATGAGGATTCGAATCCTTTTATAAGGATTCGAATCCTTTTATATGAAATCGAATCCTTTTATAAGGATTCAAATCATCTACGTGTGGATTCGAATACGAATCCTTTTAAAAAAATGTAACGAATCCGGATCACGAATCCGTTTTCACTAAAGTATTCGAATACCTCTTTTGAATCCTCTAAAAGGATTCGAATCCGGGAATCGAATCCTGAATGATTCCAATCCTGCCCAGCTCTGTTGTATAATAATTAAAAAAAATGTTAACACTAAATTGATTTACGCAAAATGAATCTTTGGGCGTAGGCCAGAATCCTGATGGCGCGGACCGGATTTGGCCCGTGGGCCGTTGTTTGGAGACCCCTGTTTGAGAGAAGTGGTCTTTAAACTAAAGCCTGTGACCAGCGGTTACAGTTTGCGTAAATTATATTTTGACATTTTAAAACGATTCCCTCTTGAAATTATTTAAAAATTATTGTAATATTTGTGGGATTTTGGCCCACTTGATTACATAAAGTTGTATGTGTCCCGCGAGGAAAACAGTTTGGACACCTCTGCTCCATTCAGATTTGTATCTAAAACTAGTTGTAAATTTGTAATTCTTCCAGATTATTTCTGGTAAAAGTCCATGCTATTGCGCACATTTACAATTTTCGAATTAATTAACTAATGATCCATTTTTACACTGATAAAACTGATTTTATTTAAAACTCGTGTATTTTATCAATGATGTAACCTGAAAAAAAGAAAAATCTAGAAAAAATCTCTGAATGAATTATCACCGGCTTACATAAAATTACGATAAGAAATTCTTGTTTAAACATGACTTACACCCATCCAGACTTGCTTCCTACTAACATCACGTGCGATAATTATTTTAAACAAATTCACTTCGATAAGCGTAGGCTAAATGACCTCATTTATTTATAAAAAAATAATCAAATTATGAACACACAGAAAATATCGTTTAATAAATACAGAAATACAGAGAAAATTAATTTAATTGATTAATAAATGGAGAGAAAATGTAAAGTCTGGCTGATTTACGTTGTGATGATAGCGCGTGTTTGGAGGTAAAACTCGCTAAGTGCGCGGGGAATTGGTTTCGCTTAGTGATTTTTACTTTTGTGCGTATGATAAGTTTCATTAACCTTGTGTGAGAGCAAACACGAACATCTGCGAATGTATTTACGTTGTCATCGATCTTCAAACATTTGATGCACACTTGGGACGAGTTTGTAATTACACTCTCGAAATGTGTTTGTTTGTTTATCGCTTTTTTTTTGTAAATTAATGTAATCAATAAATAGTTGTAATTAAAAGCATATAAGAAATATTTGAAATAAATACTAACAGCAAAATAAATAGAATTATATAATTGTTAAAGAGTTCAATTTTCACTTACGGACGAGTGATTCAACTCCTTGGTTAAGCAAAAGCCTTAAAATTTGGTTTGTTCGATCCGCGAAGCATTTTTAAACTCGAAATGTTACTTCATATATAAAACACTGATTTAAAGTGAAGTTTAAAAATATACTGCTACTTCAATTTGAAGCTTTAAACCAGTGTTTTCCACTCCCAGGTTAAGCATGAAGTAAAATTTCGAGTTTAGAAAAGACTTAAAATTTGGTTTGACCGCTCCGCGAAGCGGAGCGGCCAAACCAAATTTTCAGGCTTTTCTAAACTCGAAATTTTACTGAATGCGCCACGCGTGTAAAACACTGATTTAAAGTGAAGTTAAAAAATGTACTGCTCAAGTTTAATCATAATTTACAACGTACCTCAAAGAAAATTGCTTGAATTTTGAAAGCGCAAGATTTTGATTAGATGTAAAAATTGTTTATAAAATTTATTATCTTCAAATCAGTATATTTTGAACATCACATATCATTTTGTTTTATAAACAAAGTGACAAACTATTTATCTTGAACTCAGTGTTTTATACGTGTGGCGCATGAAGTAAAACTTCGAGTTTAGAAAAGCTTCGCTCGCGCGCCCAGGCAAATCCAAATTTTCAGGCTTTTCTATACTCGAAATTTTACTTCATGCTTAGTCTGGGAGTGGAAACACTTGTTCGAAGTTTCATGCACAGAAAGTATAAACAATATTGGTCCGGAGTTGGTTCCTTGAGGATCACTAGAAGCTACGGAAACTAGTTTCAAAATTAAGGCGAATATTTTAAACTTTAATTTCGACTTTTAATTGATTATAACTCGAAAACTGTCGATCGAGTATTTTTTGTTTGGCATATTCTGATAGAGCAACCACATTCCATGAAGATTTTGCAAAGAATTTCCATGTTGCAATTGTTTTAAACTTTAATTGACCTAAATATTTCCATAAAATTCAAAGATTTTCGACTTTCAATTGAAAATAACTCGAAAGCTATCGGCGGCGTATTTTCTGTTTTTGACATATTCTGGAAAAGCAATGTCTTCTCTACATCCTTACGAATTTCCATGAAGATTCCTTTAAACATTTTCATGTTGTGAATGATTTAAGCTTTAATTTGCCTAAATATTTCCATAAAATTCAACGTTTTCGACTTTCAATTGAAAATAACTCGAAAACCTACGAAGGCATATTTTTTGTTTATTGCATATTTTGAAAGAACAATGTCTTCTTAACATCCACATGAAATTCCATGAAAATTTCACAAAGAATTGTGAATATTTTAAACTTAAATTTACCTAAATATTTAATAAAATTCAACATTTTCGATTTTCAATTGAAAATAACTCGAAAACTGTCGATGGCGTATTTTCTGCTTTCTGTATATTTTAAAAAAGCAATGTTTTCATAACATCCACACTAAATTCCATGAAGATTTCTCAAAGAATTTTCATGTTGTCAATGTTTTAAACTTTAATTTACCTAAATATTTCCATAAAATTCAACGTTTTCGACTTTCAATTGAAAATAATTCGAAAACTATCGACAGGGTGTTTTGGGATTTTGGCATATTCTGAAAAACCAACCTCTTAATATCCACACAAAATTCTATGAAGATTTCACAAAACATTTTCATGTTGTGAATGTTTTAAATATGAATTTACCTAAATATTTCCATAAACTTCAACATTTTCGACTTTTAATTGAAAATAACTCGAAAACTGTAGATGGCGTATTTTTTGTTTTTCGAATATTCTAAAAGAGCAATGTCTTCTTAACATTCACACGAAATTCCGTGAAGATTTTACTACGAATTTTCATGTTGTGAATGTTTTAAACTTTAATTTACCTAAATATTACCATAAAATTCAACGTTTTCGACTTTCAATTGAAAATAATTCGAAAACTGTCGATGGCGTAATTTTTGTTTTTGGAATATTATGAAAGAGCAATGACTTCTTAACATCTACACGAAACTCCATGAAGATTTCTTAAAGAATTTTTAGGTTGTGAATGTCTTAAGCTTTAATTTACCTAAATATTTTCATAAAATTTAACGTTTTCGACTTTCAATTAAAAATAACTCAAAAACTGTAGATAAGGTATTTTTTTTTTTGGCAGACTCTGAAAGAGAAATGTTTTCTTAATATCCACACAAAATTCCATGATGATTTCACAAAAAATGTTCATGTTGTGAATATTTTTAACTTTAATTTACCTAAATATCATAAAATTAATTGTTTTCGACTTTCAATTGAAAATAACTCGAAAACTGCTAACGGGGTATTTTCTGTTTTTGGCATATTCTAAAAAAACAATGTCTTCTTAACATCCATACGAAATTCCATGAAGATTTCACAAAGAATTTCCATGTTGTGAATGTTTTAAAAGTTAATTTACCTAAATATTTTCATAAAATTCTATTTTCTCGTATCTATAGAAGTTTTCATTAAAATTCCCTAAAAAAATATGATGTAAAATCAAATCAAAAAAATTTGTATCTTAGTACAACACGTTTTCATCAAAACTCTTAACAAAATATGATGTATACATTTTTATCTAAGTATACCTAGAAACTAGAAAACCAGGTTAAACAAAATATTCAATATGTCTTTAAGTCTGTACATATTGCAAGAAATCCGTCATTTCCTCTATTTATGCATAAACAAACTATTTTGAAATTCTCAGGTGTTCTTAGGTAATAATTTTCGAAAATTCCTTTGTCCTTAGCAAACAATTATCCCCTCACAGCACTTTCAAAACCGGCGATTTTTTTTTTGTTCCTTCAGTCGGCGCGTTAATCCAGGAAATTCCTAATCACCGTTGGGATAATCCAAAACATTTTGTCTTTAGAATTTTGGCCGGAAAACCCAGCACCTGCTGGTCGAAGGGATGATATATCGGTATTTTACCAAAAATTAAAACCTCACAAATGAGAAATGGCATAATTGCCAATCAAGATTAGAAGTATCAACATTTTAAGAAATAGTGCAGTTTTGAAATTTGAGTTGGATTTCGGTACTTTCCCAAAAATTAAATCCTCACAAATGAGAAACGGGATAATTGAGAATCAAGATTAGAACAGTGAACATTTTGAGGAATTTTTAATCGGAATTGTATATGCTTATTTTGTTTTACATTACTTTACTTGTAGTTTGATATGATAAACATGTATTAAAATTGTCATATACAAAAAAAACTAAAGCTCATTAAAAATTGATTGATTGAGTTACGTAAAGATCAAATTAATTTAAATATAATATAGATACGTATAAATAAAATGAAATATATTAATATCGTATGTTCAATAAAAACAAATTCTAGAGTGCCATGATTTAATTTATTATTAAATTTAAGTTGGCTATACGTCTTAGGAATTGATATATAAAACGTCAAACATGATAATAATAATATATAATTTTAGTATTGCCAACTTATAGTATTTTCCATGGCACTCTAGAGGTTTCATTTTATTGAACATACGATATTTAGTGATGTAAAATTACCGGTCATTTAAAATTGGGTAATATTATCAGTAATGAAGTTGCATTTTCTCTCTACCTGTAAAAAAATATTTAAATGATGTAACTTTATCACAATGTTCGTAAAGAGACTTTAAAAGTGATGCAACTTTTTTTTAATTTGCAAAAACGGTCTTAAACGATGCAAAGTTTTCTGTCTACTTGTAAAAAAATTCATATAAATGATGCAACTTTATCTCAATATTCATAAAGTGTCTTTAAATTGATGCAACTTATGTTTGTAAACATGAACTTAATAGAACTCCTTTGATTTAGTTAGGAGAGAAATTGAAATACACTTGTCCACATAAAACTAAAAATCCTAATAAGTGATTTGTTTAAATTATTAAAAGTAAATTTCGGTATCGAGATGGCATTATTTTTAGACAAATTACTTAATTAGTGACAGATAAACTCCACATATAGGCAAAAAAATATCTTTCAGATGTCCGAATTCCTCGCCTAGTTAATTAACTGAGCTCTACAACTTTGTGTCTTTGCTTGTAAAAATTCATTTAAATGTTGCAACTTTTTTCAATATTTGTAAAAAGCCTTTAAAAATTATACAATTGTTTCTCTGTTTGTGAAAATAGACTTAAATGATGCAATATTTTCTCTATGTTTGTAAAAATAGACTTAAATGATGCAACTTATTCTCTTTACTTGTAGTAGACCCATCTAAATTATGCAACATTTTCTATCTGCTTGTAAAATTGTAAAATTATTTAAATGATACAACTTTATCATTTTCTTTATTCGTGTTAATATTCTTTATTTTCAACGTTCGTAAAACGTCTTTACGTTGATGTAACTAATGTTTGTAAAAATGGACTGAAATTACACAACTTTTTCTCTCCGCTTATAAAGATTCATTTAAATGATGCATTTTTCTCTCAATGTTCACAAACTCTTTAAAACTGATGCAACTTTTTCTTTATTTTTTTTAAAACTAACTTAAATGATGCAACTCTCTGCTTGTAAACTATAATTTAAATGATGCAACTTTTTGTTAATGTTCGTAAAGTCTTTTAAAATGATGCAATTTTTTCTTCATTTTTGTACAAATAGACTTAAACAATGCAACTTTTTTTCTCTACCTGTAGTAAAACCATTTCAATTATGCAACATTTTCTATCTACTTGTAAAGAAAATAATATTTAAATGATACAACTTTATCTGAGTGTTCTCAGTCTTTAAATTGATGTAACTAATGTTAGTAAAAATGGACTTAAATTATACAACTTTTTCCCTCTTTTTATAAAAATTCATTTAAATGATGCATTTATTTTTCTCAATATTCGTAAACTATTTAAAGCTAATGCAACTGTTTCTTCATGTTCGTAAAAATTAACTTAAATGATGCAACTTCCCTAGTAGAAATAAATCTTGAGTTATAGCAATATTGTATCTATATTTATTTATTTATTTTATTTATTTCATTTATTTACGGAATCTCCTTTTACATAAATTTATAATATTAGTATATTTATATATACAGAGTGGATAACAGAATAATAACAATTGTATTAGACATGTTCATGTTACTCTTACTTTACGCAAGTTAAAATGATAATAATAAAAAATACTAAATTTATATCTTGAAATTGTTAATCAATGTACACACAATATTGTCCCAATGTAGTTTGCGTTAACTGATACTATATTAATATTTATTATAGATACAATATTCTATAAATCCAGTATAAAAGTAATTCAGTTTTCAATATTGTATCTACAATGAAAACAATGATAGATATTCAATTTCTGTACAATATTGTGTCAATAATAAATATAATTAAACACTCAATAATAGATATTCAATTTCTGTACAATATTGTATCAATAATAATTACTATTGATCCTTCAATATAGATATTTAATGCATTTACAATATTGTATCAATAATGAATACCATTGATCCATCAATATGGATATTTAATTTATGTACAATATTGTATTAACCCATTAACCCGCCATTAGTCGCCTGACCTGACTTGAGAATGTGTGAAGAAAAATGTAAATTTTTGTAATTTAAATTATTAGATTATTTTCTTTGTGCACATTTTAAGGGCGTGAAAAGAAAAAATCTGACCCAAATATAATTTAACAATTAACCAAACCAAATTTTCAGGCTTTTCTAAACTCGAAATTTTACTTCATGCGCCACGCGTATAAAACACCGAAATCAAGTGAAATCTTCAACCAATTGGGTTAGAGTAAAATAAATTCAGATCAACGGTATTCATCATTAACCCCAACCGAACAATTATCTCTAAAAGTCTTTTTAAAATTTCTATGAATGACTTATTATATTACATATGAAATATGACATACTGAATTTATTTTACTCTAACCCAATTGGTTGAAGATTGCACTTGATTTCGGTGTTTTATACGCGTGGCGCATGAAGTAAAATTTCGAGTTTAGAAAAGCCTGAAAATTTGGTTTGGTCGCGTAGCGCTACGCGCTACGCGACCAAACCAAATTTTCAGGCTTTTCTAAACTCGAAATTTTACTTCATGCTTAACCTGGGAGTGGAAACCCTCGTTAGACGATCAGTCAGAAACTTATTTTCCAATTTCCTTTATTGTAAAATTTAACATATATAATAAATTGATTGGTCAAATTTAGAAAAAAACACCAATTCGTATGCGTTAAAAAATCAAGTTTTATTCAATCAATATAACATTTTTTCAGCCTTTTCTAAACTCGAAATTTTACTTCATGCTTAATCTGGGAGTATAAA
Source organism: Philonthus cognatus (assembly GCA_932526585.2). Classification (NCBI taxonomy): domain Eukaryota; kingdom Metazoa; phylum Arthropoda; class Insecta; order Coleoptera; family Staphylinidae; genus Philonthus; species Philonthus cognatus. The sequence goes on along the minus strand of OW052242.1, from coordinate 99,219,890 downwards.
CACTCGTTCGAAACTTCAAATGAATTGCTTTTACAAAATTGACGAATGCCTGAAAATGCACAGCATATACATTATGTATATTTAAAAGAAAAAAATTCCAGTATGTAATATAATAAGTCATTCCTAGAAATTTTAAAGAGACTTTTAGAGTTAATTGTTCGGTCGGGGTTAATGATGAATACCGTTGATCCTTCAATATAGATATTTAATCCATGTACAATATTGCTTCAATATTGAATACCATTCATCATTCAATAAAGATATTCAATACATGTCAATATTGCATCAATAATGAATAACATTGATCATTCAATTTTGACTACGATTGCGCAATTTTAAGATTGTTGAGCTCAGCTGACACGAATGAGAATATATATATATATATATATATATATATATATATATATATATATTCTCAATACCGATTTTCATATTTTAATTCCATTGATCCTTCAATATAGATATTTAATCCATGTACAATATTGCTTCAATATTGAATACCATTCATCTTTCAATAAAGATATTCAATACATCTCAATATTGTATCAATAATGAATAACATTGATCATTCAATTTTGACCACGATTGCGCAATTTTAAGATTGTTGATTACTGCTCAACTGACACGAATGAGAATATATATATATATATATATATATATATATATATATATATATATATATATATATATATATATATATATATATATATATATATATATATATACAGGGTGTGGCACTTAAGACGCCTCGGACCATAGCTCCTTTACGATAAAAGCTATCGCAAAAATCTAAGAGTAAAGTGGTGCATAATTACCGTCGCTATGTTTCAAAAATATTTCTAATCATCAGTGGCGTGCCGTACTTCAGTGGCGTACCAAACTTATGTTTTTTTAAATGGAATGCCCTATTTTTTATTGCAGATTTGGAAAGTGCTCGAAGAGTAATTATTTTTTTATCTAACATGTTATACCCTTCATTTTAGCGGTTTCGCTGTTATAACCCCTTCTTTCAAAATTGCGCCCCATTTTTGAGATTGTTTTGTAGAGAAACTAATTGACGCCGGCGCCTAAATTTTGAATTGAGGTACAGGTTAAGACCTCGTATACCTTCACATAATTTTTTTTCGGGTAATTTATGGAAAAAAAATAATTTTTGATTGAACTTCGCATGTTGTCATTTTTTTCGAAAATTTCAAATGGCACCCCCCTAAAAAAATACGGCGTTGTACAGCCAAAACTCTAAATTTATTATTGGTACAAAAAAAATTACATATTGCATAACAAAATTTCGGAGAAAAAAGGAATTTCATCGCAAATGTCGGGAAACGTTTTCCGTTCCCAAGAGTGCCATGAGAAAACAAAAGATTGGTAATTGTCAATGTAAATTATTAGACGCCAGTAGCAGCCATAAGTCATTTTTAATAAACGTTCTAAAAATGTTCCGAACTCAAGAGGAAATGGTTGACATAATATCTATTCTTGGAGAATGTAACAAAAATTGTTTCTTGGCGTCACGAGTGTACGCTGCGAGATATCCGCACAGGGCACATCTAAATGAACGTGCGTTTCAAAAAGTGTTGGAGAGATTTACTACTACGGGAAGTGTGAAACGGCCGAGGAGAGTTAGAAAAAAGACAGTTTTTACCGAAAATAATGAACTGCAGGTTCTGGAGGCAGTTATTGAAGATCCTCATACCAGTATCCGTGATATTAGTAGGAATCACGATATATCAACGCGATCCGTACATCGTGTTCTTCAAAAGTACAAATTCCGTCCATTTAAGATTGAACTGCACCAAGAATTGCAACCTCAAGATTTTCATGCGAGGCAAGATTTCTGCTTGTGGGCTATCAACAAAATTGAGCAGGAGGAATCATTTCTTATGCGCGTATTATTTTCTGATGAAGCGACGTTCCATAGAAAAGGGCATGTCAATCGCCACAACTACCATTATTACGCCGATAAAAACCCACACGCCATGCGAATGATAAACCACCAGCAAAGATGGTCGCTGAATGTTTGGGGAGGCATACTTGGAGAACACCTTTTGGGTCCTTATTTCATCGAGGGGCACCTGAACGGCAACAGTTATTTGAGGTTCCTTCGCGACGACTTGGATGATCTCTTGGGAAATGTCCCTCTAGCCGCTCTACGACAGATAGTTTTCCAGCACGATGGAGCTCCTGCACATAATAGCCGTGTCGTTCGGGAATTTCTCGATGAAACGTTTCCGGACTCCTGGATTGGTCGTGGGGGTCCTGTGAGGTGGCCGCCAAGATCACCAGACCTCACTCCCCTTGACTTCTTCCTTTGGGACCATATCAAAGACGAGGTTTACAGGACGGTACCAACTACTGTCGAGGATATGAGGGAGAGAATCCGCGCGGCTTTCCGCGGTATATCACCAGAAATCCTTAGGGCAGTGTCTAGAGCCTGTGAGTCGATTATGCCTCCAGCAGGAAGGTCGTCATTTCGAACATTTAGTTTAAGTTGTTAAATTTTCTTTATCTGCATTTTTCATATCATGTTGAATAAATAGGTACATACTATTATGTTGACCGTATTTGTGTTTTTGTTTTCTCATGGCACTCTTGGGAACGGAAAACGTTTCCCGACATTTGCGATGAAATTCCTTTTTTCTCCGAAATTTTGTTATGCAATGTGTAATTTTTTTTGTACCAATGAAAAATTTAGAGTTTTGGCTGTACAACGCCGTAATTTTTTTGCGAAGTTCAATCAAAAATTATTTTTTTTCCATAAATTACCCGATAAAAATTTATGTGAAGGTATACGAGGTCTTAACCTGTACCTCAATTCAAAATTTAGGCGCCGGCGTCAATTAGTTTCTCTACAAAACAATTTCAAAAATGGGGCGCAATTTTAAAAGAAGGGGTTATAACAGCGAAACCGCTAAAGTGAAGGGTATAACATGTTAGATAAAAAAATAAGTACTCTTCGAGCACTTTCCAAATTTGCAATAAAAAATAGGGCATTCCATTTAAAAAAAACATTAGTTTGGTACGCCACTGGAGTACGGCACGCCACTGATGATTAGAAATATTTTTGAAACATAGCGACGGTAATTATGCACCACTTTGCTCTTAGATTTTTTTCGATAGCTTTTATCGTAAAGGAGCTATGGTCCGAGGCGTCTTAAGTGCCACACCCGGTATATATATATATATATATATATATTCTCAATAACGATTTTCACATTTTAATTCCATTGATCCTTCAATATAGATATTTAATCCATGTACAATATTGCTTCAATATTGAATACCATTCATCTTTCAATAAAGATATCCAATACATGTCAATATTGTATCAATATTGAATAACATTGATGATTTAATTTTACCACGATTGCGCAATTGTGAGATTGTTGATTACTGCTCAACTGACACGAATAGGAATACAAATATATTCTCAATAACGATTTTCATATTTCAATTCCATTGATCCTTCAATATGGATATTTAATCCATGTACAATATTGCTTCAATATTGAATATCATTCATCTTTCAATAAAGATATTCAATACATGTCAATATTGTATCAATAATGAATAACATTGATCATTCAATTTTGACCACGATTGCGCAATTTTAAGATTGTTGATTACTGCTCAACTGACACGAATGATATATTCTCAATAACGATTTTCATATTTTAATTCCATTAATCCTTCAATATAGATATTTAATCCATGTACAATATTGCTTCAATATTGAATACCATTTATCTTTCAATAAAGATATACAATACATGTCAATATTGTATCAATATTGAATAACATTGATTATTTAATTTTGACCACGATTGCGCAATTGTAAGATTGTTGATTACTGCTCAACTGACACGAATGAGAAAACAAATGTATTCTACATAACGATTTCCATATTTTAATTCTATATTGTTAGGTGAAGGAAAACAAGCGTTTGTTAGCTGCCTGTTTTTCCTCCACCTAACAATATAGAATTAAAATTTGAAAATCGTTACTGAAAATATATTTGTATTCACATTAAATCAACAGTGTATCAACGTATATTATCTTGATAAAATAATTATTCAGTATAGAATACAAATATATTCTCAATACTGATTGTCATATTTTTCTATATTTTTACAATATAATCTCGTGTTAACATTTAATTATTATTACAGTATTGTAAAGTTGTTTTTCAATATTTATACAAGATATAATTTATACTAGAGTTCTTGTTTCTGCTTGTAAAAATGTATTTAAATAAAGCAACTTTTTTTCAATGTTTGTAAAGTCTTTTAAAATAATGCAACTTTTTCCTGATATTTTTAAAAATAAAACTCTCTCTCTCTCTAAGATAATAATAAACATAATATGATATAATTTAAAGTAACATATAATAATTTAAATGATGCAACTGTTTCCTCAATGTTCGTAAAATTTAATTAAAATTATGTAACTTTTTTCCTTGGGTTTGTAAAACTTAAGTTATATGGTGAGATGTTTTCTCTATATTCGTAAAAAATATACAACCTTTTCTCTTCGTAAAATTATATTGAAAGTGATGCAATTTCCTGTTTGTTTTCGTAAAGTGTCAATAATTTATTTAATCTATATATTAATCTATATATTATATCAATTGGAAAATTTTGTTCTAGTCGCTTATAGAATCGGGACATAGGATGTATTGTCGGGATTTTCAAGGTTTACCTCTTCTTGTTTGTGTATATATGGAGGAAATTATGTTCTAAAACGAAACTCATAAAAATAATCGGTTGATTTTAAGAGCTGATTTTGTCGAACTTTTAGTATCCTCGCTTTTCGTTTAACTTTTATGAAAAAATAAAAAGCAGAAAATAGGCAGGTTTTTTATTTTTCCATAAAAGTCAAACAAAAAACGAGTATAATATATAAAATTACGAAAAAACTATTCGTGAAAATGCAAACAATGTCTTAATTAATAAGACAACTTAAGACGATAAATATCCATTGAAACAACTACTTCCCGTGCAAATACACCTCCGGATATTGAATTATACAATGAAATATTTAAAATCTTATATAATTTGATTTGTTACAACGCTCTATTAAAGTATATGTAACGTTTAGGTCAAATTCTCTTCAAACCAACTAACAAATACAAATTTAAAATGGAAGGAGAGATAACAAAAAAATTAGAAAAACTATAAGAAGCGTAAGCTTATTTTCTCGAATTCAAATAGTTTTGAATTTGAATTTATCTTGAAAAAACGAGTATACTAAAAGTTTGACAAAATTAACTTTGAAAATCAACCGATTATTTTTATGAGTTGATTTTGTCAAACTTTTCGTATACTCGCTTTTAGTTTGACTTTTATGGAAAAATAAAAAGCAGAAACTGCCTATATTTTATTTGTCCATAAAAGTCAAACGACAAGCGGGTATACTAAAAGTTCGACAAAATCAACTCTTAAAATCATCGGCTATTTATGAGTTGATTTTGTCGAACTTTTGGTATACTCGCTTTTCGTTTGAATTTTATGGAAAAATAAAAGGCAGAAAATAGGCAGAAGTACCGTTTTGGAACAGAATTTCCTCAATATCAACACAAACAAGAACAGGTAAACCTTGAAAACCCCCACAATACAACCCAATCCAATCGAAAATCCGATGGTGCATTGTACGAGCATCTCATCTGCTCTGTTGGACATTTAAATTTTAAAGAGACAACTTTCTCCACAGTGGAAAATTTTACATTTACCAGCTTATAGACGAGGTGTACCGGTTTCAACAGGCTCAGAAAACTCAAGATAAAGACGGACATATACAACCGGTTACACTAAAAATGAAGACAGATATACATCCAGTTATATAGGAAAATAAAGGAGATAGAGACAGAAATATATCCAGGTATACTGATAAATAAAGGATGGATATTGTATCCAGGTATGCTCTTAGGAGAGGAAATCATAGAGAGAGAATTCAAGTATGTTTTTATTAAAGTATGAAAAAAGTGCAACTTTGTTGAAATATATATATAAAAAAAATGGGATGTGACTCACTCAAAAACGTGCAGGATAAAACGTCGATTGATTGCGGTGCGCTGTTATTGATTGTGCTATTTTTATTTGTTTGGCTGTTTTCTATGGACGTCAAAAAGTTGGTACAGATGTAAACAAAATGCATATTATGAACGTACGTGATTTGAAACGATTTTATAATTAGATTATTTCATAAACACAATCCGCATACAAAATTGCAATACCATTTTTTGCAGAAGCGTATTAATAAAGATATTAACATTGAATTTATGTTCGGTATTCGAGTATCGGGTATCCAGTGGTGTAACTAGAATTTTGGGTTGGTTTTATTTTATCGAAGAGTTGGTTGAAGTGATTTTAAAGATTCACATTTAATTAGTGTTTTATACGCCTGGCGCATGAAGTAAATATTTCGAGTTTATAAAAGCTTAATTTGGCTCGGTTGTTTAAATGACGCGGTATTTTGACATTAAGAAAATTGACATATTTTCGTAACTAGGAAACTCATCATGTCCGCTTTAAACTATAAAATATTTTGTGTGCTTAATTTAATTGCACAGAAGTGTACAATATGTAGGTATGAGTTTCAAAGTAATGTGTTTTTCGCATAAAATGATAAAATTTCAAGCGACAACAGAAAAAAAATGCAAATTATTTATTTATTTTTTCAGCACCGTTTGATATCACCTCATATCCAGCTCAAGTTACGTCCAATTAAACAAACTGCTTGAAATTCAAAAAGAGAAAAAGAAACCCAAGCCTTATCAGCGAGCACAATTTGCATAGACATTTGATAAATTCTATTTATAAAACAAAATCGAATTGTGCTCACTCACTCACACAAAGAAAAATCGCGTTACATTTTCATTTTCGAAACTCGACCTTACTTTTATCACCCGGTTGGCTATGGTCAGTTACTCGCATGAGTCAGCTGTTGAAACAATACATCCTCGTTTCGGAAGTAAATCTAATCAAGTGCTCGGGAAATTAACAGCACTTGAGGTCTTGTTACTGGGAAAAGAATAAAATCGCTTATTTTAAAGTAAAATTTAATAAGCGCGCAAGGATTCCATGGCACTTAATGATTTTTCACCTCTAATGCGGTGTATCGCGTTGGTTTAAAAGTAAAAGTAATTAAATGCATAGGGGATTTAATAGCACTCAATGATTTTTGACTCCTGAAACAATACAAGCACAAACTCATTAAGTGCATGGGAACTTCATTGTACTTAATGATTATTACTACCACTGCAATACACCGTTGATTTAAAAGTAAAACACATCAAGTACTTAGGGATTTAATAAGTTTTACTGATTATTATTGCTGCAACCACAATATATCGTTGATTTCAAAATAAAATACATTAAGTGCTTAGAGATGTAGTTGCACTTAATAAGTTTTACTGATAATTTTTTTATCAGCGTATAATAATATACACCTATTTGTTTTCATTTGCAACAGCTTCCATTGTTTTCTTTTTTAATTGTTCCGTTCGAGAAAATTCCGTAAATAATCTTTTCATTGTGAAAACAGATGAGTCACTGCTACTCCTAGTGATAAGTAGTGAGATTAACTGGAAAATTGTTGTGTGGGAATAATGGATTCGACATTTTCGAAAGTTAATTTAGTGTGACTATAATAAATGAATATTTTTCTTATTACAAAACACCTTATGATAAATCTCTTATTTTACTCCCATCCATAAGATTTAATTTATAAGTGTTATTCTGAAGTATTAGAAAACTTTTTTAAATCTTGCCATTTTATTTACCTACTTCAAAAAGATTATGAGTACTTGAAAATTAATTTCTACAATTTTTTTTATAAACACACAAAGTGAGAGGGCACTTTCATACATTTTATTTATAATTTTTAAAATATGTACGCAATATACAGGGGATTTTTCTTTTAAGTGTACAAATCACGATGTTTATGCTGTAAATTATAAGGCATCCATTGTTTTTTTAATACCGGTTAATTTGAAGTTTCTAACGCGTGTTTCCACTCCCAGGTTAAGCATGAAGTAAAATTTCGAGTTTAGAAAAGCCTGAAAATTTGGTTTGGTTGCTTTTCTAAACTCGAAATTTTATTTCATGCGACACTGATTTCTAGCGAAGTTCATTTGTTCACAATATCTCAGTGTTTTCAGTGTTTAATACGTGTGGCGCATGAAGTAACTTTTTTGAGGCTGAACATTACGTTTCGAGTTTAGAAAAGCCTAAAAATTTGAGATATTTCAGATATTCGTTGTTCCAGATGTTCGTTGTGCCACGCCTATTAAACACTGAAAACACTGATATATTGTGGACAAATGAATTTCACTAGAAATCAGTGTCTTATACGCGTGGCGCATGAAGTAAAATTTCGAGTTTAGAAAAGCCTGAAAATTTGGTTTGGCCGCTCCGCGCTTTTCAGGCTTTTCTAAACTCGAAATTTTACTTCATGCTTAATCTGGGAGTGGAAAACACTCGTTTAAAACTTTGAATTGAACTTTTCAAAAAACTTTTAAAAAATCCCCGTATGTATACTTAAAAAAAACATTCCCTGTATATTTTTGATTTTTTGACTGTGATAGATATTAAGATAACATGAAAAAGTACGTCTAAATTTCATTTAGAGTTTTAGGAAAATCGCTTTTTAATTTTAATCCTATTGTTGATTTTTTTAATATATGTTTTTAACGATTTCCCCGAAAAGTACGTGATTTGAATTTTGTTAATGTTTTAAATATAATCCTTGTTCAGACTGCTTTTAATTAGATTTCTTTAAAAAGCGCATTTTAATTTTAATCCTCTTGATGTTTTTTTAATACATAAAACCCACTGATGATTTACTTAATACATTTTTTAAGAGATTTGTATAAAAAAGCACGTTTTAATTTCTTTTAAATATTTTCTGTGATAGATTATTTAGATTACATGCAAAAGTACGTAATAATTGTAATCCTTTTTCAATCGTTTTTCTAATTAGAGTTTTTGAAAAACCGCTTTTTAATTTTAATCCTCCTGTAGATTTTTTAAATACATTTTTTGCCATTTCTCCGAAAACCGCGCGCTTTGAATTTGTTGATTGAGTGAAAAATTATGTTTTAATTATAATCCTTGTTCAGACTTTTTTTTGTTAACTTTGAGTTTTATTGGGTTTTACCTGTATTCAATGTAATTGTTTTTAATCTATAAATAAAGTTTGTTTGATTCTTAATAACTGTATGTTTTTGAGTTTACGTGAAGTGATTATTACACATAAAAAAGACTGTTATTCCTTACTTCACTTTTTATTTTTTAGTTTCAGTTTGTTATTGTTGTTACAAATAAAAAGTGAAGTAAGGAATAATAGTCTTTTTGTATCTGATTCTTAATAATTGATAATTTTTATAAAATCTGTTCGTCAAATTAAATTTTAGTTTAGCACTTTTAGTTTATTGGCTATTTTTTAGTTGTGAAATAGAATTCAAATATTTTTATGCAGTTTAGTCATGTATTATTTTCAAGAGAAAGGTAAATATTTTAATGCGATTGAAATAAATTCATTTATCTTTAAGTTAAACTAATATATTACTAACTTTTCAATTCAAAATCTATCAGGTTTGTTTTCTTCTATTAAAGTTCCCATTAAAGTCGAGCAATAATAATAATCCTTTTAATCTCAACCTGCGTTTCTACATGTTTCAACTATTCGATAAAATAAATAAAATAAATAAAAAATTCGATAAAATAAATAAATAAATACTTTTTACACATTCAGTATTTTTACCAAAGCATTTAATATCCTTCTTTTAGTTACGTGTTTTCTATTAATTATTGTAGTAATTCACTTATTCACGGCTCAGTCAACTTAGCCTCCCGAAGTTCGAATTTTTTGAAAAAAAAAACTATTGCGCTAGACAGGCTAGCGCCACAAAAATTAGAGCTACCGCCATTTAGACAAGAAAGTTATGGGGATTTGAACTTTCGGGGGGCTAGGTTGATGCTAGCCCCCCGAGTTTGGATTTTTCAAGTTTTTTTGCACTATTCGGATTCCTCAGAGCTAGCGCCAGCTAGCGCTACCAATTTAAAAGCTAACCCCAAAAAATGATAAAACATTTTTAACCCTAGCCCTACAAAATGAGATTGTTTTAATCAAATTGGGTGGAAAATATAGCTTAGAGCTAGCCCCAGCAGAATATGACAAAAATATTCTCCCAAAAATATCAAGTAAAAAAATATTTATATTCCAATTTTGATGCGAGAGCTTTCAGATCCTGTATGCGTATTACCATTTACTTGCTGAATTTTAATACAAAATCATGCTTGACATATAAAATAGCGCTTCCAAAAAATATTTCGGCGTTGTAATTACCTTATTTATGTTCATAGACACTGGCTATTAGAAACATGATGCCTAGAAGACAGTAGCGTAACTGGCAATTGTGTTTTCACTCCTTGCTAATTTAAATCGTTATAACTCAAGAACTAACTGTACGATTTAAAAAGCTCTTTCGGCCTTGTAATTACTATACTAATGTTTATAAACACTGGCAACGAGATAACTTGCGCTAGTAAGACAGTGGCGTAACTGACGATTGTTTTTCCACCCCTTGATAAATATAATCGTTATAACTCAGAAACCAACCGTACGATTTAAAAAAACTCTTTCGGCATTGTAATTACTATATTGATTTTTATAAACAGTAGCAACACGATAGTTTACTCTAATTAGACAGTGGCGTAACTGACAATTGTTTCTTCACCTCTTGATAATTGAAATCATTATAACTCAAAAACTAACCGTACGATTTCAAAACTTCTTTCGGTAAAATTTCTGTCTATAAAGTCTATAAAGTGTCCATAAACACTGACAACACTGATAGTGCTAGCAAGACAGTGGCGTACCTGACGGTTGTTTTTTTTTTACTACGTGATAACTTAAATCGTTATAACTCGGCAACTAACCGTGCGATTTCAAAATTTCTTTGGGCGTTGGAACACCTAAGGTGATGTTCATAAACACTGCTAACGAGATAGCTAGCGCTAGCAAGACAGTGGCGTACCTGGCGATTTTTTTTATTTCTTAATAGTTTAAATCGATATAACTCGGGAACTAACTGTACGATTTCAATATTTTTTTCGACGTTAGAATACCTAAAGTAATGTCCATTACCACTGGCAACGAGATAGCTAGCGCTAGCAAGACAGTGGCGTACCTGACAAATGTTTTCAGGCTTTTCTAAACTCTAACTTATACTTCATGTTTAATCTAGGAGTGGAAAACACTCGTTGGAAGTTTCAAACTGAACGCTTTTCAAAAACAACGAATGCCTGAAAATTTACCAAGTACACATCAGGTTATGTATGTACCAACACTTGCATGTAAAACTCACTATATGCTATCTAACCATCTTAATCGTTCATTCTAAGACAATCTATCTCAATATCCTAATTCTACAATATACAGAGAGTTTTTCTTTATAGTATACGTATTCCAGATTCAGCTAATTTTCTTTAAATCTTTAGATATTTGTTGTGTTTTTACAGGAATTCAATTTGAAGCTATAAACGAGTGTTTTCCACTCCCAGACTAAGCATGAAGTAAAATTTCGAGTTTAGAAAAGCCCCGTGAAAATTTGTCGAGGGTCGCGCAGCGACCCGAGACAAATTTTCTGGGCTTTTCTAAACTCGAAATTTTACTTCATGCGCCACGCGTATAAAACGCTGATTTCAAGTAAGGTTCAAATATGCATACATTTCACAAAATTTTAGTGTTTTATACGCGTGGCGCATGAAGTAAAATTTCGAGTTTAGAAAAGCCCAGAAAATTTGTCTCGGGTCGCTGCGCGACCCTCGACAAATGTTCACGGGGCTTTTCTAAACTCGAAATTTTACTTCATGCTTAGTCTGGGAGTGGAAAACACACGTTTAAAGCCTTAGATTGAACTCTTGCTTTCAGCATTAATCTAATAGTGACAATAACGAGCGATATGTAGGTCAAATAAAAATGATGCTCACATTATGTACGGTCACTATTTTTTCTAAACTCGAAGTATTTTCTTATTGCGCTAGGCGCATATAGTGATGTTAAAAAATATGTAACTCTTACATAAGCTTATGTTTTACAGCTAGATTTTTACTTTTAATTGCATTACAATAAAATTCTAATTTATATAAAATTATTATTAAGAAATTCTGATTTAATTTGATTAACGTAAGCTTACATTTTAGGTTTAGGTGTAGAGGGAATGATCATTCGAGCGATTTCAAGATATTTGATTATTATAGTGAAACAATCGATTATTTTCATTCGAATTATATTATCACTAGCGTAGACGGTAGATTAAAAAAAGAATACTTCTTATAGTAGTAAACAATTATTATATCGATTGTTGAAGTATCTCGGTCTAAAATAATCGGTTATTAAAAATCTTGATTATTCCTATCGCTAAAAATTATATTTAATTAATTTTGTTAGATTTGCCGGATTTTATTTATTTGTTTATTTAATAAATTTCGACTATGACGATATTATTTTAAGTTTTTTAATACAAAATCGTAAAAACTGACTAAAATTATTGAGTTTGTCAAAATCAGCAAACACGATAACATATTTTTTTATCGTGTTTGCTGATTTTGACAAATTAATTAATTTTAGTCAGTTTGAATAAAATACTTAGAACAAAGTTATAATTATCTTCAAGTAACTCAATCAATCCAAATTTTAGTCAGTTTTTAGGATTTTGTTTTTTGATATAATAATATTTGTACTATTTATTGTTTAGAAACCCCTATAATATTAAAATATTCTTTGTGACGTTTTTCGTGTTATTTGAAATATTCTACATAATTTGTAATTTTAAAAATTTGTAATTTTAAAAATTTTATCATTTACCGGTAATGCGGTAAGTTTGTAAAACAGGTTAATTGTAATTTATCGTAAATCATAATATCATTGTTTTAGAGGTTTGTCATTGTGGACAATTCCTGGCAAAATCAGTAATTTTATCACCAAATTTGGCGTTTTTTACTTTTGGATTTAGACAAATTATTTGTGATTCTGACATGGCATGAATAAATTGCGTATATACGATGCCTATTCCACATACTTCTAGGTTGAGTTAGGTTAGGTGAAAAGTTTGCAATGCCTATTCCACACGATGCCTATTCCACATACTTCTAGGTTAGGTTAGGTTAGGAGAAAGGTTGGCAATAAAATAAATTGCGTATGCACGATGTCTTTTCCACATACTTCTAGGTTAGGTTAGGTTAAGAGAAAAGTTTGCAATAAAACATACTTCTAGGTTAGGTTAGGTTAGAAGAAAGGTTTGCAATAGAATAAATTGTAATTTATCGTAAATCATAATATCGTTGTTTTAGAGGTTTGTCATTGTGGACAATTCCTGGCAAAATCAGTAATTTTATCACCAAATTTGGCGTTTTTTACTTTTGGATTTAGACAAATTATTTGTGATTCAGACATGGCATGAATAAATTGCGTATATACGATGCCTATTCCACATACTTCTAGGTTAAGTTAGGTTAGGTGAAAAGTTTGCAATGCCTATTCCACACGATGCCTATTCCACATACTTCTAGGTTAGGTTAGGTTAGGAGAAAGGTTGGCAATAAAATAAATTGCGTATGCACGATGTCTTTTCCACATACTTCTAGTTTAGGTTAGGTTAGGAGAAAAGTTTGCAATACAATAAATTGCTCAAGTCATATTATTGCTTGTTGCTGGTTTTAGTGACAAACTAGTGATTTACTGTTAACAGAAAGCCATTAAAATCTCGAACATGTCAATCATTTATGCTAAATTAGTGATTTGGTCACCATATTTGGCGTTTTTCACTTTTGGATTCAGATAAATTGTTTGTGATTCAAACATGGCTAAATTCTAGTGCTTATTGCAGGCTTTAGTGCTAAACTAGTGATTTACAGTCAACAAGATGCCATTAAAATCTTGAATATGTCAATCATTTATGCCAAATCAGTGATTTTGTCACCAAATTTGGCGGTTTTCACATTCGGATTCAGACAAACTGTTCGTGATTCAGGCATGACTATTCTAGTGCTTGTTGCAGGTTTTAGTGACAAACTAGTCATTTAAAGTCAACAGAAAGCCATTAACATTTCGAACATATCAATCATTTAAGCCAAATCAGTGATTTTGCCACCAAATTTGACATTTTCACTTTTTGATTCAGACAAATTGCTTGTGATTCAGACATGGCTAAACTCTAGAGCTTCTTGCATTTTTTAGTGACAAACTAATGATTTACTGTTAGCAGAGAGCCATGAAAATCTCGAAGATGTCAATTATTTAAACACTGTCAAATTATTAATTGAGAGACAATGTAAAAGTATATGTTGTCATATCTTACAATATAAACTTTAATAATTCATATAGTTTTTAAAACTTTCATAAATGTTGTCACGATAATTATCTTAATATTCGTAGGGGTGGACTCATTGGCCTGTACCATCGCGACCTTTGCAGATCTATTGTGGAGATTATTATCTTATTATTCTAATTAACTCACAATTTATAAAAACAAATTAAAATTCGTTTTTATATTTTGTAAATATTCTGCAAGCAATTAGCTAATTCAATTTCACTTTATAACTCACATCTGACCTAATCTAACCTATCTTTTGTAGCCCAACTTTTGTAAGTGTTAATCAACGTAATGTGACTTTATGTTATCAAATCTAACCTATATTGTAATCTAACCTAATCCATGTAACAGTTAATAAAAAAAAATAGCCAGCTTACTTTATTCCAATCATAATTTTTCATTAAACCTGATACTTACACAGACTGTGATCTAACCTATCCTTATTATTTTATCAAACCCTACAGGGAATATTTTTTTAGGTATACATATCACGATTTTTCGATGTACTTTTCCAGAAATTCGTGGTTTTAATAAAAACGTTCAGTTTGAAGCCTTTAACGAGTGTTTCCAATCCCAGAGCATGAAGTAACATTTCGAGTTTAGAAAAGCCTGAAAATTTGGTTTGATTGCGTAGCGAAGCGGAGCGATCAAACCAAATTTTTAGGCTTTTCTAAACTCGAAATTTTACTTTATCCGCCACGCGTATAAAACACTAATTTAAAGTGATAAGATTGGCATTTCACATCGAGTAATATCACGATTGCCAACTGTCACAACAATATAAATGTCATAAGCCATTATAGACTGAATGTTGGTTCGCGCTAATTAATGTCAACTGTCGCTATCGATAAATCGGCTGTTGTAGAAAAATCTAAATATCGATGTCTAGTTATTCCGAGTGTCAATAAATATTAAAATTGGATTAATGTGTAAAATAAAAACGATGATGTAAAATTTTAATTCCGTCTGTTTGCACACCACCGGCTGTTTTGGTTTATTTAATTTATCGAAAAGCCGGTAAATAATCATGAAACTATCGGTACATTTTAAAGAGTATTTTGTTATTATTTACCTGTAAATCGGTATTTCAAATCAAATCACACCAAATCATTTATTTGTGCTAAGTAGTATATATAAATACTTTACACACGTCAGAAAATAAATATACAATATAAAATGGCTAAAAGGTACAACATTAAAATTAGGAATAAAATTACAAAACAAGTATAACACATTAAAATCGGTAGGTATAAAGGACAATATACAACAAATAATAATAAATTAAATTGTAGCGTGATGATCAAGAAAATCATTAAAATTATAGGGTTCTATATTTAAGAGAAATGACTTCATATGCACCCTGTATTCCCTGTACGGTTTTTTCCTAGTTGTTACGCTTAGCTTATTGTAGAATAAAGGACCGAAATAGTTATGACCATTTTCGGTTCTTTTTAGCCTGAGTGAGGATAAATTAATGCCATCCTTGTTTCTGGTTGTGTATGCATGAGTATAGGTGGGATATTCAATGATATTCTTCTTTACATGAAGTAAACACTCCAGAATATACAGTGCAGGTAATGTTAGAACACTTAATCCTTTGAAACTATCCCTGCAATCATCACGAAATTTTAGACCAACTACTATTCTAATGGCCTTTCTTTGCAGTGCAAATATTCTGTGCCTAGAAGTAGAGCGTCCCCATATCAAGATTCCTTAGCATAAATGACTTTGACATAGCGCATAATAAGCCGTAAGTCATACATGCAACGAGACTGAATTGCTCAAGTTGCGAAGGCAGTAAATATTTTTTGATAATTTATTTGCTATGTTATCACCATGCATATCCCATTTTAATGAGCTATCTAAATGTAACCCAAGAAATTTTGTAGATGGTTCGAAGCCAATCTCATGTCTATTTAATGTGAATAACATGGTTACTGTTTTTGCTTTGTTAAGAGACAGCAAGTTACTTGCAAACCAATCGGGTGCCTTCTTGTCTGTTAGTTTGTGAAATGACATGGCTTCATTAAAATTACCGGAGTAATTGATATAAGTAGTCTTATCCGCAAATAACACGGTTTGGCAAGGTTCTAGATGTGGAAGTTCGTTAATGAAAAGCAAAAACAGTAATGGGCCGAGGATGGAATCTTGGGGAACACCATACCGAACAGGCACAAAACTTGACTCACACTCATGAATACAAACTTTTTGCTTTCTGTTACTTAGATATGATTGAATAGGATTACAGCTAGATTCGCTGAAATTGTATTTTGCGAGTTTAGCTATCAATAGATGACTAGGAACACAATCGAATGCTTTACTAAGATCTATGAATGTGGCTAAAGCGAACTGACCACCTTCAAAGCATTCAACAGTTTTATTTACAAAAGTTTGAATGGCAGAGGTTGTTGAAAGATTCATTCTAAAACCAAATTGACTAGGTGAGAACATATTGTGGATATTTAGGTATTCAGTGATTTGATTTTTTATAATTATTTCAATAATTTTGGAAAGGATAGGTAAGATGGAAATTGGGCTGTAATTGTCCATTGAACAATGATCGCCCTTTTTAAAGATTGGAATGACTCATGCCGTTTTCATTTTGTCAGGGAAAATTCCTTGCGAAAGTACATCGTTTAAAAGACGCGTTAAAGGTGTCAGTATAACATCTTTTATGTATTTTAATAGGTCATTCGTGAACCCAAAAACGTCCCTACTTTTTGATTTTTTTAAACTATTTATGGCATCTCTAACTATTACCATCGAAACCTGTTTAAGCGGAAATGTTTCGAAGGTAAGTTTATTGGTTCAAAATACAATATATTTGTGTAATCCCTAATTCAACAATGATGAATTGGCAATTTTATGTTAACATAAATAAGACACTTAAACTTTGGTTGTATAACTGAGGTTTTTTTTGTTGTGACTATAGTTTCGACAACTTTAACTTGCCATTATCAGACTACAAGTGTACACTTGTAGTCTGATAATGACAAGTTAAAGTTGTCGAAACTATAGTCACAATAAAAAAAACCTTAGTTATACAAACAAAGTTTAAGTGTCTTATTTATGTTAATAATGATGTATAACGAAGTAGAAGCCTCAACAGTTAACAATTTTATGTTATATATGTTATATTTCTGTATGTGAGAGGTAAACTACACCAAGTCAAGGCCGTAGCTAGAAAAGAATTTCGGGGGGGGGGATTTATAAAAATTTCGGGGGGGGGGGGGGTTACTTGTCCAAATATTGGTTTTGCTCTTTTAGGGCCTCTTTTACATTAAAAAATTTTACATTTTGAAAATTTCGGGAAGGGGGATGAATCCCCCCCCTGGCTACGGCCTTGCAAAAAGTCACTTTTTTTTCAAATCTTACAGTGATTACCTTTTGATAGAGTGAAAAATCATGATTCCAACAGTATAAAAAAAAAGTATTTTGAAACAAATGTGACTTGATGTAGTTTACGTTCTACATACAGATGTATAATCAATTGTATATTTCTGTTTATTTTGGATTTATTTAAGAGTATCATTATCAAAAAAATGGGACACACTTCTAAAAATATTTCCATACGTCCCGACCCAGATTAGTGAAACATCTGGAATTTTGCACGTTCCAGGTGTCGCCACTCAAACTCGGAAATATGGGGTGCGTGTGCTGAAGGGGGTCACATTTCATCAAAATTGTGTTGTGGGTTTTTAGGGATGTTTGCCAACACCTGCTTACCTAATGACTCTCTGAAAAATGGAGAAATTATTCAGAATGTTGCAATATCGAAAAAAAAATATATAATAAAGAAATTATTCTATACATTCTGTATTGTGGAGGCTTCTACTTCGTTATACATGTAATTTCACAAAAAAATACTTTTTACTTTGTTTGTATAACACTTTTTTATTGAAAGTGACTGCAGTTTCGACAAGTTTAGCTTGTCATTATTAAACATAAATTTATGTTTGATAATGACAAGCTAAATTTGTCGAAACTACAGTATCAAACATTCATTTGTCAAAACTGCAATCACATTCAATGAAAAGTGTTATACAAACAAAGTAAAAAGTGTTTTATTGTGAAATTAATATATCGGGTGTTAACTTGGCGGACGCAACAGGAAATCGCATGTTAATTTTAAAGTGTTCAAATATTGGCTTCTCTATTTATTTTAGAGACTAAATGTAATTCACTTTTTTGTAAAGGGAAACATTCTATATTTATGAATGTTCACACTTAGCACTTTACGTTGATGACATACCATGGAATTGATGCAACAATTGCGGGTAGTCCCTGTTTTTTTTTCTTAAGTTCAATTGAAAGCTTTAAACAAGTGTTTTCCACTCCCAGACTAAGCATGAAGTAAAATTTCGAGTTTAGAAAAGCCCCGAATTTGTTTCTGAGCATTTCTAAACTCGAAATTTTACTTCATGCGCCACGCGTACAAAACAAAAATATTGTGAATTTATGTATATTTGAACCACACTTGAAATCAGTGTTTTTACGCGTGGCGCATGAAGTAAAATTTCGAGTTTAGAAAAGCCCAGAAAATTTGTCTCGGGTCGCTGCGCGACCCTCGACAAATTTTCACGGGGCTTTTCTAAACTCGAAATTTTACTTCATGCTTAGTCTGGGAGGGAAAACACTCGTTTAACGCTTCAAATTTAACTCTTGTAAAAATCAACGAATGTGAAAAAATTCACAGCTAAAATAATTAAGAAAAAGTAATGTGATTTTATAAAAATAATGACCTACCATGGAATTGATACAACAATTGCGGATAGTCTCTGTTTTTTTAAGTTCATTTTCAAGCTTTAAACAAGTGTTTTCCACTCCCAGACTAAGCATGAAGTAAAATTTCGAGTTTAGAAAAGCCCCGTGAAAATTTGTCGAGGGTCGCGCAGCGACCCGAGACAAATTTTCTGGGCTTTTCTAAACTCGAAATTTTACTTCATGCGCCACGCGTATAAAACCCTATAATATTGTTAAATTTATGTATTCGAACTTCACTTAAAATCTGTGTTTTATACGCGTGGCGCATGAAGTAAAATTTCGAGTTTAGAAAAGCCCAGAAAATTTGTCTCGGGTCGCTGCGCGACCCGAGACAAATTTTCACGGGGCTTTTCTAAACTCGAAATTTTACTTCATGCTTAGTCTGGGAGTGGAAAACACTCGTTTAAAGCTTCAAATTGAACTCTTATAAAAATCAACGAATGTCAGAAAAGTCACAGCTAAAATAATTAAGAAAAAGTAATGTGATTTTATAAAAATAATGACATACCATGGAATTGATACAACAATTGCGGATAGTCCCTGTTTTTTTAAGTTCAATTTCAAGCTTTAAACAAGTGTTTTCCACTCCCAGACTAAGCATGAAGTAAAATTTCGAGTTTAGAAAAGCCCCGTGAAAATTTATCGAGGGTCGCGCAGCGACCCGAGACAAATTTTCTGGGCTTTTCTAAACTCGAAATTTTACTTCATGCGCCACGCGTATAAAACCCTATAATATTGTCAAATTTATGTATATTCGAACTTCACTTAAAATCTGTGTTTTATACGCGTGGCGCATGAAGTAAAATTTCGAGTTTAGAAAAGCCCAGAAAATTTCTCTCGGGTCGCTGCGCGACCCTCGACAAATTTTCACGGGGCTTTTCTAAACTCGAAATTTTACTTCATGCTTAGTCTGGGAGTGGAAAACACTCGTTTAAAGTTTCAAATTGAACTCTTTTAAAAATCAACGAATGTCAGAAAAGTCACAGCTAAAATAATTAAGAAAAGTAATGTGATTTTATAAAAATAATGACATACCATGGAATTGATACAACAATTGCGGATTGTCCCTGTTTTTTAAAGTTCAATTTCAAGCTTTAAACAAGTGTTTTCCACTCCCAGACTAAGCATGAAGTAAAATTTCGAGTTTAGAAAAGCCCCGTGAAAATTTGTCTCGGGTCGCGCAGCGACCCGAGACAAATTTTCTGGGCGTTTCTAAACTCGAAATTTTACTTCATGCGCCACGCGTATAAAACCCCTTAATATTGTCAAATTTATGTATATTCGAACTTCACTTAAAATCTGTGTTTTATACGCGTGGCGCATGAAGTAAAATTTCGACTTTAGAAAAGCCCAGAAAATTTGTCTCGGGTCGCTGCGCGAAACTCGACAAATTTTCACGGGGCTTTTCTAAACTCGAAATTTTACTTCATGCTTAGTCTGGGAGTACAAAACACTCGTTTAAACCTTCAAATTGAACTCTTTTAAAAATCAACGAATGTCAGAAAAGTCACAGCTAAAATAATTAAGAAAAAGTAATGTGATTTTATAAAAATAATGACATACCATGGAATTGATACAACAATTGCGGATGTCAAAATAGCACAAGATATTGCTGTTACTTAATTAACGACAAAAAACATAACGCAAACATCGTGATAATTGTGGTCTGCGTAATACCACTTTATTAGGAGGGTTTTTTCTTGTAAGTGTAAATCATTTCCAAAATATTTACTTTAATCAAGTGACTGCGATATCTTTTGCTATTTTGACATCCGCAATTGTTGTTTCAATTCCATGGCATGTTATTATTTTTATAAAATTACATTACGTTTTCTTAATTATTTTAACTTGGAGAAACGTAAAGTGATAAACGTTAACACGAATGAGTTCAGAATTTTTCCCTCTACAAAAGAGGTTAATGCATTTTGTTTCTAAAATAAATAGCGGAGCCAAAATTTGAACATTTCAAAATTTACATGGGATTTCCTATGTTCCGTCCGCCAAGTCAACACCCGGTATAATTCAAACTAAAATTTAGAACGTTTGCATTCTCCTTCTTCTTGTTTAATGGCCTTAGCAACTAGGCCCTTTCGCAGTCACAAATAATTATATTTTTCGATATATTTTCAAGGGTTAACTTGAATTCAAAACCGCAGCAATAACGAGAACTTGCATAACGTTCCAATTTTTTGAAACTGATATTCATTAATATTCATAAGCCTTTGATAACAACTTTTAGGTATTTTTTGGAATATAGTGATAAATATTATCAGTTAAATAGTTTCACAATAAGCTTTGATAACATTACAAGAATGTTCAAAGGGCTGATTGCATACAGGGCGTCCGTATTTTGACAGAATCTATGGGAATCTCAGTTATTTGAATTTAAATTGGGGCAAAGTTGCGTATTTTAAGGCGCACCAATAATCTAAAAACAAATTTAAAATATCTCCTTTTGTTTTCGAGATATTACTAAAAAATTGATGTTTTGAAATTTCGTTTTTATTTTTTATGCAAAAACTATTGAATATAGCAACTAGATTCCTTATTAAAAAGTGCCTGTATAATGTAAAAGTTCTAAATGTTTAGAATTTAGAACTTTGACATTTTAATGAGGAATCTAGTAGCATATTTTATTTTAAGATAACTATAACATTTACCTGGGATCCATTGCCAACTTTTGTTTTTCTTATAGGCGCCATTTTGATTTTTCTGAATTCAGTGATGTATCACACTTATAATTTATTGTACATTTGATATGTTAAACTTTTAATTGTAGATTCATCTAACACTTGGTAAAACATGTTTTAACACTGAATTTAAAACTGGTTTAAAATTAATAAAACACTTGGTTATTGTTTAACTACTAATTGTTTTATTGAGTTATGTGGAGTAGGATGGTCCTTAGTTACTATTGTGAAAAAAAAAATGTCGATTATTTTTTGCAGGACCGGCTGAAATTGTTCTTTTTAATGAAAAAACTGTGTTCCCAAAGTCTTATGTCAATAAATTAAGTTTAACCCGTGCCGCAAAGCGATTAAATTTGCTTATGATTTTTCCACAGAGTATAATTAAGGAGACTAATACTCCGTGGTAGTGTACAGGTAACTTACGTTTTTAGTCAGATTTATACAGGAAAATATCGTTTTATACATAACATATATTGTAGGAAGATGTATAAATAAAGAATAAATGTATGTATAAATAATTAAAATGCAACATGGCTGCCAAAAAGTAGACAGCTGTTGGAATGTAGTTCTAGATTTTCCCGCACTGTAAACATACCAGCTGTTTAATACGTTTGTGTTGTAATTGTTTTACTTTTCTCAAATTCGGTAACGTGTTTCGTATTTCTTCAAAATGCCGAGATCTAAAATATATTTAATCGGTACAGTGAAAAATCAAATTCTTGGTAGCAAACTCCCTTCACAGAAAGATTGTTTGAGTGTTTTATTTTATAACATGCGAGTAGTGAAATTAAATATATCGGATGCTGCGAATTTAGTTATCGATGAGTGTTTAATTTTTTGGAAGAAACCTCGGATTTCAACAAAAGATCGACGTGATTGTGTTAAAAAATTGAAGAAATTATATAAAACTTGGAGAAATTTAGAAAAAAGCTGCAAACGAATCAGTGAAACACATAAATACAATGTAAAAACGTTTGAAGAAAATTTGAATAATTTGTTTGATATTGCCCATGCAAATGCTTTGGACTTGATAATTATTGAAGAGGACAAAGCGTTTTTGCTTGCACAACGAAAACCGAACAGAGAAGGTAGTATGCTTGGGATTGATTTAAAAGTAACGACATCAGAAAAAAAAGAAGCCGAAAGAAAAGAAAGGGAAGAACTAAAAAAGCGGAAAGGTAAAGCAGAAATGGAAAAACTAACATTAGGTGAGTTAAACAAAATTACGTTTAATGTATTTGATCTAAATAATCTTCATTAAAATTGTATCACATTTCAGTTCAGACTTCCACCTTTTTGAGTTCAGATTCAGAAAATACCGATCCAGAAAGTGTTTCGAATAAAGAAGATCTCCGGATGGGAATTTCTGGCGTCACCAATTTTCCTGGTCCTAGTGTATCCAACAAACATTATAATCTCTCCCAAGTTTCTCCTAGGACTGTTGTTCAAAGAGCGAAATTATCAATTATGACTGAAAGACTATCAGCAGCCTTGGATAAATGCAAAGTAAGTGATCGAGATGCGGTTCATATATTAAGTGCATGCGTGGAAAGTTTGTCGTTAAACCCGATGGATTACATTATAAATCGAGCATCAATAAGAAGAGAACGGCAGCGAATTCGCGAAGAGACTGCGAACAAAATTCAAGCAGATTTCTTAGAATTGAAAGTCGATTATGCTATAGTGCATTGGGATACAAAATTACTTCCAAATGTCACTGGGATTGAAAAAGTCGACCGGCTACCTGTTTAAGTAAAAACACCAATAATGGAGCAGCTATTGGGAGTTCCGCAGATTCAAGAAATTGCTAGAGCAGTTTTTGATACATTGGAAAACTGGTCATTACAAGAAAACGTCCAGGCATTTGCGTTCGATACCACAGCTTCTAATACTGGCAGAATTAATGGAGCTTGTGCGCTGTTGGAAATTAAATTGGGACGTGATATACTGTTTTTAGCCTGCCGTCATCATATTTTCGAATTGATTTTACAGGCGGGTTTTTCGACAACGAAATTATTTTCTTCAACTGGCCCCGATATTCCATTATTCAAGAAATTCAGAGCATGTTTTTTCAAAAATCAATTCTAGTAATATATCGAACTGCGACTCCTGCATGGAGCTGGTAAAACTTATTGATGAAAAACGCGATGAAATTCTCCATTTCTGCATCACAAAACTCAAAGATGAACAACAGCCTCGCGATGACTATAAAGAGTTCTTAGAACTCACCGTAATCCTTCTGGGAGGAACTCTCTCTAACGGAAATAGAATACGTCCACCAGGCGCATATCATCAGGCAAGGTAGATGAGCAAAGCGATATATTCATTGAAAATATTTTTATTGCGAGGTGAATTCACCTTAACACAACATGAGGAAAGAACCTTAATTAGGATATGCGGTTTCATTGTAGTAAATTATATTAAGCCTTGGTTTACTGCAAATAAAACAACAGAAGCCCCATGGAATGACATTTCACTACTCAAGACACTGAAGAAATACATAGAAAAGGATGCTGATATTGCAGAAGCTTGTTTAAAAGAAATAATAAATCATCTTTGGTATCTGACAGATGAACCGATCCTCTTTGCTCTGTTTGATGAAAACGTACCACTCGAAGAAAAACAGAGAATGGCTGAAAAAATTCGCGATTACTTGAATGATGATCAAATAAAAGACATCGAAGACGAAATTTCTTCTTCGAAAAAATATTTATTATCTTATACAGAACTATCTAATTTTTTTAGGAAAAATTTACCAAGTGATTTAATAACTAAAACTTCCTTGAATTTATTTAAACGTTTTAATATAGATACTTCATTTCTCCTAACTGATGCCACTCAGTGGTTTCATAACGACGGTTATATGAAAGGGAAACAAATAATAAGTTCCATTGATGTAGTTAACGATTCTGCTGAAAGGGGAGTCAAATTGATGGAAGAATTCAACAAATCTTTTACCAAAAACGAATTCCAAAAAGAGTATATTCTTCAAGTAAGTGAAACTTAAGAAGGGGTACCTCGAATTCAGGATTTAACATTCGATTGTTTTGTTGTAGGTTGTACAGAAATATAGGAAGAAATATCCCCAGTGCACGAAAAAAGCAATGGATGCTCTATTCGACGAGTAATGGTGAAAATGTTTTATACAATTATTTTTTAAATATAGAAATATAACAATTACCAATATTTATTGAATTTTACTTAATTTCACTTATATAATCATTCAGTAGTGTATCATCATTATTGATTTAAAAATATAAATAAAGAACACAAATTTCCTTCCTAGTTGTGCGTTTTCAACTTTTTCAATCGCTTTGCGGCACGGGTTAATATTTATTTTTCAACTTGAAACTTGAAGAATACTATTTTTCAGTAAAAAGAACAGTTTCAGGGGGTCCTGCACCCAAAAGTCCGACATTGAAAAATAAGGACCACCCTAATGTGGAGTATTTAATCACAATAAAAGTGTTTTTTATTAGTGTTTAACTGTTTGTTCTAATTTTTTTGGTTTTTTTATTTTTAACTGACTAGCTTCGGTCAGACGACTATTATCAAAGTTATTACAAGAAACTCAGTTAAAAATAAGTCAGTTAAAAATAAAAACCAATAGTGAAACAATAACCAAGTGTTTTATTAATTTTAAACCAGTTTTAAATTCAGTGATATGTAAAATTTTAATCTTTTGTTTTTTGTAAAGAGTGCCTTGGAAACATTTGAGTAGCTCACTCATTTGACAACTCCTATGTTATGAAAATCTAGGAAATTCTTATATGAACACTATCATAATAAAATTAACTAATGAGTTTTGAGTAGAATTTAACTTGAAATATTACTAAATTGTGAAATTAAATTGAGTTCAAATTATTTGATTTATTGTGGAAACGATTACTTTGTGATACATGGTAAATACTTTTATTACAATAAAATACATCGTTAGTATCACGAATTCGATATTTATTGGTTAATGACTAGTAATACACTATCAAATTTAACATTACGTTATAAATATCATAACAAAACCTCTAAAAGCAAAAGCAAGTTCAAATCCACGAAATTCCATAGATAGAACGGTAGAGTTGTCAAATTTTAATTTTAAATTGTAGAATTTGTAGAAAGTATAAATAGATTTTATAGGCGTTTAAGGAAAATCTTTATCTGGCAATGATATGTTTTTAAATTGCTTTAATGCTACAGTATGTTAAACACTTAGTAATGATTGAATAACAATTTGAAGTTTAATCGTTTTTGTAACGTAACTGCCAATCTAAGGTGTCAAATTGTTTAGAGGGTATGGAAAAGCTATACTGATGAGAGATAAATCTCGAAACGCGTCTATAGATGGCCTGAATAATTTGACCCAAATTGTTACATTTGCAGTAGGTTACTGTATGTAACAGCAAACACTTGTATAATTCAATGTCCGTCGGGGCATTAGCTCGGGAAGTAGTTGTTCCAATGAATGTTTGATTTAGTCTTTGTAAGACTAACTTGTTGTAGATTGCGAAATGAATCGCACTTTTAATGTTTGAAGTATTCTGCAACCAAGAATTGGCAATTTCATTTATACTTATGTTTTTGTAAGAGTTCTGAAGTTAATTATAGATTAAATTTTAGAACTCTTACAAAAACGATTAAACTTTCAATTGTTTTTCAATCGTTACAAAGTGGTGAACATACTGTAGCATTAAAACAAACTTAAAAAAATATCATTGCCAGGTAAAGATTAAGATTTTAGTGTTTTTCTTAAAATATTCAATGGGTTTATAAAAAGTGACTTCCACTCCTAGATTAAGCATGAAGTAAAATTTCGAGTTTAGAAAAGCCTGAAAATTTGGATTTGCCGGGGCGCGCGAGCGAAGCGAGTCGCGCCCCGGCAAATCCAAATTTTCAGGCTTTTCTAAACTCGAAATTTTACTTCATGCGCCACGCGTATAAAACACTGATTTAAAAGGATGTATAAAAACATATTTAGCCTATAATAATAATAGATTACAAAATTACAAAAATAACTATTTATTTTGTACATATCATTTGTGTGAATCAAAATTTGTAAATTACCTAAAACTGACGAAAATCATTAGCATTAAAGAACGTTGATTATAATTATCAAAATGTACGAGCAAGTCTAAGAATGTCAAGTTTGACAAACTTAATAATCACATTAGTATTTGATTTTACATAATTTTCATTATTTTGCGACATTTCATGTAGATTCTAGATGAACACATAAAATAAATGATTTGAAAAAAAGGAAAACACAAATTTCACTAATATTAGTGAAATTTAACCAAGTGATTAAATCATAGTAAAATATGTTTCACCACGTGAAAGATGAGAAACTTGTTCAAGATAAATAAAATAATACAACTGAAATCAAATTTTGTTTTAGTCCTGAATTTAAACAATTGGATTTGGACGCTACATTTTGTCAAAATCGTAGACTTCATAACATTTAGAAGAGTTTACATTTACATAAAATAAATGATTTGAAAAAAAGGAAAACACTAATATTAGTGAAATTTAACCAAGTGTTTCCTTTTTTTTTTAAATCATAGTAAAATATGTTTCACCACGTGAAAGATGAGAAACTTGTTCAAGATAAATAAAATAATACAACTGAAATTAAATTTTGTTTTAGTCCTGAATTTAAACAATTGGATTTGGACGCTACATTTTGACAAAATCGTAGACTTCATAACATTTAGAAGAGTTTACATTTTTTCTATAATTTAAGTGAATTGTTTAGATAATCAATTAACAAGGGGATTTTGAAAGTTCTAAAATTGTTTAATGGTGTGTATTAGGAACTAAAAAAGCAAACAATGATGCCAAATTTAGTTAAACACTAAAATCTGGATTGCTTATCCATATTTCCTAAGTGTTTAACTAAATTTGGCATTATTGTTTGCTTTTTTTTACTTTCTAGTACACACTATTGAACAATTTTAGAACTTTCAAAATCCCTTTGTTAATTGATCCCATATCACATGAAATATCGCAAAATAATAACAATTATATAAAATCAAATACAAATGTGATTATTATGTTTGCTTATCCAGATTTCCTAAGTGTTTAACTAAATTCCGCATAAATGTTTGCTTTTTTACTTCCTAGTACACACTATTGAACAATTTTAGAACTTTCAAAATCCCTTTGTTAATTGATCCCATCTGTGGGTCATCTCTATGCCCATTTTTTTATTGTTTGTTCATTTTTGAAGGTCGAATTAATGTAAATATCTACCTTTCGCACACTGTTGCCTATTTCTGGTTTCTCAGAAAAAGGTTGATTGTACTTTCTGCTTCGGTACCTCTAAGGACAGGAAGGAATTATAATGGTTGCCGCGCGGGATACGAACCCCGGCCCTTTGGCACCATATGTTCCGCACTCACAGTTAGGGTATATGGAAAAGGGCAGCTGGCTCATGCAAAAGGACGCGTAAATATTAGGTTTGAATATGCATTTTATTAGTGTTTTTTTCGGAAACAGTTGGAGGAATTTTTGAAGGCAGTTGGTTAGAATCAGGGTTGTTGTTTAAAACACGTTTAAAACGTGTTTAAAACAGAACATACAGGGCATTTTCCTTTTGCGTATACATATCCCTAGCGTTTTCTTTAATTTGCGGGAATTCGTTGTTTCAAAGCGGTTAATTTAAGGCTTTTAACGAGTGTTTTCCACTCCCAGACTAAGCATGAAGTAAAATTTCGAGTTTAGAAAAGCTTAAGAATTTGGATTGGCCGCGTAGCGAAGCGGAGCGGCCAATCCAAATTAGGCTTTTCTAAACTCGAAATTTTACTTCATGCGCCACGCGTAAATACACTGATTTACAGTGAAGTTAAAAAGACACACACATACAACAACGATAATAGGCAACCCAATATATAGAGTTATTGGGTTGCTTATAATCACTGTTATAAACAATTGGTTCAGCGCAGAATTTGACTCACGTTTTATTCACATTTACATATTAGATGGCTAAAGCCGTATATTTTAAACTTTACCATACTTCAGTGTTTTATACGCGTGGCGCATGAAGTAAAATTTCGAGTTTAGAAAAGCCTAATTTGGATTGGCCGCTCCGCTTCGCTACGCGGCCAATCCAAATTTTCAGGCTTTTCTAAACTCGAAATTTTACTTCATGCTTAGTCTGGCAGTGGAAGACCCTCGTTTAAAGATTCAAATTGAATTCTTAAAGAAATAACAACGAATGTCGTAAAATTTATGTGTATATGTATACCTGAAAGAAAAATTCCCTGTATTTAAAAATCACATTTATGCACACACAGTTGTGATATTTTATTGTAATAAAATGATATGTTTAATAATGGAATTTGAAATATCTTCAACAATTTAGCTACATTTAAAAAAGTAAACAAAAAAACTTATTGAAGTAATATAAAATATAATTTAGCAAACAAGTAATAAAAAAAAACGTTTTAAACAAATTTAACGTTTAAAACATGCTTTAAACAAATTTAAGATTTAAAACATGTTTAAAACAAAACCGGCTAAAACACGACAGCTGTTATTAAACATGTTTAAAACATTATTTTAAAACAAAGTGTTTTAAACATAAAAACCCTGGTTAGAATGAATGTTAATTAAAAAAAAAATAATTTTAATTTAATGTTAATTGCAATAATTAATTTTTCTAAAATATTGGTTACTTATGGTAAATTAACGATGCTGTTTTATACTGGTGATTTTGCACAAAAACAAAACAAACATTTTCTGTTAATAATTTTTTGATTATTTTCTATTTTTCCAATCGCATAAGAACATCGTTTTTGTAATAAATAATATATTATTATGGAATAAACTTTCTTTTATAAAATAAATAAATATTAACAATACAAAAATATGGGTGCATGATTATTATTATACTTGACATCCACAGCAAATTGCCTATTTTAGCAAAATTAGTTTTTGGATTTAGCTTGTGTCTTTGGAAGGTATAGAATGCACACATTGATATCATATCAATCAGTGTTTTTGGCACTCCTGAAAAAAAAAACACTTTTGGATCTAACCGATTTTGCATCTTCTATACGACTCAAATGTAATGTAATTATATTGGCAAAAATATAATTACATTACATTTGAGTCGTATAGATGCAAAATCGGTTACATCCAAAAGTGTTTTTCTTCAGCAGTGCCAAAAAGCACTGATTGATATGATAGAAATAATAAAAACGAAGTTATAACAATTGATAACATTAAAACATTTAAATGCATTACAAAAAATAGAGAAATAGGGAGGATATTAACACAAAATCACTTTTTTTCTTTTTATAAATATCCCTGTAATATCATCAAACGAATTAAGATAAAGTAACCATTAGTGAGTATTCTGTGAAAGGACATAATTTATTAATAGTAACGATATTAACGCTTTATTCCAACTCCAACGGAGTTTATTCAAAATCGATAATTTTCGGTTCACGTTTTTTTTTCCTTGTTTGTTCCTGTATTATTTACTGCCATTAGGAAGTGATTACAGTGAGGCCTACGTGACAAAAACCTGCCAAATGCAGCACGATAAGTCATCGATGATTAAGCCTGCAGAGATTAAATTGCAATTAACTGCCAAATACCAGTTTTTGTTAAACATTATCCCCAGGAAGAGAATGGTGTAATCCATGAAGAATCAAGCAAGACTATTATTGAATGGATAGTATAGGAGGATTATCATTTGTATTTTTAAGATTTAGTATTATCTTTGTGTAGACATACAAAGGTATTATTATTTTTGAATGGTTATAATAATAATAATCAATAAAGAACATTATTTAACACATAAAAAGACTGTTATTCCTTACTTCACTTTTTATGTGTATCGTTAGATCTACATTTTGAGACACAAGGTGCTCATTATCAATAACAAACAATAACAAAATTATTTAATGTGAAGTTCAAAAGGATTCCTTGTGTATTTTTTTAGATTTGTGATTATTATTTTATATTAAATATCAAGTAAATATTCCGAGTTTCTAAGTGTCTGAATATTTAGAAATACAGAGATTTTATTTTTTTTAGTGCACATCCTGATAACAATAATAATGTTTATAATAATAATATTGTTTATTACCGAACAGGGAACAAATTCCCAATTACAAGACAATTTAGTATTAACAAATAAAGTTTTAAAACTATAAACTAAAAATAATAACATTTTACTTCGTAATTAACAAATTTCTGAAAAGGATGTCAATGGTTGAAAAAATACGTCACAAGTTGGTGGAAGTTGATTAAACAAATTGCAGATCACATTAATAGGCGATTTTAATCCAAAATTAGTTCTATTATACTTCATATTGAATGTGGTCTTGTATCTATTATTGAAAGTTGGAATATGCAAGCCAACTAGCTGTAAAATATCAGGGCTGTCAATTCGATCATGCAGAAGCTTGTGTAAGAACGTGATGCCTAGTCTGTGACGTCGGAATTCAAGAGATTCGACATTAAATTTGTTTAGCAATAGTTAATGATCACAGCCTCTGTCAGGGTAAAGTCCCTCAACTTTGAAGTGCAGAAACTTCAGAAACTTACGTTGAACACTTTCTACTAGGTTAATCTGAAGTTGAGTTTGTGGATACCACATTAAAGATACATATTCCAACTTTGAAAGGACATAAACATTAAATAGAGATTTCAAAGCATTTGGATTTCGGACATTTGCAGAATTACGATGTATAAATTCTCTTGAAATGTGTGTGCGCAGAAGTGGTTTCAGTGATTATTTGTGGATGGGTAATTGTAAAGTACAGGACACGATATATCTTTTTACTTGGTTTTTACATTCGAACTTCCTATGGCCAATCTTGTTACACCTATGGCATTTAAAAGGAAAAGGTTTAAAATCATTCGGTTGATTGATTTTGTATTTTATATTTTTAGCAAACATTCCGGTTTCAAGATTCCCGTCTTTAACCTTTTTGGCGTCAAATTCCTCCAGTATCTTAATGCGCAGCGCTTCTGGATTTGGCAACTCGTCGCGTGATTCGATTGCACAACGAACATTTTCAAAACTGTCAGGCAAATTAAATAACATTAAAATTGTTACGAGATCTACATTTAACTCTACGTCCATATCTGATAACTTATCTATGGTATCGAAGAAAGTGTCGTAATACGCCTTAATGTCTTCGCCTTCCATCATCTTATTTGTCATTAGCTTCTTCAGTAATGTAACCTTTCGGGCAGGACCTCTTGATTGGTAAATAGATCTTAACTTTAACCAAACTTCAATGTATTACAATTTTTCACCTGCTTGAGCTCACTAGGACTTATTGCGAGGATAAGATCTGATATAGCTTTCCTGTCCGCTTTGTCCTATTCCTTTGCAGTAGTTGCACTTCCATCTTCCTCGGTTGACACAACCGGTCGAGTTGATGATCCATCCACAAAGTCTCACGTGTCATTTTTGACAAGAAGAAATTTTTTTTTTGTTGAGGAGTTCAATTCTCGCATAATTTCCGCTCATGTTTTCCTTACAATAAAATAAGAATATTTACGTATTAGTTATAGACTTTTTTGCAATGTGTAGTACTCTTTTGAGTATACTCCTGTTAGCACCCTGGGCCCATAACCTCTTGAAATGTGTGTGCGCAGATGTGGTTTCCGTGATTATTTGTGGATGGGTAATTGTAAAGTACAGGACACGATATATCTTTTTACTTGGTTTTTATATTCTATATGTTACTATGGTAATTACATGATATATTTATAACACATAAATAAAATCAGTCGGCGGTGGCACTCATCGTCCATTTCCAACAAATTCTAATGCTTTGAAGGAACTCTTAACAAGTGTTTGAACGTGAAGATTAAATGTAAAATTGTCATCAAACCAAATCGCTAAATCTTTGAAGACTGTGACTAGCTCAAAAGAATTATTGCTAACTATATAATTAAATGAGATTGGCTTAGATTTTTTGGTAAAGGATATAAATTTGCTCTTATTGTTATTCAAATTAGTATTATTAATACTACACCAATACGAGATAATGTCAAGTTGATTTTGCAAGCGCTGATATTCAGCAGGGTTAGCAATTGTTGAGTAAATCTTTAAGTATAAGAGGTGTTTACAATTAAATAAATAAGAAAGATCATTTATAAAAAGGTTGAAAAGTAAGGGACCCATAATCGAGCCTTGGGGTACACCTGAACTTGGAAAGTATGAGTTCGATTTAAAATTATTTATTGCGACATACGATTCACGATCTGTAAGATAAGATGCTATAAGCGAGGTTGAATTGTCACAAAAACCAAAGTAGCTAAGTTTACCTATTAACAATTGATGGTCCACCCTGTCAAACGCTTTTGACATATCAGTATAAATTACATCAATCGATGCATACTCTGTAAATGATAAGGCGTGATGATAATTCGTTGAATTTTTAATAGTGTTCAATTTGAAGATTCTAACGAGTGTTTCCACTCCCAGGCTAAGCATGAAGTAAAATTTCGAGTTTAGAAAAGCCTGAACATTTGGTTTGGTCGCTCCGCGAAGTTTACAGCTTACAGCAGTAAGCTAAAGCAGTATATTTTGAACTCACGTTGCCATTGTTTTGTGCGCCTGGCGCATGAAGTAAAATTTCGAGTTTAGAAAAGACTGAATTACTAAACTCGAAATTTTAGTTTATGCTTAACCTAGGAGTGGAAACACCCGTTAAAAGCTTCAATGTTTAATGAGTGTCTTCCACTCCTTGATTAAGCATCAAGTGAAATTTTAAGTTTAGAACAGCTCGGCAAATCCGAATATTCAGGTTTTTCTAAACTCAAAATGTTACTTAATGCGCCAAGCGTACAAAACACTGATTTAAAGTGAAGTTCAAATTATATTGCTTTATTGTACTGCTTTAGTAGTATATTTTGAAGTTCTCTGCATTCCACTGTGTTATATGCGTGGCGCATAAAGTAAAATTTCAAGTTTGGAAAAGCCTGAAAATATGGATTGGTCGCTGCGCTTCGCGGAGCGACCAAACCAAATTTTCAGGCTTTTCTAAACTCGAAATTTTACTTCATGCTTAACCTGGGAGTGGAAATACTCGTTAAAAGCTTCAAATAGAATACCAGTAAAAATATAACGAATGCCTGAACAATTACAGAGTATACATCGGAAATATGTATACTTCAAAAACAAAAATTCCCTGTATGAATAATTACAATATGCTCGTAGTTTGTACGTAATTTTTCCTTTACTCTAATGTGAGTTATAAATTAGTTCAACTTAAAAATACAAATACAAAATCGTACGATTGATAACGTACGAAAGTGATGCAATTTTCCTAGTAAGCAATTTTTCCAATTGCCTAAGGTCAACACCGACTATGTATTCTCAGGTAGTGAATTGTTGAGCAATTTTTTTGAAATAGACAAAGCACCGCGATTGCCAAGAAATTAATTTTAGGATGATAGCATGGGAAATACCAATTTGACATGAATTAGAATGAAATGTATCAGAAGGTGAGAAGATATTCGAAAATATATACAGGGATTTTTTCTTTTAAGACATTCGTCGTGTTTGGAAAAGTTCAGTTTGATGTTTCTAACGAGTTTTTCTACTCCTAAAACAAGCATAATTCAAGATTTTGAGTTTAGCAAAACCTTAAAATTTGAATTAGCGTCGAAGTCTAAATTTTCGAAACTTTTTAAACTCGAAATTTTACTTCATGCACCAGGCATATAAAACACGTATACTGTTAAGTTCGAAATGCACTACTTTAGCATATGAATTTAGAAGTACAGGGAGTTTTTCTTTTAAGTATACATATCCCAAAGATTTTGAGTTTAGCAAAGCCTTAAAGTTTGAATTAGCGTCGAAATCTAAATTTTCGAAACTTTCTAAACTCGAAATTTTACTTCATGCACCAGGCATATAAATCACGTATACTGTTACTTTCGAAATGCACTACTTTAGCATATGAATTTAGAAGTGCAGGGAGTTTTTCTTTTAAGTATACATATCCAAAAGATTTTGAGTTTAGCAAAGCCTTAAAGTTTGAATTAGCGTCGAAATCTAAATTTTCGAAACTTTCTAAACTCGAAATTTTACTTCATGCGCCAGGCATATAAAACACGTATACTGTTAAGTTCGGAATGCACTACTTTAGCATATGAATTTAGAAGTACAGGGAGTTTTTCTTTTAAGTATACATATCCCAATTACAGCGGATGTACTTAAATCTTCGTATATTGGTAGTTAAAAGAGTTGAAATTGAAGCTTTAAATGAGTGTTTTCCACTCCCAGGCTAAGCATGAAGTAAAATTTCGAGTTTAGAAAAGCCCCGTGAAAATTTGTCTCGGGTCGCGCAGCGACCCGAGACAAATTTTCTGGGCTTTTCTAAACTCGAAATTTTACTTCATGCGCCACGCGTATAAAACACTAAAATATTGTGAAATTTATGTATATTTGAACTTCACTTGAAATCAGTGTTTTATACGCGTGGAGTATAAATCCGAGAACTTCTCTCACACAGCTCTTTCTTGTTTAAATTCTTGTTTTGAGTTCTTCAATACATCTGACTACTGCTGTTTTTCTAACGAAGGGATAAAACCACCTTAGGTTTTCGATTTTTTGCTAAGATTTTATTATTTTTAGACATTTTGATGAGAATGAAGTGTCGATTTCAAAATAGAAATTAAAATGACAATGTCACTATGAAATTTAGGACTAACTACCAACATTCACCAAAATTCCTATTCTTAAATATTGTATTTTGCCAACTTAAGAACAATTTAAGAATTAATATAAAAATCAAATGATCTTTAAAAGAAAATTCGTTCTATAAAATAACTTAATTAAACCACGAACCAATAAGTAACACATTTTTAATTGTAATATAATATAATATATAATTTAAAAATATGATTGACTGTCTTGCTAATGACCGGTATATTAATTATGTCATATAAATTATTTTATACACATATATTTCGTAAAGACAACAACAGTATTGTTGTCTTTACGAAATATATGTGTATAAAATAATTTATATGACATAATTAATATACCGGTCATTAGCAAGACAGTCAATCATATTTTTTACTTCAAATTTATTCATGAAATATTAATATGTATTATTAAATATTATTAAATTACAATATGGGCATATTACACTAACGATAAACAACTATATAAAAAAAAAAGTTGTAGTACAATATAAAATAATATAAAACAATTTATAACAACCTGGCACAATATTTAAAAACTTGGAAATGATAATGATAAGAAAATTCAATTACAATAGCTTATCGCAAACTAACAAACCTAAAAAAGAGCACATAATTGCAAATCAGACTGATAAAACAATTCAAGTAGTGGAATTATTTTAGGACGATTCATTAAAAAACTGACAAAATTTGGAAATGTGAGTGTTTCAATAAAAAACAGCATTTATGTTTGCACATTATAAAATAAATGCAGATCTATACATTTTTGAAAGGTGAATTCAGGTAATTGTTTATTCAAGGTGAAAGTAATTGCAAAAAAATATATTTTGAATTTTTCCATCTATCCCATTTAATAATTCAAAAACCAGATAGGAGAATACATTTAAATACACATTTTCCAAGTATTTAAAATAAAAATAAACAAAATCATACTGACTTTCGAGTTTATCATGTGCATTATTCAAATCGTTCAAGGAACGTATTTTAATTGTAAATTCTAAAAAAATTTGGAAAAAATTACCTGTTTATTTTTCTATAAGATTATAGCAAGTTTTCATTTTAAAATAATTATAAATAATATCTGATAGTTTGATATAAAAAAAACACGTAAACTTTTTTATATCACTTTTATTTAAAATTTTAAACTGGTAAAGTGTTTTCTATAAGATTAAAGCAAGTTTCTATTTTAAAATAATTATAAATAATATCTGATATGTTGATGTAAACAAAGCACTTCACTTCTTTATTCAACTTTTATTTAAAATTTCATTTATATATATAAAAGTGGTATAAACAAGTAAAGTATTTTCTATAAGATTAAATAAAACAAGTTTTTATTTTCAAATAATTATAAATAATATTTGATATTTTGATATAAAGAAAACATTTAACTTTTATTGCACTATTATCGTATGTTCAATAAAATAAAATCTCTAGAGTGCTATGAAAAATATTGTAGGTTGGCAACTCTGAAATTATACATTATAATTATTCTGTCTGAACATGTCAATTCCTAAAGCCTGTAGCCAACTTAAATTTAAACAAAGATAAAATCATGGCACTCTAGAGGTTTTTTTATTGAACATACAATATATTTATTTATTTATTATCTTAAGAAAATACTTTAATTTTGGATTTGTAATTATGTAATTCTTATTGATTTTATTATTAAAAAAATTGGTTTGTATTTTATTATTTTTCTGTTTTTTATTTGTTTTTTGATTGTCGATTATTGTTATTATTACTGAAGAATTTATTTTTATTATTATGTTATCCTTTAATTGAGTCGCCCAGATGCAAAACCAGCCTACGTTTTGTGACAAATTTGTGGCAAAGTGACAAAAACCGATTTTGCAGCCACTTTTAAATAAATCAAAATAGTGTTGAATGAGCGTTGTTATCGAATTGGAACAAGAAAAATGACGTAAAACTAAGTAAAAAGTTGTCAGGATTAGCAACTGAAAAAATATGTCAGCTTTTACAACCAAGAAATGTAGCAGGTTTTGTATAAGACAGGATTTTTCAAACACAATTTTAATAGGTTGAGGAAGGGTTTTTAAAATCGATTTATTTTGTAGCCTGAGACGAGTATAATGCAGGGATATCAAAATCAAAAAAAGGTGTATGGCAGGATTTTTCAAACACAATTTTAAAAGGTTGAGGAAGGGTTTTGAAAATCCATTTATTTTTAAAATTTTAGCCTGAGACGAGTAGAATGAAGGGATATTAAAACCTCAAAATCAAAAAAAGTGTATGGTTTAGCATCAGGGCGAATCAATTGTGATTTAATTTTTTGAATTAATCATTAATATTTTTTAATAACTGTATGGTTTTGAGTTTACGTGAAGTGATTATTACACTAAAAAAGACTGTTATTCCTTACTTCACTTTTTATTTGTATCGTTAGATGTACATTTCGAGACACAAAGTGCTCATTATCAATAACAAACTAATTATTTTTTAATATTTTTTAATTTATTTTTTTGCATATGTATTGATTTATAGTAACATTGGTATATTTTGTTTGTGTTATTTCTTTAAAATGGTGATTCCGTAATAAAAGTGGTATAAAAAGGTGAAGAATTTTCTATTAGATAAAACCAAGTTTTTCATTTGAAATAATTATAAATAATATCTGATATTTTGATATAAATAAAACACCTAACTTTTTTATAACACTTTTATTTAAATTTTTATTTATTTATATTAAAGTGGTACAAAAAAGTAAAGTATTTTCTATACATCAAAATTGAAAAAGTACCACGAAATAAACGACTCAAAAATTCAAGAATTAATATCTGATATTTATTTGTTTGTGGTATTTACAAATTAAGTTCCTATTGCATTGCGTTTACGATACTTAAAATGTATTACTGTATACCGGAACAGATAGTTTTAACGTATTTAAAGTATAATTTTTTACTTACTAAGCATTAAATACCAACTCTACAAGTTATGTAATGCTTAAAGGATAGTTTTAACGCCTATTGTAATTTAATTATAGTTTTTTTGACTTAATAAGCATATAATAACAACTCTGCATGTTATATATTGCTTAGTAGGTTGAAAAAACTGTCCTCTAATAATTATTAATAAGGTTCTGGTTCAAGAGTAAATAATTATACATAATTTTAAGTACATATATATCGACGCATACGCTGTAAGTTTTAAGGCATCCATTTTTCTCGAAAAACGTTTAATTTGAAGCTTCAAACGAGTTTTCCACTCCTTGATTAAGTATGAAGTAAAATTTCGAGTTTAGAAAAGCCTGAAAATTTGGTTTGGTCGCGTAGCTCAAAGCGTTTTATATTGTTCTTGAAAAACGTTAAATTTGAAGCTTCAAACGAGTTTCTCCACTCCTTGTTTAAGCATGAAGTAAAATTTCGAGTTTAGAAAAGCCTGCAAATTTGGTTTGGTCGCGAAGCGCGAAGCGCGCAGCGATCAAACCAAATTTTCAGGCTTTTCTAAACTCGAAATTTTACTTCATGCGCCACGCGTATAAAACATTGATTTAAAGTGAGATTCAAAATATACTTCTTGTGTTTGATCTCACTTTAATAAACTTTATTAAAGTTTAATTGATGCAACTGAATCTCGCTGTTTCAATTTTTTTTATTAAATTACCACTAACAATACTAATTATACAAGTAATACATTATATAAATGGTTATATTCATGAACAGGAATATGTATCCAAATGTTGATATATATCAGATAAATATCAATATATATCCGATATTTTAATATTTATATACATATCATGATATTTCCGAACCCTGGTCTGGAGTTTTAATTGTTTCCTAAACTGCCTTATGATCTCTCATAGTTAATAATAATAATAAAATGTATACAATAATAATAATAATAATGACAGTTTTAAGACTCTACTAAAGAATATACACTAAGCATGATATACAGGGTGTCTCAGACCCCCCGTACCAGCCTTTTATTTTGACAACGCTTGTTCGAATGTGACTGGGACAAAAAATGTTATTACCAAAGTGAACCCAAGGAATCCACTGATGAATTTATTTTTTACCGGAATAACCTGGAAGTACCCCGAACCGGAAGTAACTTTAAAATTTCAAATGGCAACATAGGTTGAGTATGGTATTAATTGATAGGTATTTTTAAAAGAAACAACTTTTATTAAAATGTTTTTTTAATATTTTGCATATTTACAAAAATAATATAAAAAAACTAACTTAAAAATTAGTTATTCATTCAACACTCAATTTCCTCAAGTAGGCTTTGCTTTTTTGTTATGTCAAAATAATTGATGGTCGTGAATATTTGAAGTAAAATAAATTATTATTATCAAAGTATTGAATGTGTCAACATGGTTTTTACAAACCTCGAAGGTTTTGAGATGCTGATGTTATTAGGTAAGAATGCGGACTAATTATTTGGTTTCCTAAAATACCACACCAAACATTAAGGGTCCACACGTGTTGATTATCAACTTCTCTTAACCAATGAAGATTTTCATTACTCTAGTAGTGAGCATTATGTAAATTAACAACTCTGTTCCTTTTGAATGTCGCCTCATCTGTCCAAAAATTCAACCTATCTTGAAAATCCCGCTCTTCAAGTTTCTGGTGTAAAGAGATATGGTATAGATCGAATTTGTTTGTTTTTAAACTCTTCAAGCAGTGGAGCGACTTATTCCAGCATCGATTTCAATTGTTCTAGTCGAGATGTTCGGGTCCAGAGCAATTGCTGCAAGAATATCTGGTGCTCTTTCTCTTGTACACGTTTTCTGATACTTCGACCTTTGTTGTGGCTGGGCTGTAGCTTACCAGTTGTCTTAACTCATTCTGCAAGGCGCCGAAAAACATTTTTTGACTGGCTCGTTGAGGGTATCGCTCAACATAAATTCGCTTAGCAGCACGATAGTTTTGGCCGCATTCACCTAATATCATCAGCATATCAAAACCTTCGAGGTTTCTAAATACCATGTTGACACATTCAATACTTTTATAATAATAATTTATTTAACTTCAAATATTCAATGACATCAATTATTTTGACATAACAAAAAAGCAAAGCCTACTTGAGGAAATTGAGTGTTGAATGGATAACTAGTTTTCAATTTAGTTTTTTTTGTTTATTTTTGTAAATATGCAAAATATTAAAAAAACATTTTAATAAAAGTTGTTTCTTTTAAAAGGACCTATCAATTGATACCATACTCGACCTATGTTGCCATTTGAAATTTTGAAGTTACTTCCGGTCCCGGGTACTTCTGGATTATTCCAGTAAAAAATAAATTCATCAGTAGATTCCTTGGGTTGACTTTGGTAATAAAATTTTTTGTCCCAGTCACATTCG
Organism: Philonthus cognatus; assembly: GCA_932526585.2. Taxonomy (NCBI): domain Eukaryota; kingdom Metazoa; phylum Arthropoda; class Insecta; order Coleoptera; family Staphylinidae; genus Philonthus; species Philonthus cognatus. The sequence goes on along the minus strand of OW052242.1, from coordinate 99,179,054 downwards.
ACCAAGCGTTGTCGAAATAAAAGGCTGGTACGGGCGGTCTGAGACACCCTGTGTATTACGTTGGGTATGCAGAAATTGTTTTCTAATGTTTATTCATTAGTCTATTATTGTTTAGAATTGTTTTACAAAAACGTATATTTTATAATTTTCTCATGACGTTAGAAGCTGGATTTATAACTCTACTAACAAATAGGTAACAACTAAATCATCTTTAGTACTTAATAAAATGTAAACGCTGTTTTTCAACATTTTTTTAATAACCCTTTCATTTATCACTTGCTAAAACATTTTAAAATTAATAATGATAACAATGAAAAACACTTGTTTTGCTTTACAAATCTTCTAAAAAGTAACTGACGTTTTAAATTTTTCATAAAACACATTTTATGTTTGATAACTGATAAAAATTTAATTGATTTAGAGAGTAGAGATATGGAGGTTATGTGTGATACAAAACATCTTAAAAATGCCCGCCTCTGCTGTTGGAGCAACTATTCACTCTTTTAATGAAATTGTTCACAAAATGTTCACATAATTGCTAGGAAGTAATCGCAATGTTGTGTTGAATTTCATCTTTGAGGTCCTCAGTTGTTTGTGGTTTATTGCTGTATACTCCTTAAGATAACCCCACAGAAAGAAGTATAACTATGTCAAGTCTCATGACCTTACTACCATCTTTAAACGGTTTCACCAAAATTCTCACTATGCATGAAGTGAATTTTTACAATTTCTATCCGTCGTTCGGTGGTGTACTTCTCCATAACTCAACCTCAATGTTAACTAATGACAGTATATAATCATCTTTACGCTAGTTTTACACCGAAAAAAAAATGGCGGCAAATTTAAAATGTCAGTTACTTTTGGGACACCCTTTATTTACATGACTATATAGTTTCTCTTTTTAAATTAAAAAAAGAAAACAATAAAAAATAACGTTTTCTACAATATGTTGATACTTATATATAAATATTTATTGACAGAACTACGTACATAAATCAAAATAAATACATATAAATATAAATAAAAAATAAATTATTTCTTCTGCCAGTTGGCTATCGACCATTGCTCTTTCCGCCTGGGTTGTGCAGTTTCTGTTGTTGTCGATTATGGTGTACAAAAGGGTCATGATTGTTAATTGTCTTGTCAAAATGCTACTGTCCTTCAATTGTCGTGTTAGTTAATGGTATAAAATGGATAGGGTTTGAGGCAAATTTCTCTAAGTGGGCTAGGCGATCTTCTATGGGGATAATTTTAGTCAGTTCATACAGAAGCCTGTTTGAAGGATTATGGAGTGGGTTTTGGGGGTGTCGGATTTTGGTTAGCAGTCTAAGGGCCGGTTGATACATATTAAAATGATAATTCACGATGCTTCCAAAAATTACAATTTGACTCCTCATATTTATAAACCATTTCATGAATTTTTTGTGAATTATTGTAAACATTTAAAAGCTGTCTTCAAATATTTATTGAAAAACTTCCTCACTTATTACTTGATGGAACATTTTGAAAGTAATAAGGATACAAAATAAAAACACTTGGTTTGTTTTACAAATCTTCTATTTACTCGACTAGTTTCGCTTTTGACAGCATTATCACCAAGAGCTGTATTTTAATTTATCGATAAGGTAGAAAAAGTTTAAAGGAACACTAAACATATAAAATTTTCCACGATGTGTTAATACTTATTAAAAAGATTATTATTCACGATGCTTTCAAATATTACAATTTTACTACGCTAATTTATAAATCATTTCATGGAATTCTTTGTGAATTGTTCCATAATACCATTAAATATTATTCATTAATTAATCACGAATATAATTCTAAACTTAATGAGTGATTAAAATTAACAACAAAATAATAACATTTTCCATAATATGTTAATACTAATTAAAAAGATTATTCGCGGTACTTCCAAAAATTACAATTTTACTACGCTCATTTATAAACCATTTCACAGATTTGTTTGGGAATTATTCCACAACACCATTAAATATTATTGATAAATTAATGGGAAATGTAATTCTAAATATTGTTAAAAATCTATAAATAAAGATGTTGTATATATATATATATATATATATATATATATATATATATATATATATACATATATGTATCGTATGTTTAATAAAAAAAAAACCTTTAGAGTGCCATGGAAAATATTGTAAGTTGGCAACTCTGAAACTATGTATTAAAATTATTATGTCTGACGTTTTATATGTCAATTTCTAAAGCGTGAAGCCAACTTAAATATGAAAAAAAATTATGGCAATCTAGAGGTTTCTTTTTATTGAACATACATATTTATAACATTTTTATTTATATATTTTTAACATAATTTAGAATTACATTTCCCATTAATTTATCAATATTTAATGGTGTTATGAAATAATTCACAAAAAGCGCTTTTGATGCAATAACGCAACATTATTAACTTTAGGTTAATTAAATTACTAAATAAGGTCATTTGATACATTGTATTATTTGACCTGTCTTAAAAATGTGTAAAGAAAAATGTAAATATTTTGTTATGAAACTATTTTTATTATTACTCATTTAAAAAGTATTTTTAAGTGTATTTCTAACTTCACAATATTTTAGTGTTTTATACGCGTGGCGCATGAAGTAAAATTTCGAGTTTAGAAAAGCCTGAAAATTTGGTTTGGCCGCTCCGCTTCGCGGAGCGACCAAACCAAATTTTCAGGCTTTTCTAAACTCGAAATTTTACTTCATGCTTAACCTGGGAGTGGATACACTCCTTCGAAACTTCAAATTTGATACATTTATAAAACCGACGAATGCCTGAAAATTTACAGCGTATATAATCTGTTTTTTTTTTAATATGACCAATCAAGTTTGACAATTCAAGAATTTAGTGGTATGATTCAGGTTGTGTGTTTTAGGTTCGGACAAGATTAATCACATATTATGTTGTAAATCAACTACAATTTGTTGGTTATGTGAAGGGAAATCTGACATTAATATGACAATTCAATTAACTCACAAAGATTACGATTACAAATGTATTTATCCTCAAATTATTTATTTCTAGTATTAATGTAATAAAGTATCTCTGATGATCAGGTAGGATAGGAGGATCAGGTAATATTCCTTGCTCAGGAATATCTGTCTTCTTTATTATCTGCTCATTTATATGTTCAAATTCTAAAAAAGTTCTAAATACAAGATATTTTTTCTAAGGTATACATGGTACGATTTTTCAATGTAAATTTTCAGACATTCGTGATCTTATTAAAAACTTTCAATTTAAAAACTCACGAGTGTTTCCACTCGCAGACTAAGCATGAAGTAAAATTTCGAGTTTAGAAAAGCCTGAAAATTTGGCTTTGGCAAATCAGGCTTTTCTAAACTAGAAATTTTACTTCATGCGCCACGCGTATAAAACACTGATTTAAAGTGAAGTTCAAAATATACTTTGACTTAGTTTTGTTTAGTTCATTAATTTTACAAATGTTAATATGGAATATGTAAAAGTATACTTAAAAGAAAAAATCCCTCTATGTGTTGTAAAGTTGCAAGTAGTAGCGTTCTCTTTTTTAAAAATCTCTGCATCGTGGCAATTTATTTGACAAATTATGATTTATTTGTCATATTGATAATCATTTACCAACATCTCAAAATTTTATGTTTAAAATACCCTACTGTTAAAGCTAGACTAACTGTTCGCAGTAAATACACCCTAAGTTTGGTCATATTAAAAAACAGAGTATACATTATGTTTATTCTAAGAAAAAAAATCAGTATGTAATATATGTTCAATAAAAATAAACCTCTAGAGTGCCATAGAAAATATTGTAGGTTGGCAACTCTAAAATTATATATTATAAATATTATGTCTGACGTTTTATATATCAATTCCCAAAGCATGTAGCCAAACTAAATTTAAAAAAAAATAATATCTTGGCACTCTAGAGTTTTTTTTATTAAACATACGATATAATAAGTCATTTGTAAAAATCATAAAAAGAAGTGTAGAATTTTACGTAAAAGGAACTTTTAGAGGTAATTCTATAATTGCTCGGCCGTTAAGAGGTTAATAAATTGATCGGAAATATTCTAAATTTAAAATTGAAATAAACAATATAAAACAGATAATTCTTTTATATTGTTTATTTCAATTTTAAATTTAGAATACTCATTAAAAATATTAACCACGATGCTACCAAAAATTACAATTTTACTACGCTCATTTACAAACCATGGAATTTTTATGAATTATTCCATAAAACCATTAAATGTTATTCATAAATTAATAGGAAACATCATTCTAAATTTAATGAGTAATTGAAATAATTCCGTTACGTTTTCACAATTTCCTGTTGGGTTGCACTTCAACATAAACTATGGAATATTACTTATCTATCAACTTGTATTAAACATGAATTTGCCTAAAGTTATCAGTATGATTCATTTCGAAGCCCCGAAAACTGCTTAAAATATTGGACCTTGCCCGATGATTCAAAATTCGTAAATTAACTCATTTCATTTAATTATTAAAATGAGCACACCTGTGTTTTATCATTGCGTAATCGTTAATTTTTGAGAAAAAAAATGTAATTATTATTTACGATAAAAATTATGAAATAATAGGCGCGATTCGTAACAATCAAAAAACCAATTATAGGGTGGTCCAACTAGCAGTTTCTTTTTAAAAATGCTATAAAATATACTCGGATCAATATTTTTAAAAATGTTAGTGCTTTGTTGGCATTGTTGTTTTTTTTTTGTTTCCCATTAATAACTGAATACAATTTCATTCATGTGGCTGCTGCGGCTTGCATGACAGAAAATAATCTTGTCAACCCAATTTTTTTGTACATTTTCGATGGAACGATCTTTGGTGCAGCAGAATGGCGCAGCATACCACACCCTATCAAACAATCGATCCTTTGTGCACTAAGTGCGGTAATCGTATAATTAGTCGTTTTTGAGATTAATTGGCTTTCACGGAGCTGCGATTTGTTGTCGTTGGACAATTTTTTTGTAGGGCGCTATTAAATATCTATGTTATGCAGACAATCGACAAACGATTCAGGCGCTTAAGTACAATATTAGTGAAGCTATTCGTGAGATCGTTCTATCTCACGAATAGCTCGACTAATTGTTTGTGGATTGTCTGCATAACATAGATATTTAACAGCGCCCTACAAAAAATAGTCCAACGGCATCAAATTGCAGCTCCGTGAAAGCCAATTGATATCAAAAACGACTAATTATACGATTACCACACTTAGTGCACAATATTATTTAACAGCGCCCTACAAAACATAGTCCAACGGCATCAAACCGTAGCTCCGTGTAGGCCAATTGATATTATCAAAACGACTAATTCTACGATTACTCCACTTAGTGCACAAAGGATCGATTGTTTGATAGGCTGTTGTATGCTGCGCCATCCTGTTGAAACCAAAGATCGTTCAAGTCCATGTCCTTTATTTCTGTCCACATAGTCGATAATCATGCCTCTGTAGTGCTCCCCGTTGACCGAAATGGCGAGTTGAGGTTTTTGAATTGGCTGTCATACTTTGGGCTACAATCAGTGGCGTATTTAGGAATTTAGGCTAAGGGGGGCCTGGGACTTATATACTAATATATCTTTCATTTAAGTAAGTATGTATATATTAACTTAATGTGTAGCCAAAATTTTCCAATAATATTTTAACACGTCTATTCTTTTGCCTCGCTAGATTATCTATAACTCCCTGTAAATCGATTTCATGCTGTCGATGAACACTCAAGACTGCCAATCTATTAATATAATTCTAAAACAAATGTTACACATATTCAAAGCGTGAATCATACATCTGTTATATTATCATTATTTCTGTTAAGTATGTATATTATTTTAAATAAAAATTATATTATTTTTGAAGTTAATAGGAGGGGTCTTGCCCCCTAGGCCCCCCTATAAATACGCCACTGGCTACAATAGCAATATTTTTGTCTGTACGCACTGGATGAGAAGGGGGTCCACTAAAATTCGAATCTTATGAACTATTTGCACAGATTTGCGTACAGCAGGCGCGGTTGGTGCTTCATTTCGATCGAATTTTTTTTCAGATTCTCACTGTTTGAACAACAGACCCGTTACTTTAAAAATAAGTTTTCAATATTTCCCAAGGGTGTTGAATTTCGTACATTTCGTACCGCGGGCATACGATACTAAGTTTTTGTCAATATTTTGAGCGCAAAAGATTGGCTAGAGCCAAAATAACATGATTAAAAAATAAGCCGCTAGATGGACCACCCTTTATATATCAGTCTTCGATTTTACTGAAATATTGAGCTTAATTAATAAAATTCAAGTGAACATCTGATACTGTATAATTCTAATTAAAGATGGTGTCACTTTTTACCACATATAAAATAGTTTTATTGTCTTTTTTTTACTAAAGTGAAGAAAGGAATTAAACTGAGGTTTATTAGTGATGTATTACTTCACATAACCTAAAACAAATATTGAGTATATTGTTTGTATCACTTAGTTATACAGGGTGTCCACAGTTTCATTCTTAACATGGGAATCTCCGTTATTATAAGTGATAGAGATTAATTACGAATAACATTTTCGTAATTTTATATATTATGTTTAGTGTGCAAACTATAAGAAGCGTATGCTTATTTTCTCGAATTTTCTTGGATTTGAATTATTCTAGTATGAAATACTCCTTAGCTAAAATTGTACTAAACCCCATAAACAAACTTTAGATATTTTACATAGTTTTGGCTATAACAAAAAAACGAATTTTTGATTTCTTTATTTTTCGTTATAGCTCATTTATTTTCAGAGGTAGTCTAGATTAATTTGTATTTTCTTAAGGTATTTTTTAATAGGAATCTCGTAGTGTACTCAGATTTTTAAAAATTGTTATCATATTTGAGTTACAAGGGTTAACTTTGTTTTTTCTTATGGGGGTCATAGTTGGCTATGGTATCATTGAAAAGATACCATTCGCTTTTCAGAAATGTATAATTTGTTATGTCTAATATGAAAATTAATGGAAAAAACAACAAAATAGATTATTTTAACACTGACAGGTTGACAGTTAAAGACTCTGAAAACAAAAGAACAAGGAACATTTATTTTATAATAATTATTTATTAAAATCAGAACGCTTTGAAAAATATTTAGACTTTACTTGAATCAAAGGTATAAAAAGGAATTACAAAAGATGTTCAAACAAGCGCTATGTTAAGAATAATTCTATGAAATTTAAATGTAGCACGAAGTTATTTGTTTAGCTTAATTTCTATTTAAATATTATTCCAAATACGGGGTTATGGAACAATATTTAAGTAGAAATTAAGCTAAACAAACTTCATATTCGATAATGGCACGCTAAATTTGCCGAAACTGCAGTCACATAAAAATAAATTGTGTTATATAAACAAAGTTAAAACGTCTTTTATTGATAAATTAACACGTATAACTAAGTAGAAGCCTCCACAATACAAGAAATAAATAAATAATTTCATGTCAAAAGCTTGCTACATTTAAATTTCATAGAATTCTTTACCCTGAGAGTAGGAAAGTCCTCGCTCTTTAATTTTGTACACTAATAAAATAAATAATGGAAATTTAAATTTTACGACTTACATAGTTGGAAAATATTTCTGGGCATTATATGTCCATTCTTTTTGGATAATCTTGAGTTTAACCAAAAAGAATGCGGCGCTCGCTGCAATAAAACTTGAGATTTCTATGGATGCGGGGATTATAATTTGGGCGTTCTTTGAGTGAAAGCCCGAAAATTTAGGGCCTTCAATTTCGGGTACGTTTCCCTGAAATAGTCAGTGAGCTTATGTGCTTAATTACCTGGTATTTTAAGTTCAAAGGCTGAAAAGGTAAATCAGGGGAAATACGATACAACAATTGTTGGGTTTTAAAGTTGTGTAGGTAACATTTTAAATGGAGCGGTAGACATTTTGGCGTTGAAATTTTAAATAGAGGCATTGAGTAATTGAGTAATTGAGTTTTGTTCTCTTAGATTTAAATTTGAATTATCTAATTGTCTGTACTTGTGTGTAATTATGTATAGATCATTTGACATGTACATATATATATATATATATATATATATATATATATATATATATATATATATATATATACACGATTCCATTTGTTTCTGGATCTCGCCTAGCTATGGAAAAGTGACAGTTTAAGTATTGTAAATGGGGCTGGTTGTGTTTTAAATCAGGGTTTTTAAATGTCACTGTCAGATGTTCGATTTTAGGGTTATAATTTCTGACTATTGTGATCTTACACTGTTGCCTGTTTTACAAATTTTCAGATATAAAAGGATAATAATATGCAGTTTTAAGATTAACAAAATTTACTACTTGGTTTGTGTACATACAAACACAGCAATAATATTGTATATAACAAATATAATGAATTTGGCTCTGCAAACTTATTTCGTCATCCATTTGTATTTCTCGCTTGGGTCTTCCCGTTAACACATTTTGATCAACTCCATCCATCCACCTTAATTTTGGTCATTCTCTCTTCTGTTGGTCCTCAGTATTTTTTTGTAGAATTGCAAATTTATTCCCACCCTCTTGTGATACTAGACATACCCCCAAAATATCTATTAAAATCGTAATAATATTGTGATGCTGTAGATTTGGATTACTTTGCCTAAAATGTTTGTAGGATTTCAGAATCTGTAACCTTTTTGATTCAGAGATAATCTTTGGCATGTTAATATTTAATATGTGCCTGAAATTATTTTTCACTTTGACATTGACACAGCTTTGCAACACTAGATTAATTTGATTTAATAATAAAATGCTCGAAGAAGCGACCGCGTGGCAAAATAATTGTTGCAAGATTAACAATAAACCTCTTGAAAATTAAAAAGAGGATTACTTATGATATCATAAATTATTGCAACACTGTTAAAATAAGGAATCAGGAGTGGCAACTAATAAAAAATGTAAATGTTGATACTGCAACATAACAACACGAAAGCATGGCTAGGCGAGATCCAGAAACAAATGGAATTGTGTATATATATATATATATATATATATATATATATATATATATATATACAGGGTGTCCCATTAGTGCGTTCTCGGAGGATATCTCCGTTCTCGTTAAAGATAGAAAAATATTTTTCAGACCAAACTTATTTGACTTGAAGAGCTGCATAACGTAAAATTATTTTGATGTATACAGGGTGTCCTATAAAAGCGGTACTGGAATTAACATTATTTTTTTAAATAAAACACACCATATATTATTTTATTTTTAGATATTACTAACAATTCTACGTATATTTTATATAACGTTGTATATACCTAAACCAAATATATTTCATAATATTTACAATTCAATGAAAGAAGTTAGATATTTAGGTTATAAGATTTTAATTTATATCTCAGTTATTAGTAACTTTAAAATTAATCGGTACGGTAGTTTAATAATTTATATTAGTCGCTATTCTCAACCAAAGTCAATTTTAATTTTGTACTTACCTTGTAGTAATTATAACCTGTCAATCTTTAGAAAATTAAAACAATAAAAACTATTTTTTTTTTAAATGGCACACCTTATATTTTTATACGGCATATTATTCGTCTTTCAAAGAGCTTTCATTTTTATTAAGTATGTCCTATACTTATCTTTAATAGTTTTGAAGATATTACTGTTTTATGTGATTAGATTTACAATATTATTAAATGTATCAATGGTGCCAAGCATCTAAGGTGGCCGGCCAATAATTAACCATCTGTCATAAGCCGTAAATGAAGTATCTTTTTGTTCTATCTTTTGACAGACATACATTAATACTTTAATTTACTGCTGATTCAGTCATAAACTACTTCGAAATGAATTTTACAACAGAAGAATTAATAAATATGAAATTTGTTTTGGGCGCTAGTGACGAAAATTGTTTTCTTGCAAGCAGAATATACGCTCAGAAATATCTTAATGCTGAACGCCATCCTCATGCTTCAGCATTTACTCGATTGAAGGAACGATTTCAAAATACTGGAAGTATTGATTATACAAAGAATCTAAAACGAAGGAAAAGGACTACTAATGAAGAAAATAAATACGCAGTTCTTCAGTCTATCGTTGAGAACCCTTTTGTTTCATCCCGCCAATTGGAGCAGCAAATTGATATACCAAAAACTACAATAAATAAAATAACAAAGAAATGTAAGTTCCATCCCTACCACGTACAATTAGTCCAAGAGTTAAGTGACAACGACTTTTTAAATAGGCTTAACTTTTGTAATTGGGCGTTACATAAACGCGAACTGGAACCAAACTTTTTAAATCATATGTTATTTACGGATGAGGCCACATTTCATAAAAACGCATTTGTAAACAGGCATAATTTTCATTATTATTCTGACTATAATCCCAAACATATTATACCCATAGACCACCAACACAAGTGGTCTCTTAACGTTTGGACTGGAATTATAGGAAGTAGAATTATTGGTCCTTACTTTTTTGATGACACTGTTAGTGGTGAATCATTTCTAAATTTTCTTAGAAATGAATTTGAAAGATGGATCGACGAATTACCTCTTGCTATATTAAAAAATATGTGGTTGCAATTAGATGGTGCTCCTCCACACTTCAGTCGACGGGTAAGGCAATATTTAAATGAACATTTTTCAAATAAATGGATTGGCAGAGGAGGGCCAATTGTATGGCCGGCAAGATCACCTGATTTGACAAAACTTGATTTTTTCTTATGGGGTACTGTAAAAGAAAAGGTATATAAAACACCTGCAACGACAAAAGAAGATATGAAGTTGAGGATTAGAAACGTTCTTCACAACATTAACATTGACATGCTAGTTAAAGTGAACCAAAATTTTACACGAAGACTTCAAGTATGCCAAAATCAAAATGGAGGATATATTGAACACTTAATATAAATGTGCAATTTTCTCTTTCTAATTTTATGTTATAACATCTTGTGATTTATATTTCTTTCTAAAAATTATTTTTTTGAACTCGCCGCCTTGAAAGTGACGTTTCCAACACCGTTTTGACAACTCGCAAGTCGCATTTAGAGTAATCAAAATTAATTATTTGACATAGAAACAAATATTAATAATATATTTCATTAAAATAGTTATTCACAAACTAATGCGTCAGAATTTTTCTCGTGTTCACGCATTTGAAGGCACTCGCTCCTTCGTCGCTCGTGCTTTAAAAATGCATTCACCCGGGAAAATTGTTTTCCCGCACTAGTTATGTAAATAACTATTCTAATAAGATATATTATCAATATTTGTTTCTATGTCAAACAATAAATTTTGATTACTCGATTATTTTTATTCCATGACCACAGTAGTTGCTTTGATTTCAATAATAATTCCATAAAACAGTGATATCTCAAAAATTATTGAAGATAAGTATAGGACATACTTAATAAAAAGGAAAGCTCTTTGAAAGACGAATAATATGCCGTATAGAAATATAGGGTGTGCTTTTAAAAAAAAAAAACAAGTTTTTGTTGTTTGAATTTTCTTAAGATTGACAGGTTTGAATTACTACAAGGTAAGTACAATATTAAAATTGACTTCGGCTGAGGATAGCGTCTAGTATAATTTATTAAAGTACCACACCGATTATTTTTAAAATGACTAATAATTGAGACATTAATTAAAATCTGATAACCTGAATATCTAACTTTTTTCATTAAATTGTAAGTATTATGAAATATGTTAGGTTTAGGTATATGCAATGGTATATGAAACATATGTACAATTAAACATTGAAAGTGCGATCCTTTTCGCAATCTACAACAAGTTAGTCTTACAAAGACTATATCAAACACTCATTGAAACAACTACTTCCCGGGCTAATACCCCGACGGACATTGAATTATACAACAAGTGTTTGCTGTTACATACAGTAACCTACTGCAAATGTAACAATTTGGGTCAAATTATTGAGGCCATCTATAGACGCGTTTCGAGATTTATCTCTCATCAGTATAGCTTTGCCATTCCCTCTAAACAATTTGACACCTTAGACTGGCGGTCACGTTACCGTTCAAACATAAATATAAATGAAATTGCCAATTCTTGGTTGCAGAATACTTCAAACATTAAAAGTGCGATCCTTTTCGCAATCTACAACAAGTTTTATATATATGTACAATTGTTAGTAATATCTAAAAATCAAATAATATATAGGGTGTTCTATTTAAAAAAATAATGTTATTTTCAGTACCGCTTTTATGGGACACCCTGTATACATCAAAATAATTTTACGTTATGCAGCTCTTCAAGTCAAGTAAGTTTGGCCTGAATGTTTTTTTCTATCTTTAACGAGAACGGAGATATCCTCCGAGAACGCACTAATGGGACACCCTGTATACATGTATATATACCGGGTGTTGACTTGGCGGACGCAACATAGGAAATCGCATGTTAATTTTAAAGTGTTCAAATATAAGCTTCCCTGTTTATTTTAGAGACAAAATGTATTTCACTTTTTTGTAGAGGGAAAAATTCTAAGTTTATGAATGTTCACACTTAACACTTTACGTTTCTCTAAGTTAAAATATTTAAGAAATATTGACCATTCAATTGATACAATTGCGGATATTCCCAGATTTTTTTTAAGTTCAATTTAAAGCTTTAAACAAGTGTTTTCCACTCCCAGACTAAGCATGAAGTAAAATTTCGAGTTTAGAAAAGCCCCGTGAAAATTTGTCGAGGGTCGCGCAGCGACCCGAGACAAATTTTCTGGGCTTTTCTAAACTCGAAATTTTACTTCATGCGCCACGCGTGTAAAACACTATAATATTGTCAAATTTATGCATTTTCGAACTTCACTTAAAATCTGTGCTTTATACGCGTGGCGCATGAAGTAAAATTTCGAGTTTAGAAAAGCCCAGAAAATTTATCTCGGATTGCTGCGCGACCCTCGACAAATTTTCACGGGGCTTTTCTAAACTCGAAATTTTACTTCATGCTTAGTCTGGGAGTGGAAAATACTCGTTTGACGCTTTAAATTGAACTATTTTAAAGATTAACGAATGTCAGAAAATGTACAACTAAAATAATTAAGAAATAGTAATGTGATTTTATAAAAATAATGACATGCCATGGAATTGATATAATTGTGGATGTCAAATAGCACAAGAAATTTCTGCATAATTTCTGCATGGCTTATTAGGAAGGTTTTTTTTGTATAGTGTAAATCATTTCGAAAACATTTACTTTAATCAAGTGACTTGCCATTTTGACATCCGCAATTGTTTTAATTCCATGGCATGTCATTATTTTTATAAAATCACATTACTTTATCCTAATTATTTTAACTTGGAGAAACGTAATGTGATAAACGTTAACACGAATAAATTCACCCGGTATATATATATGTATATATATATATATATATATATATATATATATATATATATATATATATCCATTTATAAAATGGCACAATATCAATAAAGGTAATGTTTATTATTATATCGTATGTTCAATAAAAAAAACCTCTTAAGTGCCATGATTTACTTTCTTCTTCAAAATAATAATTTTAATATATAATTTCAGAGTTGCCAACCTTCAATATTTTACATGGTACTCTAGAGGTTTTTTTTATTGAACGTACGATATTTATGGCACAATATTAAGGAAGATATTAGTTTAATTAATTAACTTAATGATACAGGTAAGTAAATATAAACAATTGTTTTTATTGAAAAACTTACTATTAAAATAATTTAAACATTTTCAGCCTTATTAATACATTAATTAATTTTTATTTGTATTAGGATCCACACTTCTTTATTCTTTATTGTTATTGTGTTCCTAAACTCAAAGTTAGAGGCATCTGTTACAAGCAGAAGAAGAGGTGATTACAAAAGTTTTCTCGTGTCCATCAAAAAAGCAAAGCTGCGCTCAATGAAAATTATAAACTAGCGTCGCGTTTCCGGAAGTCTCTGAAAAGGGCGCAGATGTTTCCTCCCTTCAGGAATTCCTCCCGACAAACTTACGATATCCGATGACTAAGACACGTTTTCCTCTCTTTGTGCTGTGGGAAAACGAACAGACATTTTTTTGGGGCAACTAATCATCGTTAGAAATAATACAGTAATAAACTATTGAGAGTGTTCCTAATTGTCAGAATCATTACAAGTAAAAATTGTAAATTTAATAACTTTTTTAATTATCGGTGATTTTAGTAAATTTGTAAATCAAAACCGGTTTACTGATAATTTACCGGTAAATTATAATATTGTTGTTTTAGTGGTAAAACCCATTAAATACGTGGACAATTCATAATAGCATTCACTTTCATTTCCAACAATATTTGGAGGTTACCCCTTTGGAGTTAACTCAAGCATAATTTACAGTGACAGGGTAAAGTCTGAATGTAGACAAAAGGATCGAAGGTTTTGCGTGCCTACTCGCGTATTGTACATGGCAAAGAAAAAATTAGAAATGTCTTGCATTTCTAGTATTAATATGTGTCTTCGAAAAAGTAAAAAAACAAAAGATGTAACAGCATCTAATGTTTTACAAACTGAATTTGTAAATTCTCTAATTAAATTTGATGATGGTTATAGGATATTAAAACAGGTTCGATCATCACCAAGCTACTGGGAAACGAAGAAGAAGGATTTGTTAGCAATGATTAGACAGTTGGGCAAACCAACAATCTTTTTGACTCTTTCAGCTGGAGAGATAATGTGGCCAGAACTTCTAAAGGCTTTGTATAATTTAAAATATAATAAACGTATTTCCGCACAAGAAGCATTTAAATTAAGCGACAATGAAAAAACTTTTCTGATCAAATACGATCCAGTTACTTGTGCTCGCTATTTTGACTAAAAAATTAAGAAGCTGATGATTATTTTATGTCAAAAGAATAGCATTTTTGGTAAGTACGTGTATACTAAGTTATCTTACAGACTAATTCAAACACCCATTAAAACAATTTAATTCGTCTTTGTAAGACAAATTAGTTGGAGATTTGCGAAAAGAATCTCGGCACTATTAATATTTTTAAAATATTGTACAACCATGTATTGGCTTTTTATTATATTTTATGTTATTGTTCTGCGATGTTTAAGTTGTAAAATTGTATTAACAATAATTATTTATTTTATTTTGCATAATTTAAATCAACTGTCGTGTTGTAAATACAAAAAATCGGAACTATGCTTTTTTTACTTATTGGTAATCAAATAATCCCCTGAACATAAAGCCCTAGCCAGAGGGGGTATGGTTCAACCCCCCCGAAATTTTTAAAAAGTTACATTTTTTATGTAAAAGCGGTCCTGTAAGAGAAAAAAACAATATTTTTACCATTAACCCTCCCCCCCCCCTGAAAGTTTTATAACCCCTTCCGAAATTAATTTTTTTCTGGTTACGGGATTGCGTGAACAAGATTTGCAGTATTATTATTATCAAATTAACCAATGAACAAAATGTGCATTATTATTAAAACTATTCTGAATCACCCTGTGCAATTATTTATATAGATTCTAAAAACTCGATTTCGATTGAATTTACTAATTTTTCACTAAAAAAATATATCATACAGCTTTGAGAAAGATAACGGAATCGGACCATAATTTCCGTTATCAGAGACTTCGTGTCTCGAAATGAATATTTCAACTCGTATTTCCAGTGACTCATTTTCTTACCTTTATCAATGAATTAGTATTAATAAGCGCGATAGGTATATCTTGTTTGTGCTGCACGCATTCGTAATTTAATGTGCTTGTTTTCGATTTTCGGATGTACCTACACTAATTACTTTTGTGAAATAAACTCACGTAGGTATGTTTTTCGAACTTCTAAAATACATATGCCATGGAAAAATACAATACATGAATTAACTAAACATATATTTTATAACTAATAAAAACAAGTGCTCACTTGTAAATACAGTAAATATTTACAGGTAAGCAGTTGTTTTTATTATAAATTTGTTTTTTTATATATTTATGTAAGTACTTTTTTTTTATTAACGTTGTTTATTTTTAAATATTCGGGCTGATTTTGTAAGCGAAATGTTGAATTTAATAATGCATGTGTCGTATCTTTTGATTGTTTTTTATATTTTTAGTTTTAATTATGATTCAATGTGTAATTTAATATTTCTAGTTGTAATTATGATTCAATGTGTAATTTTATATTTTACTTTATTACGTATTTTTTAAATGGACTCCGTTGACTGAATAAATAATTAACGTACATCTTATTCTTCATATTGTAATGTTTGTTGATGTTTTTATTATTTTCTTTCTTATTGTATAATTTTATTCAATTGTAATTTTTAATGCCATTAGGTTTTGATTACAAAACACTTAGAACCTTTCTTCAATACTTTATTTTGTAACCAAATGTACATTTCGGACACATTAGGTTTATTTACCAGCGAACACAGATAATTCTGGGAACCTCAAAAAATCTATTACTGTTTTAAAACTTTAAAATTCTCCATTAATAATAATAATGACTTCATTTTTAAAAAAAGTACTTACAATGGTATATTGTGTATCTAGTGCGTGAAGTAGACATTTTTACACAAGCGTGAAGATTGCGAAACGAGCGAAGCGAGTGAAGCAATCACGCGAGTGTAAAAAAGTCTTCACGCACGTGTTACACACTATACTTTTTCTACGACTACACGATTTAATAAATTCCAAAACACAAACAAACTATTAACGTAAAGTATTTATTTATATTTATAATAATTATTATTAATTGTTACAGTGCAGTTGGTTAGGTATATTACACCAGAACTTTCGTTGGATGTAGTATTTAGACAACTATTGCTATTATTATTGCTAATATTCAAAATTTTGTTTGAAACATCTTGCTTCTTTGTTATCGAATTTTCAACATAACTTTTTGCAACAGCAGAACTTTTCCAGCCTCCGTGCTTTTTTAAAGTTAACAGATCGGCACCAGCTTCAACTAACAGAGTTGCAGAAGAACGCCTAAAGCAATGGCCGGTATATTGCTCAGGATTTGGCAATTTTAAAAATTTTACAACATCTGCGGGTACCTTTCCAATTTTATTAATGCCGATAACTTGACGGGTACATTTTCCTTTTTGATAATTAATGAAAAATTTCTTTTCAGCGTATTTTTAGGGCGTAGAGCTAAGTATTTTCTGTAGTATTCTAAATGTAGTGTTACAGCAAATTTTCTTGAAATTTTAGTTTTAGTTCTGGTACAACTATGAGAAGAGATGATCCAAAATCTTGAATATCCTCTACATTCAATTTATATAATTCGTCTCTTCTCAGGGCACCAGCAAGTCCAAAAATTAAAACGACCTATAGTAAGAAAATAAATGAGAATTTTGAAAACTATTCTGCATTCCACTTACCTTATTTAATAAATATATATTATCGGGTGCTTCATTTATAAATTTAAGGATATGTTTTTTATCCAAAACTCGAGATTTCTTTGGAGTATATCCTTCACTTTTTCTCTTTAAAAATTATATTACTTTAGTATAATTACCAATGTTTATGTTATGGTTGACATTTATTGTACTCTTCAACATTGAATAGTGACTCCAAAGTGTTGAGGGCTGGAATTTTGTCGCCAGTTCTGCGAGATATGTTAAAATTACGTTTTCCGAAAATGAATTAATTTCATGTTCAGTGCGCCATTCCATGAATTTTTTATAAATATTTTCATAAATATCAAGAGATTTTTTCGGCAACAGCGACGAACTAGCAGCGTTTGCTGCCGCAATAATCCTTGGCGGGGTATTAGGCCTCTCTGGAGATAGTGATGTCTGCATTTTAACGTTCACCAATGTTCACCAACACACAAAACAGCACAAACTTAACTAAATGACATGTGTCATTTAAAAAATCACCGCCATCTAAAAATTGTTCACCGATGCTGAAAAGTGTATTGGCTCTTATGGCAGCGGTGCGTGAAATAAATCCCATAAGAATTGCATTGTATTTCACGCATCGGTATGAAAAATCAAATTGCACACATTTTTATCGATGTGTAAAATTGTATTTCACAAATAGGAGTAGAAAAAAGTATTTTTTACAATTTTTAATTGTAATAACACACGGTATATTTAAAATTTCACTTACATAATTGGACCGATTATCAACATGTTAATAACCAATTTTCAGAAAATGTTGCATCTCCCGTATGCCAATTTAAAAATTCAGAATTACAAATATATCAATTTTTGCATTATTCCAATGCTCATTTCAGGTTAATTTTAGAAAACGCTGATTAAAAATTGGCATAGATCTTTTCAATTTTGTTTGTTTGTTATCTTTGAAGGCCTGATTCATATGGAACAAATTGCACGCTTTCTAAAACACATGCAAACATTTCATGAGTCATTTTTTAAAAATGTATGTAGGTATGTACATATTTAAATTTGAAAATAAATTAAATCGAAATAAACAATGTTGCCTTGTTGAGGCAAGTACACAGTTTTATACTGGTAAAACTTGCTTGCAAATCCAAACAATAAACGCTTTAATAAATATGAGGCCCAGAAAGAAGAAAATGAAACCAATTTAGTTGTTATAAAGAAAATTGAGATGTTATTAAATATTCTTGATTTACAATCAAAATTATTAAGTTTTTTGTTTGAAAATTTGCATATAAATAAATATATTGTTTAATTAACATACAGTTCAAATAAATTACACAAAAATAAAAGATTCCTGAATACGTTTCTCATCTTTCACGTGGTGAAACATATTTAACTATGATTTTAAAAAGAAAACATTAAGTTAAATTTCAAGAATGACTCAAAGTCGAAAGTAGTTGAAATAAAAAAAAAACAAAATATTAGTGTTATTTATTGCAGGGTTGTTTATTTTAATTTTAATTAAAACAAACAGTTTTTTTACAAAACGTTTCTTTTTAAATTGAACAGAGCTTAAAACATTAACAATTAAATTTTTTTTTAAAATGTATGTAGGTATGTACATATTTAAATTTGAAAATAAATTAAATCGAAATAAACAATGTTGCCTTGTTGAGGCAAGTACACAGTTTTATACTGGTAAAACTTGCTTGCAAATCCAAACAATAAACGCTTTAATAAATATGAGGCCCAGAAAGGAGAAAATGAAACCAATTTAGTTGTTTTAAAGAAAATTGAGATGTTATTAAATATTCTTGATTTACAATCAAAATTATTAAGTATTTTGTTTGAAAATTTGCATATAAATGAATATATTGTTTAATTAACATACAGTTCAAATAAATTACACAAAAATAAAAGAATCTTGAATACGTTTCTCATCTTTCACGTGGTGAAACATATTCAACTATGATTTAAAAAAAAAACATTTAGTTAAATTTCAAGAATGACTCAAAGTCGAAAGTAGTTGAAATAAAAAAAAAAACAAAATATTAGTGTTATTTATTGCAGGGTTGTTTTTTTATTTTAATTAAAACAAACAGTTTTTTTTTACAAAACGTTTCTTTTTAAATTGAACAGAGCTTAAAACATTAACAAATAAAAACATGTCTAGAACGTGTTTACAAAATGTTTAAAACACGTTTAAAACGTGTTTTAAAACGTGTTTAAAACGTGTTTTAAAACGTGTTTAAAACAGATCATACAGGGCATTTTTATTTTGAGTATACATATCCCGATAATTACAGCGTTTTCTTTAATTTGCGGAAATTCGCTGTTTTAAAGCGGTTAATTTCAGGCTTTTAACGAGTGTTTTCCACTCCCAGACTAAGCATGAAGTAAAATTTCGAGTTTAGAAAAGCCTAAGAATTTGGATTGGCCGCGTAGCGAAGCGGAGCGGCCAATCCAAATTAGGCTTTTCTAAACTCGAAATTTTACTTCATGCGCCACGCTTAAAAGCACTGATTTACAGTGAAGTTAAAAAAACACACTCATACAACAACGATAATAGGCAACCCAATATACGTTAGAGTTATTGGGTTGCTTATAATCACTGTTATAAACAATTGATTCAGCGCAGAATTTGACTCACGTTTTATTCACATTTACATATTAGATGGCTAAAGCCGTATATTTTAAACTTTACCATACTTCAGTGTTTTATACGCGTGGCGCATGAAGTAAAATTTCGAGTTTAGAAAAGCCTAATTTGGATTGGCCGCTCCGCTTCGCTACGCGGCCAATCCAAATTTTCAGGCTTTTCTAAACTCGAAATTTTACTTCATGCTTAGTCTGGGAGTGGAAAACCCTCGTTTAAAGATTCAAATGGAAATCTTTAAAAACAAACAACGAATGTCGTAAAATTTACAGTGTATGTATATGTATACCTGAAAGAAAAATTTCCTGTATTTATCACATTTATGCACAGTCAGTTGTAATATTTTATTGTAATAAAATATTATGTTTAATAATGTAATTTGAAATATTTTCAACAATTTAGCTAACATTTAAAAACGTAAACAAAAAATCTTAATGAAGTAATATAAAATATAATTTAGCAAATTAAAAAAAAAACGTTTTCAACAAATTTAACGTTTAAAACATGTTTTAAATAAATTGAAGATTTAAAACGTGTTTAAAACAAAACCGTTTAATACACGTCGGCTGTTTTTAAACATGTTTAAAATACTATTTTAAAACAAATTGTTTTAAACACAACAACGCTGATTTATTGAGTGTTTTCTTTTAAGAATCATAAAAATAAAAAAAACTTTAAGATATTTAATTAATTTCTTACTTAATCTATCGAAAACAATTAACTCACGGCGGCGTAATGATTTGTGTAAAAAATGGAATGAGATTTAAAGAGTTAAATTTGCTTGATCATTGTGTTGAATTAGATGCTGAATTTTGCGGTATACTTTTAATAGATCTTAACATAATAGTTATTAATATCTACAGAAGTCCAATGAGAAATTTTAGGGTGTTCATTGATGGTCTCCAAACTACGGCCCGCGGGCCAAATCCGGCCCGCGATTGTTTGTAATTTTTTTTGTAAAAGTCATATTTTGAAATATTGTAACAATTGTTCCTTAAATTTTTCATAATTTTATAAAATTAATCGGATCTTGGCCGACTTTATTATGTAGAATTGTATTTGTGGCCCGCGAAGAAGATAGTTTGGAGACCCAGGGTCTAAACCGATTGCTATCGCATATTGATTTTATAAAATTCACTGTTATCCTAAGTGGAGACTTTAATGTAAACTTCCTAATGGATAATACTGACACTCAAATATTAAATGATACCTTAAACAGTTTCACTATGTATCTAACAGTAAAATTCCCTACTCGTTTGAAATCATGCCTAGACAACGTGCTCATAAACATAGGATCTGAAAAAGTGCAACTATTACCAACACCTTTTTCGGACCATGATGCTATTCAATTTAGTTTTGTATTGTCTAGTTTCATGCCTAAAAAGGAATCTACAACAACCAGGCCCATCACCACTGATGGCAAGTACTTATTCTATCAGTTATTAGAGACCACCGACTGGGATATCTTAAACAGTAGTGACGTTAATAGATGATGGTACATGTTTATGGATTTACTTTTAGAACATTTTAATGCGGCATTTACAGAAAAAAAATATAGATTACAAAAATAACAAAGCTAACAACATTATCTGGTTTAACAATAATCTTAAATCAATGCGTCAACAATTACAGCTTCATAATATTCAAAAACGGGCAGTAGTGACTTGTTGAAATCTAAAAAAATACTCAGAAGCAAGTATAGAAAAGAATTGTCTCTAGCCAAAATAAGAGCTAATGACAATTATATTAAACAAGCAACGAATGCTTCAAAGGCGATGTGGGATATTATAAATTCCCCTAAACAACCAAAACAAACCAACTCTAAACTAACAGCGATGGAATTCAACTCGTACTTTTCAAATATAGCCACATCTCTTCTAAATGAAATTCAACATTGTGATATAGACCCCATATCAATTGCAAGTGTCAATATTAAATGCGACATACCATACTTTTCTTTTAAACCAATTTCGCAAGTGGTAGTGAGAGACACAATCAAACACTTAAGTAACAAAAAGAGCAAAGATATCTACCACTTATCTATGTACATTATAAAAGAAATGATCAATGTTCTCATTGGTCCTTCAACAATACTCATAAACAAAATATTAACAACATCTACTTTTCCTGAATCGCTTAAATTAGCAAAAGTAATACCTATATTTAAGAAAGGAGACAATGATATGAGAAAATGATATGAATAACTACAGGCCCATTGCATTATTACCAGTATTCTCTAAAATCATTGAAAAAATTATGTACCACCAGATCGTGACTCTCCTAAATACAAACCAACTTTTCTCCCCTTCTCAATATGGATTTAGGGATGAAAAATCAACCACAGATGCCATAATTCACTTTACCAACAAAATAATAGAAACGTTCGAAGAGAGTAAATATGCAATGGCCAAATTTCTTGACTTAAGTAAGGCGTTTGATTGTGTCTCTCATGACAAACTAGTAAGTAAACTATACCTCTACAATTTTGAACCATCTGCTTGTAATCTTGTATGCTTGTTCCTCTCTAATAGAACCCAAGCTGTTTACCATAATGGTCTTTACTCCAAGCAGTTACCAAACATTCATGGTGTCCCTCAAGGCTCCACACTGGGTCCTTTACTATATTTAATTTATTGCAATGACTTCCCTGCATTTACGGATGGAATAAATGTAGTACTCTTTGCAGATGATACTAACAGCATATCTTCTTCTGATAATTTACATACCACCATATCATTGGATCAAGAGGCAGGAAAAAAGGCAGCATTCTGGGTTCATGCTAACAAATTAATACTTAATGAATCTAAAACTGAAAGTATGTTATTGACATTAAAAAATCATGACTTGCAAAATACGAGTAGATCGGTAAAATTTCTAGGTTTGCACATTGATGATCGCCTACTATGGGATCACAATGGGAGTGAACTATGTAAAAAACTGAATAGGTCAATTTTTATTTTAAGAAACCTGGCTAAAAATGTGTCATCACATGTACTGAGAACGGCATATTTCTCGTTAATACACTCTCATTTATCATACGGTATTGTAACATGGGGGCACTCATCATCAGCACATAGAGTATTCGCCCTTCAGCGAAAGGCATTACGATTAATCGCTGGTCTAGATTACAGAGCCGACTGTAGAGAAGCCTACAATAAACTAAGAATAATGACACTTCCCAGTATATATATTTACCGCTGTGTTATTTATGTTAAGAAACACATTGATCAATACTGCTCTCACAGTTCTTTACATATACATGACACAAGAACAAAAGATAAACTCTGCCCAACCAAGCTGAGGTTACAGCGATCTAGAGTTGGAACTAACTATTATGGAATTCATTTCTTTAATAAATCACCTGGTAGCATATTAAGTCTTCCATTTGAAAAATTCCAATCTAGGATAAAATAATTATTATTGGATGCAGTATTTTTCGTTTTGATGAATATTTTAATTTGTGCGTTAGAGTTCGGCTGGACCATCAGTGAGCAATAATCTGAAATACTTGTTTGTTCCCATTGATATTACTATTATTGTTATGTGATATGTTAATTGTAAATTATTGGCAATATTGTACACATATAATTCACGTTAGGGGTCATTTTTACCACTCCATTCTTACCACTCCATTTTTACCACTCTATATTTACCACTATATTTTTATACCACTATAGTTTTTTCCACCATTTTATTACCATCATATTTTATTACAAATCATATTTTTCCTGATTTACATCATAATTGGGTACATCCAAATTGGATGTTGTGACCAACGGCCCTAAGATACTTAGCAATAAATTCATCTTTGTATTTACGGGTTTCATAATCGCGCACGATGTTGTAAATTCGTTCTTCCGCTTTGACGCTGGACAGATTTTCAGTCCTCTTAATTTTTCTTCCCAAGTCCAACTCTCGAAGCATCGTCTCAGTATCCCCTTGCTCCTTCTGCAACTCCGCCAAGAACTCGTAGAGGCTGGGATGATCCTTGCCGACGACTACTGCGAACCGATTGTGCCACCCCTCGCTCATGTTGCTAGTTCTTGACTTGTTCTGCAGCACGGCCTCGTACATGTTCCACAGCCTTGGTGGGTACCTGAATAAATAATCGATAAGAAATCACAGTATCATAGTATCACAGTATCATAAAATACCTAGGTGCAGTTGCACAACGTCTTCCTCTCGCGGGTCTGCCTCTTGTATAATTATCCTCAAAATAATCTGCAATTTATTGGAAAGCGTCAGGCATATCTTCCACGAAGATATCAAACGCCTCGCCCACGTCTTCCACGGGTACAAATGCTGTTGCGTGCATCATTTGAGCTCTCAAATATAGAACCGAATGAATGAGACTTGTAAATATTTCAGAAATATTTGTAATGGTAAAAAATTAGTAGTAAATAATATATGGTAGTAAAACCGGAGTGGTAAAAAGAATTGGTGGTAAAAAATATATGGTGGTAAAAATGGAGTGGTAAAAATGTCGTACAATCTATAATTCATTATATCTTTATGTTGACGATTGTAAGACCGTTTGTAGTTGTATGCATGAATAAAGTTCTATTCTATTCTATTCTATGATATAACATTTGTGAATCTAAACGTTTAAATATTTGGGTATTAAATAATAATAATTGTACTTATTATTATGGATTGGAAGACAGTGTAATGTATCTCTCACAAACATTCAACAGTTTTAAGTCTTCTAAAATGGCTACTAAGAGTTTCAAGGTTTACAAAGAATATTAAAACACTGCAAAGACCTAAAACGAAGCGTATCGCCCAAATACAATTTTCAGGCCTTTCTAAACACGAAATTTTACTTCATACGCGAGGCGTATAAAATGCTGATTTAATGTCACGTTCAACAATAATAACATTGTTTTATTTTGCTAAATTTAAATCAGCTGTAGTTTTGTAAACAATGAAAATTGGACCTATGTTTATTCTTAAGCACATTCTCTTTAAGAGGAAGTCGACTGCTCTCTAAACGTATAAAACTAAGCATACTGCCGTCTTAATTACATCCTTGTTTAGGGATGAAATATTTTGAAAAAATTGGCATACTTTAAGGAAAGTGGAATCTTAATGCCTGTTTTAATAAAATATGTCCCACTTTGACCGTTCTTTTATAAAAAAATATCAAACATTGTTAAACTAGCTTAATCGCATCTTCAATATAATTTTTTTTGCAACATTTATAAAAAATATTGAGAAACTAAATGACATCATTGTAGAAGAATTCTTTTCGAACAATTTGAATTTTTTCCAATTATTTTTATCGTACAATAAATGCACTGGGATGTCACGCGATATTGAAGTTTCAGAAAAGTTGAAAAACTGTTTTACGCGCGACATCCTAGTGACTATATTTAACCAAATAAATAAATGAAAAAAATCACATATCTTTGCAAAGGAATTATCTACAATGTGACTAATTTAGTTTTTCAATATTTGTTATAGATACTGTAGAAAAAAAAATTAGGAACGCGATTTCGCTAGTTTACCAATGTTTGATATTATTTTATGAAATAACGGTAAAAGTATAAAATATTTTATTGAGACGGGCTTAAACATTGTACTTTCCTTGAAGTATACCTATTTTGCCAAAATATTTCATCTCTAAACAAGAATGTAATTAATTCGGTATTATGCTTAGTTTTATACGTTTAGAGAGCGGTCGACTTCCTCTTAAATGTAAAAAACTTTACACTTACAAAAAAATTCAGGGTGTGCATTTTTCATACCTTTCCTAAAACACACTGTGTTGACAAATTTAGAAAAATTAACACGTTTGCTGTCGTATGAATCAACCACGATTCACACTTAATGGGGAATCACCAAAATTCTGAATTAACAAAATAAAAACCTGCGACATTCAACGTGTTAGAAAAACAACAACAAAAACAATGATAAGCTATATAACTGCAAAACTGAAGAAATCATTGTCTGAAAGTAAAGGTTATTTAAGGAATGAAATCCTGCATAATTTTTATGATTCAAAAGCTGAAAAATCAGCGTGTTAGAAAAACAAAGAAAAACAAAATACACTGATAAGCTATATAAGTTTAAAACGGAAAAAATCTATGTCTGAAAGTAAAGGTTATTTAAAACACATTCTGAAATATTTGAAACTAGTGGAAATTCTAATTTAACAAAATAAAAACCTGCGACAATTAACGTGTTAGAAAAACAAAGAAAAAAGCACACTGATAAGCTATATAACTTTCTAAAATCTATGTCTGAAAGTAACGGCTATCCAAAGCACATTCTGAAAATTTGAAAGTAGTGAAAATTCTGAATTATCAAAATAAAAACCTGCGGCATTCAACGAAAAACAAACAAAAAACACATTGATAAGCTATATAACTGCAAAACTGAAGAAATAATTGTCTGAAAGTAAAGGTTATTTGAAGAATAAAAACCTTCATAATTTTTATGATTCAAAAGCTGAAAAATCAGCGTGTTAGAAAAACAAAGGTAAAAATACACTGATATACTATATAACTTTAAAACGGAATAAATCTATGTCTAAAAGTAAAGGTTATTTAAAGCACATTCTGAAAAATTCGAAAGTAGTGGAAATTCTGATTTAACAAAATAAAAACCTGCGACAATCCACGCGTTTAAAAATCAAAAAAAAAAACAGATAAGCTATGTAACTTTAAAACGGAAGAAATCTATGTCTGAAAGTAACAGCTGCTGAAAGCACATTCTGAACATTTGAAAGTAGTGAAAATTGTGAATTAACAAAATAAAAACCTGCGACATTCAACGTGTTATAAAAACAAACAAAAAAACACATTGATAAGCTATATAACTGCAAAACTGAAGAATCATTGTCTGAAAGTAAAGGTTATTTAAAGAATGAAATCGTTCATAATTTTTATGATTTAAAAGCTGAAAAATAAATTATTCATTGCCAGCAAGTAAAGGTTGTGTAAAGCATAATTTGCAAAATTAAAAAATAATGATATTCCGAATTAACCAAATAAAAACCTTGATGTTTTGCATAATTCTAAAGATGACGAAAATAATTCATTGTCAAAAAGTAAAGGTTTTTTAAAACATTCATTGTCAGAAAGTAAAGGTTTTTTTCTTTGACATTCATTGTCAGAAAGTTACAAAAACATGTTTTATTTAAATTTATAATTCCGAGGTGAGAATTGGATAAGTAGGTATACTGGCAAAACAACAAAATATTGCTTAATTATCTTCTAAAAATGGCATTTATTATTATCACTATTATACAGGGAATTTTTCTTATAAGTATACATCACTGGCGGTCGCGAGCCGCATGCAACTTCATGTGAGACTCAAATCCAAAGTACAAAAAATGAGGTTGAATGCACTACGTATCCATTTCGTTTATCAATGCTCCTTACGTCACGCAATTGCGTCATTAATACATGCGTTTAGCAGCACAACGAGCGCACCTTTTAATTCCGAGATGCAGTTTTTGTTTCACATGAAGCTGGCCACCGGCCGCCACTGGTATACATATGCATACACATTTTTTTTAAAGTTCAATTTGATGCGTTAACCGAGTATTTTCCACTCCCAGGTTAAGCATGAAGTAAAATTTAGAGTTTAGAAAAGCCTGAAAATTTGGTTTGGTCGCTTCGCGAAGTAATAAAATTAAAACATTCAATAAGTTGGAAGGAATAAAAAATGTGCAGGTTTGAAAAATGGAAAAAACTCCCTGTATGTATTTACTTATACCTAATATAAATTATTTGAAGATTTTCAAAAAATGCTTTTATTACCCACGTTCAGAGCTGGGCAGGATTCGAATCATTCAGGATTCGAATCCTGGATTCGAATCCTTTTAGAGGATTCAAAAGAGGCATTCGTGTACTTAAGTTCAACTGGATCCGTGATCCGGATTCGTTACACTTTTTTAAAAGGATTCGTATTCGAATCCAAATGCGGGTGATTCGAATCCTCATAAAAGGATTCGAATCCTCATAAAAGGATTCGAATCCCCATAAAAAGATTCGAATCCTCATAAAAGGATTCGAATCCTCGTAAAAGGATTCGAATCCTCATAAAAGGATTCGAATCCTCATAAAAGGATTAGAATATTTATAAAAGGATTCAAATACTTACAAAAGGATTCGAATAGTTACAAATGGATTCGAATCGTCAAAAATAATTCGAATTAATCGTAAGGATTAACATGAAATTTAGTTCTGTATGTTTTTAAATTTTTCGTTAAATCACTGTTTTATACGCGTGGCGCATGAAGTAAAATTTCGAGTTTAGAAAAGCCCTGTGAAAATTTGTCTCGGGTCGCTGCGCGACCCTCTACAAATTTTCTACGTGGGGCTTTTCTAAACTCGAAATTTTACTTCATGCTTAGTCTGGGAGTGGAAGACACTCGTTCGTAAATTTTTTAATGATCATAAAGTTGTCATAACGTTGTGTATTAATTATATATTATGACATTTTGATGAATTTTGATGATTTCTGTCAACTTTGACAATTTAATAAATTTCAATAATTTTCGTCAAATTAGACATTTTTAATTGTATTTTAAATAATTCCCTCAAATATGATATTTTTAATGTTCGACGTATTCAATCGTATTCTGACAATTTTCACACAAATTAATATTTTTGACGTTAGCAATCATATCACATTTTGACAATTTTCACACGGATTGACATTTATGACGTTTCTAATTATATTTGGACCATTTTCCTATGAATTAACATTCCCAATCAAATGTTTACACTTAACATGTCGATTTATAACATTTTTATCATCATCATCATTTCGAGATTTTCGTCGATTCATAAAATTTTCATTAGATTTTGTAATATTTCCTCAATTTATCGAATGCTGATGACATTTTCAATATTTGGGGATTTCTAATTAATTTATGAAAATGTTTATCAGATTTTCAACATACCTTGATTTTTGATATTTTGTCATTTTTATCGATTTTGATGAAATTTTCCATATTTCGAGATTTTCTCCTCAAATTATATAAAATGTTTATATGTAAGATTTTCAATACTTTTATTTAGATTTGTAACGATTTTCAAAAATTATTGACTCATTATTTGAACACACAAATTTGAGATTTTTTTTTCTTTAAGACATATTTAATCATTTTTGACATTGAATGACATTTTTGATATTTTGTACCTTTTGAGATGACATTTTTTGACAATAAATTATATTCTTAATATTAGACTACGTTTCTTGACAATAGATGGCATGTTTCACATTAGATCTTACTTTTGATAAACAATGAAATGTTTACTTTTTTACCATTTCTGATGTTGACATTAAATGATTTATTTGACATTAGATGGCAGTTCTGACAGTTTATATTTTTTTACTTTTTTGACATTAGGCGACAATTTTGACATTTGATATTTTTGATATTACATATTTACTTGTTATACATTAGATGACAATTTTTATATTATTAGATAACTTTTTTGAAATTATTACTGATTTTGAGAGAAATTTTAGTTTTTGTAAGAACGTTTTTGTCAAACTGTCACGTACTGACATAAAATGATAATTTTGAGGTAAATCGATTTTATCAAAACGCCGAATTTTTGACGTTTTTGATATTTTTTTTATTTACGAGATGACATTTTGGTCATTTTGATATTTTGGGCGACCCTCGACAAATTTTCTACGCGGGGCTTTACTAACTCGAAATTTTACTTGATGCTTAGACTGGGAGTGGAAGACACTCGTTCGTAAATTTTTGAATTATCATAAAGTTTTCATAAAGTTGTGTATTTATTTTCAAAAAAAATCTTTCTCGGTTTATTAAACAAAAACAAAAGAGCTGAGATGAAAGGTGTTTAGGTAAAAGAGGTTTATTTTTTCGTTGGCTACAACTTTTGTTTTAAACATTTTTTGACTTAGACGTCGAAAGCCATAGTGAAATTCGTTTAATAAAAAAACATCTAATGATTTCTGGTTATTTTTAACACAAGACTTTTAGACATTTGATGGTATAATTAATATTAAATTACTGAAATAAGTATTTATTTTTTAATATATTCGTAAATATACGGTAAACAATGTAAAATATTTATTTAATTAAAATATTTAGGAAATAACAATACAATAAATTATATATTATTATTGTTATTATTATTATACAGGGTGTCCGTATTTCAACAGAATGTATAGAGATCTCGGTTATTTAAAGAGATAGAGAGTCGGTTAAATTGGGGTAAAGTTGCATAATTTAGGGCCCAATAATAATCGAAAAACAAGTTTGAAACATCTTCTTTCGTTAATGAGATATTGTCAAACGACGTATTTTTTGAAAATTCGTTTTTATTTTTTTATTCAAAACTTTGACATGATTGGCACTTTTTAACGATAAATCTAGTAACATATTTTATTTTAAGATAACTATAACATTTACCCAGGGACCATAGCTAACTTTTGTTTTTCTTATGGGCGCCATTTTGGATTTTTATATTTTTTGGAAGAATATTTTTACTGAATTCAATGATGTACCACACTTATAGTTTATTGTACATTTTATATGTAAAATTTTAATCTTTTGGTTATTCAAAGAGTGCCTTGGAAACAGTTGAGTAACTCACTTATTTGGCAACTCCTAGGACCCATAATTTGCTTACATATCACCCCTGAAGACGGGCATCCGACGACACATACTTTAACAGTTTAACAGTTAAAGTAACGAGTGTCTTCCACTCCCGGACTAAGCATGAAGTAACATGTCGGGTTTAGAAAAGCCCCGCGTAGAAAATTTGTCGAGGGTCGCGCAGCGACCCGAGACAAATTTTCACGGGGCTTTTCTAAACTCGAAATTTTACTTCATGCGCCACGCGTATAAACCACTTATTTGAAGTGTAGTTCAAAAACACACAAATAAATCTTTAGAGTAACACAGATATTTAGCCTGTTATCAATGATGTTCAGTGTTAATAATAAATAATTAGGTTTTGAATATTTTTCTTAAAACAAGTGATAACGATATTTATATGTTATTGGTTGTAAAAAAATAATAAAATCAAATTTATTCTTGAACGATTTGTATTCGTGATTCGAAAAAACAGGATTCGAATCTTTGATTCGAATCATATTTATCTCTTACGAATCCTTTATTCGAGAATTCGTGATTCGAATCATATTTGGTGATTCGTATTCGTGATTCGAATCCTTTTAACGAGGATTCGTCCCAGCTCTGCCCAAGTTTAAGTTTTATATATTTATTGCAAAATGGGCATATTATGACTAAATAATGCCCTTTTCGGGGGTAATAAAGCAATGTTTATAGGATTTACCAGTATGGCTTATTGAAGCAGATTATAGAACACTTTCAAAAAAGGCATTTATTGCCCACCTTTAAACCTTTTGCTTGTTGTTTTTTATGACCTGCTGATTTTTAGCTTACAGCGGTTTGCTCAAACCATAAAGTAATAAAATTAAAACATTCAATAAGTTGGAAGGAATAAAAAATGTGCAGGTTTGAAAAATGGATTTTCTTTTACCCCAAAAAAAATCCCCATTATAATTCCCTCGAAAAAGGTCAGATGTTTAGTTTTAAAAATGTATCTATAATCAAATTGTTTTTAGGATACATATTTGCGGTTTTTCCTAATAGAGATTATTATACCGGTAATCCGGTTTACCGATAAATCGCCAAAAAAATCTCTATTTAAAATAATTTTATCTAAGAATTATAATTCAAAATGACATTTTCTAAGGTTAATCTAACGAGTGTCTATAACGCATAAAAATACTGTTATTCCTTACTTCACTTTTTATTTGTATCGTTAGATCTCCATTTCGAGACACCAGGTGCTCATTATCTATATGTCTCTAAACTGTCGGCATCCCAGTAGACACATAATTAAATTTATTTGACGTTTCCGAGATTCACCGAATCGCATGACTTAATCTAATTTATGTAATTTGTTTTTCAAAACAACCAAGTTGCCGACAGTTTATAGACACTTGTTAGAAAAATGATCTCCACGATTTATTTTTAATTTGAAATTATTTTATCTAAGAATTACAGTTAAAAATGCTAGTTTCTTAGATTAATCTCAAAAAAGCTCTCCTAAATTAACAAGTAATTTTAAATTAGCTTATCTTAGAATTACAGTCCAAAATGTTATTTTTTCAGTCAGTAGTGCTAATCTAATTTAAAATTTAAAGCCTACTTTAATTTATATATTAAATGTTCTTACGGTATAAACGTGAAGTAAGGAACATAACTGTTTTAAATTAAGTGACTTAAATAATCTTAACTCAAATACATTCACTTCATTAAGTTAATTATTCAGTAAAAATGAGATTTCTTTTTCCTTAATTTTTATAAAAGCTAATTTTCAATTTACTACAAGAAACATTTGCTGACTGCTCTGTTGCTAAACGACCATTTTGCCGTTAGCTGGTAATAAAACAGGCACGTTAAAGAAAAAACAATTACGCGATAACTTGTTTACAAAATTTTCGATGTAATCAACAACTCTTGTTTCCATGCCGTTTATTATTCAATTTTAAAGTTTCAAGATTTGCCCTGCCTCTCTTATCAATAAAGGAATTTCGCCGCTGTTGCTAACGCTGAATATTTCTTCCACAAAATTTCTAGCAAATTTCAAATTGAAAATAATAATTTTATAAGTCAATTTATTAATTCACAGTCTGTGAATTTAAAAAAAATTAATGTAGAATTTTTGTTTAAAGTATACTTTTACATACTCCATATAAACACTTGTAAAATTATTTAACATGAGATCAAACTTTACCAATATATTTTGAACTTCACATTAAATCAGTGTTTTGTACGCGTGGCGGCGCATGGAGTAAAATTTCGAGTTTAGAAAAGCCTGAAAATTTGATTTGGCCGCGCAGCGCTACGCGCTTCGCGACCAAACCAAAGAAAACCGAAAGGAAAAAGAAACCGTTATGGGGATGTTGATGGGGGTGTTTTCGAAAGTACGTTATCTTCAACAACCCTGCTTCTTCTTAAACATTTTCGAATCAAATATTCGAATTTTTCGGTTTTAAACCAGGGTTGTTGAAAAAACAGGCTTTTCTAAACTCGAAATATTACTTCATGCTGAATCAAGGAGTTGTTAGAAGTTTCATTCACAAAAAGTGTAAATAATATTCGTCTAGAGTGGGTTCTTTAAGGACCCCCAGAAATTACGGAAACTGACTTCGAAATGAAGGTACTTTTTTCACGATTTAGAAAAAAATTCTAGCAATCAACAAATGCATTTAAATTTATAGAAACTACAGCTGTTTGTTATAATTAATTATTTAACATGAGATTAAACTTAACAAATGTATTTTGAACTTCACATTAAACAGTGTTTTATACGCGTGGCGCATGAAGTAATATTTCAAGCTTAGAAAAGCCTGAAAATCTGTTTTGGCCGCGTAGGGCTACGCGCTATGCGACCTAACCAAATTTTTAGGCTTTTCTAAACTCGAAATTTCACTTCATGCTTAATCTGGGATTTAAAACACTCGTTAGAAGCTTCAACTTGCAGGCTTTTATAAAACGGCGAATGTCTGAAAATTCCGATTGAAAAATCCTGATATGTGTACTTAAAACAAAAATTCCCTGTATCATAATTTTTTTTTTCTGTTTTGAAATACCATGGAAGTTATTAAAAAAAACTTGGTTCCTGGACTATACAAATCTCGAGCAATATTTGTGATATCTGCGACAATTGAAAATCGACTTTCACATATTAAAATAATTTTCTCTTATACGTCATTGTATGAGAATGTATTAATAAACTATAGGTATAAAAAGCTAAGAGTTTTTTTTTACATTTACTGGATATTGGTTTTAAATCATTCCACCATTTTACCTTTATATTTGTAATTTGATTATAGACGCCACAAACAAATTCACACACATCCATGGACCCAGGTGGAATCATTTTGTACTTTTAATGACCCCACCCGACGGGACTCGAACCCTGCGACTCCTCGGCAGACAGAGCCTCTACGACCCATGGGCAGGCAGGGCCTCTACCGACTACCCCACCGCGGTCCCCAAAGCTAAGAATTTTCTTTATCTCAATATTAAAAATGTACCATGAAGTGAACGCCATCAATTTTAAGAATTAGTATTCGTTATTTTCATAATTTACTGTTTTTTTATTATTATTATTTCAATTCTTTTATTTTTACCGTTTTTTTGTCAATTTCATTCGGATGATATACTGAACACGAATTTTGTCTTCCAGCCAACGTTTTGTCAAATGTTTTTAATTTTCATCATATGCAGCAAATCAACAAAACTCCAAACGAAAGAGGAGTTTTTCTAGATTTAATCTTCAGCAGCATTTTGAATATCTCCATGCATCGTGCAAGTGACGTTTTATGCTCTTCTAGTTTTCATTATATTCAGTATTGCTAAGTTTACCTATGTTACCTATTAATTTTGTTAATGTAAATTAAGGCTGGGTATTTATTTTAAATTAGGGGATTACCCGAGAATTAATGATTTTATAGCTTCACTTGACTGGGACCAGGTTTTTTCTGGTTCTAGTATTGATGAAAATGTTCAAGATTTCAATAATATTTTATATTACTGCTCCAATCGAGTTATTCTAGTTAAATTTTTAAAACGTCACAATTATCCCCCGTAGTTTAATAATAAATTAATAAAATTAATTCAATCTAAGGAGGCAGCCTATAAAAAATATAAAACTAATGGTTTAGAATCTGACTACTTAATATTTAAAAGAGTTTTTGGGATCACGTAAATGTATGTCGCAAGATAAACGGTTATCCTGAGCAGATGTATCTAAATGATGTTGTATGCAATAATTTGCAGGCTTGTGTTGATCTATTTGCTTCACATTTCTCTACCGTTTATGTTGATCCGAATAAAGCGCAAGGTAATACAAATTTTGATAAGTTTGGTAGCTTAGTGAATTTAAATTACTTCAATGTCACGCTTACGGAAGTATTTGATAAAATTTCGTCTTTGTCTGAATCGTGTAGTGTAGGCCCTGATGGAATCCCTGAATATTTTCTAAAACGGTGCGTTTACACACTGGCAAAGCCTATCCATGCTATTTTCACTAATTTCCTCAGATCTGGTTTGTTTCCAGATTGCTGGAAACACAGTTTTCTAATGCCTGTTTTCAAAAGTGGCTGTAGATCAAATATTAATAATTACAGAGGCATATGCATTCAGTCTGTGATACCTAAGATGTTAGACTTTTTAATATCTCAACAAATCATTTGGTCATGCAAAAATATAATCCTAGCTGAGCAACATGGTTTTATTAAAGGCCGATCTACTACAACTAACCTCATTACTTATAAAACTTTTCTATCGAATGCTTTGGAAAAGGGATTACAAGTAGACTCAGTTTACACCGATTTCTCCAAAGCATTCGATCATGGACAACATAGTATTTTGTTAAGAAAGTTACAAGCGATGGGAATGGGAGAATTAGTGATTAACTGGCTTGCTAGTTACCTGCACAATAGAACACAGTGCGTTTGTATTGGATCGAAGTATTCGAATAATGTAGATGTAACTTCGGGTGTTCCGCAGAGTACTCATTGTGGGCCAGTGTTGTTTTTGCTTTTTATTAATGATATACACTTGAGTATTAAGTTTAGCAGTTTCCTCCTGTTTGCTGATGATCTTAAGTTATTTAGAGTAGTAAGAACTATTGAGGATCAGAGACTACTACAGCTGGACTTACACAATATTGCTGAATGGTGTGATAGGAATAATCTTTACCTGAATTTGAACAAATGTTTCCAAATTACATTTAATCGATGCTCGTATACACATTTTTGCTACCTTATTAAAGATCATTTATTAATTACAACTTTTGAAATAAAGGACCTAGGCGTGTTATTTACTTCAAAGCTTAATTTTAATAAATATTACACAAACATTTGTAACTTATTTCTAAAAATGTTGGGCTTTGTTTGTAGATTCACAGTTGAATTTAGTGTTAAGACAGTAAAAATGTTATACTTGACATTAGTAAGGCCCCATATGGAGTATGGATCAGTGGTTTGGTCTCCTTATTCTATGAGCGCCATTCAGCGGTTTGAGTCAGTACAGAGTAGATTCTTGAGAATTGTTCACCGTAGAATAGGGGGCATTAGTATTAACTTTAGCCACAGTTCTATGCGTGGACAACTTGACTTGAGATCGTTACATGACAGGAGGGTGCTGCTGGATTTATGTTTTTTGCATAAGTTAGTCAATGGGATTATTGATTGTGGTACACTGCTTAATCAGTTAAATTTTAATATTCCTCGAGGAGTTAATTGTAGGCATAAACCCTTATTCCGGTTAACATTTCATTCCACTAACTATGGAATGTTTAACCCAATTGATCGGCTTATGCGTCAGGCAAATGCACTACAGAACAACACTGGGTTCGACATATTTGCGGATTCAATCTCTGTATTTAAGAATGGCTTGCGTCGTATGTGTTGTCAGATATAAACAGATAATTATTATATATTTTATACTTATTTTATATAATATACTCAATGACATTAGAACCGTAACACCCAGAAGGAGTTATTATTTTAACTTGATTTTTTGCCAGTATAGTAGTCTTACATCAAGAATAAAATGATTACATTTTCAAGAAACTTTATTAAAAAACAATCTAAGAAAAATTAATAATGTGTTTGGCGACCCCTTTGCTGTATACACTCCTGTAGACGTCTGGGCATCGACAAAATGAGATGGTCGATGTCTTCTTGAGGCATCTCGTTCCAAGCAACTTGAATTTCATCGATCAACTGTGCTAGAGTCTGTGGAGGATGGTGCAAAGAAAATATTATTCTTCCCATGATATCCCACACATATTCAATGGGATTTAAATCCGGCGAACGGGGCGGCCACGCCAAAACATTAACACCAGCTTCATTAAGAAAGTTCATAGTTCGACGAGCAATATGGGGACGTGCGTTATCTTGTTGAAAAAGTACGTCTGGGCGGCCATCTAAATAAGGCAACAAAGTCGGTCGTATGACGTCTTTAACATAACGCGCAGCTGTCATACTGCCTCGAATGAATACAAGAGGTGATCGACTACCATAAGCAATAGCCCCCCAAACCATTACTCCAGCAGTCCTGTGTACATGCCTCTCAATAGCAAACCTAAGATCAGGTCGTTCTCCACGGTAGCGTCGTACCCTTCTACGGCCATCATGCGTGCCTAGACAAAATCGTGATTCATCGCTGAATACGACATCGTGCCATTCTGCCTCCCAATGCTGCCGTTCTCTGCACCAGTCCAACCTTTGGCGACAGTGTCTCGCTGTTAAAGGAAGCACTAATCTTGGACGGTACGAAAGAAGCCCAAAGGATTGAATGCGGCGATATAAAGTTCGCATACTAACGGGCCTACCTTCTTCTCCAATCCATTGATCACCGATTTGACGCGTAGTAGCGAAACGGTCTCGCAGGGCTATTTGTCTTAAGCGCCGATCTTGACGTTCTGTGGTACGCCTTGGTTGACCAATTGGTCTTCTTCTTGCTCCTCTACCTTCTTCTGTCCATACCTGATACACACGTATTACAGTTGCTGCAGTGGAATCAATACGGCGGGCAATTTCGCGATAGGACATACCGACATCTCGATAAGCAACAACTCGACCCCGGTCAAAATCGCTCAAATGGTGATATTGTGGACGTCTTCGGACTCGAGGCATTTTATTTAAGCTTAACACACTCAACGGAAACACGAAAACTAAAAACATCTGTACTAAACAGCTCATATAAATAGTTTTATCAAAAAAGAAAAAGTGAAATATTTTTTTTTTCACAATAAATATAAAAGGCACAAGGTTGAAATTGTTATCAATATATGCTTTAAATATAGTCACTCTGTTGCTAAAATATGAATTCAAAAAAATCATTCCTTGTTGGTGTTACGCTTCTAATGTCATTGAGAATATTTTATACTTGGTTTATATAATACTTGCTGATTGTTTTTGTTAGTAATTTGTTTAACTTATTTTTCAATTTTAAAACATGGCATTTTAATCTGTTGTTTGTCTCATTTTTAGTCTGTTATTAGTCTTATTTTAGGTCTGTTTTATATTCATATTTTTTTTATATAGAATGCTCATTGTGATATACATATTAATATTGTTATATGTTTACATATACTGTTTTATACTTAAATGTATATTGATTGTACAAAGGTGATACCGTAAATAAATGAAATAAATAAATAAATTTCTATATTCCTTGCCCCCTTCCTCTTCTTATTATTTGAGCAATATAAAAAAAAATGAAAAATGTTTTTTTTCTGCAAGGTAAGAAAAATCGATGAGCACAATACCCATAAATAACACTTTGATGCATTCACGACGGATCAAAGTTTTTGATGAATTCCACGAGACACAAAGCCCTTCCTCTCCCTTCCCTTCGCAAACACGCACTTTTGCACCCTCCATGTGCAGTAAATCATGACGCAATCAATAAACCCCCTCTCGTTTTAAACCCCGCTTGTCAACTTTCATCATACGAATAATTACGAATCTCACACAATCATCGATTATAATATTGCGGAAAAAAAATCTATGTTGAAATTTCTAAAATAAACTTAAGTCAATTTTTTGGATTAATTTCTCATCTGGCACTTATTGAAACATATTACAAATGTAAAGTTTTTCAAATTAAAAAGACTTGGTATTGTTTCACAAATTAAAACTTTATTCCGACTAGTTTCGATTTGTTTGTTAGACCATGTTGTGTCCGTATTTCAGTTATTTAAAGAGTCGGTTAAAGTTGCGTAATTTAGGGCCCAATAATAATCCAAAATCAAATTTGAAATATATTCTTTCGTTTTTGAGATATTGTCAAAACACGTATTTTTTGAAATTTGGTTTTTATTTTTTATTCAAAAACTATTGAATCCTAGACATTTACAGCTATAACATTATAGAGGCACTTTTTAACGATAAATCTAGTAACATATTTTATTTTAAGATAACTATAACATTTACCCAGGGACCATAGCTAACATTTCTTTTTCTTATGGGGGCCATTTTGGATTTTTATATTTTTTGGAAGAACATTTTGTACTGAATTCAATGATGTATCACACTTATAGTTTATTGTATATTTTATATGTAAAGAGTGCCTTGGAAACAGTTGAGTAACTCACTTATTTGGCAACTTCTAGGACCCATAATTTACTCACATATCACCTCTGAAGACGGGCATCCGATGATACAGATTTTAACAGTTGTGATGTATTTTAAACTAACGAGTGTCTTCCACTCCCA
The DNA here is from genome assembly GCA_932526585.2 of Philonthus cognatus. Classification (NCBI taxonomy): domain Eukaryota; kingdom Metazoa; phylum Arthropoda; class Insecta; order Coleoptera; family Staphylinidae; genus Philonthus; species Philonthus cognatus. The sequence goes on along the minus strand of OW052242.1, from coordinate 99,139,794 downwards.
GACTAAGCATGAAGTAAAATTTCGAGTTTAGAAAAGCCTCACGTAGAAAATTTGTCGAGGGTCGCGCAGCGACCCGAGACAAATTTTCACGGGGCTTTTCTAAACTCGAAATTTTACTTCATGCGCCACGCGTATAAACCGCTGATTTACAGTAAAGTTCAAAATATACAATGCTTAGATGCGATGGTGATCAATATTTACCGAGATGTAGCAAAAAAAAAGCAGCTTATTTGGCAACTTCTAGGACCCATAATTTGCTTACATATCACCCCTGAAGACGGGCATCCGATGATACAGATTTCAACAGTTGTGATGTATTTTAAACTAACGAGTGTCTTCCACTCCCAGACTAAGCATGAAGTAAAATTTCGAGTTTAGAAAAGCCCCACGTAGAAAATTTGTCGAGGGTCACGCAGTGACCCGAGACCAATTTTCACGGGGCTTTTCGAAATTTTACTTCATGCGCCACGCGTATAAACCGCTTATTTACAGTAAAGTTAAAAATATATAATGCTTAGATGTGGTGGTGATCAATATTTACTGAGAAAAAGCAAAAATTACTTTTTTTGTGAATCGTTTTGAAATAATAATAATAATAAAAATAGAATAAATTTAGTTTGTGCAACTTTTGTGTGATAATCGATATTTATTATAATTATTACAAAAGACTGACCGTCATTAATTAATTTTGAGTGCTAATAATAATTGACTGCTGTAAAGATTTTATTGATTAACAGATATGACGTCATTGTTTCCAAGGCACTCTTTGCAAAAAAGAAAATATCATAATTTCAAATGTCAAATCTAAAATAAATTATGGGTGGGGGAGTTAATGGCAAAAATATTGTTTTTGCTCTTACAGGGCCAATTTTACATACAAAAACATAAAATTTTGAAAATTTCGGGGATGGGGTTTAAATCCCCATATCCGCCTCCTGGCTACGGCCTTGCATTAATCAATGGATTATAAATAATTAACACTGTTGTATCCTTTCTTCACACTTTATTTTCTAATGGTTAGATATATATTTCAAGTGCTAAGCACTCATTTTCAATTGAAAAAATTTGTTAAACTCAGTTGACCAGGAAGTCATGATATAATCGATATTTGTTTTTGAGTTTCGTGAAGAATATAATCATAAATAATTAACACTGTTGTATCCTTTCATCACACTTTATTTTCTAATGGTTAGATATATATTTCAAGTGCTAAGCACTCATTTTCAATTGAAACCATTAGAAAATAAAGTGTGAAGAAAGGATACAACAGTGTTAATTATTTATGATTATACTCTTCACGAAACTCAAAAACAAATATCGATCAATCAATGGATTAATACTAAATACTTAAGTTACTCATGGTTTCATTTTTATTTGAATTAATTAATTAATACGAACACAACCAAAATATCATATTTACTGAGAATTCAATTTACTCGTAGTTTATCAATCGCGCTTTTGAGGAAAAAAGTGAGAATGAATCATGCGATAGGCTCTTTTTTTGTGCGAGGGCCTCGGCGACGTGCCCTAATGTTCCTTTGTCTGCGCCTAGCCCTTATTCTCCCTTTCCTGAAAGCCCAAAATCGCCGAAAACCAGCCGCTTCCTTTGTTCGCCCGTTTCGGAATTAAACGCGTTCATGCCACATTTACAATTTAGATAATACACCGAAAATCCTATGCATACATTCGTATTTAAATAAGTAGGTACAAAATAAGATATACAATTATATTCCTTTACTCAGATATTATTTAATATCCTAAAGAGTAAACATTTGAAAGAGAAATTTACGGGGATTTTTTTTACGCTATACTTTTTAAAAGCGTTTAATTTGAAACTTCTAACGAGGGTTTCCACTCCTTGATTAAGCATGAAGTAAATTTCGAGTTTAAAAAAGCCTGAAAATTTGGATCCAAATTTTCAGGCTTTTCTAAACTCGAAACTTTACTTCATGCGCCACCCGTATAAAACACTGATTTAATGTGAAGTTCAAACTTATTGTTTTTATTTGTGTCATATTATTTTATCAAATATATTAAAAGTTACGAGATTGTTTTCGCACATTTATCTTTACAAAGACTACTTCAAACATCCATTGAAACAATCGAATTCGGAATTTTTGCTTTAGGTATACAAATCAGGATTTTTCAATGTAAATTTTCAGACATCCGTTGTTTTTATAAAAGCCTTCAATTTGAAGCTTCTAACGAGTGTTTACAATCCCAGATTAAGCATGAAGTAAAATTTCGAGTTTAGAAAAGCCTGAAAATTTGGTTTGGTCGCGTAGCGCGAAATTTTACTTCATGCGCCACGCGTTTAAAATACTAATTTAATTTAAAGTTCAAAATATATTGGTTGAGTTTGATATCATTGTAAATAATAGATTATAACAAACAGCTGTAGTTTCTATAAATTTAAATACATTTGTTGATTGCTAGGATTTTTTTCTAAATCGTAAAAAGGTACCTTCATTTCGAAGTCTGATTTAATTTGAAGTTCAAAATATATTGATTGAGTTTGATCTCATTGTAAATAATAGATTATAACAAACAGCTATAGTTTCTATAAATTTAAATGCATTTGTTGATTGCTAGAATTTTGTTCTAAATCGTAAAAAGGTACCTTTATTTCGAAGTCTGATTTAATTTAAAGTTCAAAATATATTGATTGAGTTTGATCTCATTATAAATAATAGATTATAACAAACAGCTATAGTTTCTATAAATTTAAATGCATTTGTTGATTGCTAGAATTTTTTTCTAAATCGTAAAAAGGTACCTTCATTTCGAAGTCAGTTTTCGTAATTTCTGAGGTTCCTCAAAGAACCCACTCTGGACGAATATTATTTACACTTTTTGTGAATGAAACTTCTAACAAGGGTTTCCACTCCTTGATTAATCACGAAGTAAAATTTCGAGTTTAGAAAAGCCTGTTTTTTTCAAACAACCCTGGTTTAAAACCGAAAAATTCGAATATTTGATTCGAAAATGTTTAAGAAGAAGCAGGGTTGTTGAAGATAACGTATTTTCTAAAACACCCCCATAACGGTTTTTTTTCCTTTCGACTCCTTTGCACCTTTTCAAATCTAAATTCTCTTTCAACCTGCCCCAAAAATAAAATGCACTTGCCGCATCCCCTCCGATTCAGCGATTGGCTTTTCCAACAACATGTGCTCCTTTTCGAGCGTGTGTTTATTTTCGGTTTGCCGTTTTAATCTCAAGATGTGCACACCACCGCACCACAAAAAGGTGCGTGTGTGCACAGCAAGCATCGACAATAAAAGGGAAATTTGATATTTTTTTCGAGAATTTCAAGTACTTTGCAGCTTTGTTCACAACTACTTTTTTCCAATGTTTTTATTTCGAGTGAGTGTCTGGATTGTATCGCCAATAACGACCCATGGGGTCATCACTTAGACACTTAGACAAAGATTCGAGTGTGAAGTGAACATGTGCGATGTTTATCAACTCTAGTATATAGCGTTTGCTGTCATTTTAAGGAGGTTTATGGGGTTTTTGGGTATTAGATAAATCAAGGGTATTAGAGGGTTTTAGATAAATTAAGCGGTGAAGTGGACGCTAATGGGAATTTAATAGTGCGAGAATTGTTTATAAAATTTTAAAGAAACAGTAGATAAAGAAAATGTCATCAGCGGCCGCTCGCAGCCTAACTTCAGGGTAGGCCAGAGACCTAAGGTAATATGTATCCGTTATTGAAAGGTGACTTTGTTGTGCAATTCCTTGTATTTATAAAGCGCGATCCCAACCTCAAATTTTGTGTGCCTGTGGCCGACCCTGAAGTTGGGCTGCGAGCCGTCGCTGGTCATCATTGAATACATCCGCATAGCAACAAGCAAATTTATTCATGCCTCCCACGTTCGTCGACTTTCTTGCTTTCCCCACAAATAATTACCCTCCAACTTCCGGGCTCTGTTATTAAAACGCGAAAATATCGACAATCAACCCCCATTTCCTGAATACGTATTTACCCAAAAACCTAATTATTTCCCATGCCATCAATCAACCCCCAAACTGTTGCTATGCGAGCGATGACTCCTCGAAATCCGGCCGGGCTGCGCGCGCAGCAGTGCAGCGCGTTCGACAAGGGTGGAAATTTCCACCCTCTTGTAATGTATATAATATACGTGTGCATGGGCTTCCCCCTTATACCAGAAGCGCATAAAAACGTCGCCCTTTGTTTTGATTGTGCATTGCAACGCTTTAACAGGAATGGACAAAGGGTCGTAAATATATGGGTCATAATGATGGTGGGATTAAATGCGTGGAATAACTCATGGTTTAGTGTCGTATGCAAATAAGAAGTAGAAGTTTAAAAGAATCACTCGATTTCATTTAAAACAGTAAATTATTTAATTCGACCTTAAAAAAATATAGGATTTTTTCTAATACTTTTGTAAATTCGAAATGTTCAGGCCTTTTAAATTCAAAATTTTACTTTATGTCTAATCAAGAAAGTTATAAAGTTAGTTTAAATCACTTTGAGTTTGAAAATGACAAGTTAAAGTTGTCGAAACTATAGTTACCTCCCACTGAGCAAACACAATCAAGTAATGTTTCATCACAATTAAAACAACGTTTAATGTTGCTACAATGTTGATATGACATTATTTGTTTGAACAAGATAAATTCAAATTCAAAACTATTTGAATTCGAGAAAATAAGCTTACGCTTCTTATAGTTTGCACACTGTAAACATAATATATATAATTACGACAAAAACTATTGGTGAAAATGCAAACAATGTCTTAATTAATAAGACAACTTAAGACGATAAATATCCATTGAAACAACTACTTCCCGTGCAAATACACCTCCGGATATTGAATTATACAATGAAATATTTAAAATCCTATTTAATTTAATTTGTTACAACGCTCTATTAAAGTATATGTAACGTTTAGGTCAAATTCTCTTCAAACCAACTAACAATACAAATTTAAAATGAAAGGAGAGATAGCAACAAATTAGAAGTGAAAGGACTTGGATTAAAACTAATGTCTTAGGCCATCTATAGACGCGTTTCGAGATTTATCTCTCTTCAGTATAGCTTTGCTGATGACGTTTAAAAAAATAGGAATAAAATTAAAACAAACTTACTTGGAAAAAGTGGTGTGTGTGGAATGAACAGGTACACATTAATGGAATGAGTGAAAATGATGGTCGGTATTTATAGGTAAAAAATGGGATTATGTCATTAGCAGGTATGAAGAATGTGAGACCTTATTATCATAACGTCATAAGCAAAGCTATACTGAAGAGAGATAAATCTCGAAACGCGTCTATAGATGGCCTAAGACATTAGTTTTAATCCAAGTCCTTTCACTTCTAATTTGTTGCTATCTCTCCTTTCATTTTAAATTTGTATTGTTAGTTGGTTTGAAGAGAATTTGACCTAAACGTTACATATACTTTAATAGAGCGTTGTAACAAATTAAATTAAATAAGATTTTAAATATTTCATTGTATAATTCAATATCCGGAGGTGTATTTGCACGGGAAGTAGTTGTTTCAATGGATATTTATCGTCTTAAGTTGTCTTATTAATTAAGACATTGTTTGCATTTTCACGAATAGTTTTTTCGTAATTATATATATTATTATTTGTTTGTTTTTTGCTCGGTGGATTAATAAAGTCTCAGTTATACTGACAAAGTTTAAATCGAGTTTCATTTGTAAATTATGATGTATAACGAACAAGAAGCCTCCACCGTTAACAGTTTGAAGAATAATCATTATTCTTCGCCTGAAGAAACCGCAGTGTGGCGAAACAATTGTCGCGAGTACAATCAAGTGATTTTGAAAGTAACAAGTTTTTCATTTAAACTATAAAATCAAAGTGAAAATATTTTTTTTTACTATTAATTAATTAATTAATTAAGTTTTTGAATTTTGAATTAGACTGGAACTACTGACTGTTAACCAGAGCTGGGCAGGATTCGAATTATTCAAGATTCGAATCCTGGATTCGAATCATTTTAGAGGATTCAAAAGAGGTATTCGAATACTTCAGTTAAAATGGATTCGTGATCCGGATTCGTTACACTTTTTTAAGAGGATTCGTATTCGAATCCAAATGCGGGCGATTCGAATCGTTATAAAAGGACTCGAATATTTATAAAAGGATTCGAATACTTGCAAAAGGATTCGAATACTTACAAAAAGATTCGAATACTTACAACAGGATTTGAATCACAAAAAAAATATTCGAATGAATTCTGAGGATTCGCATGAACATTTTGTTTGTGTGCTTTTAACCTTCGGGCTAAATCAGTGTTTTATACGCGTGGCGCATGAAGTAAAATTTCGAGTTTAGAAAAGCCCCGTGAAAATTTGTCTCGGGTCGCTGCGCGACCCTCGACAAATTTTCTACGCGGGGCTTTTCTAAACTCGAAATTTTACTTTATGCTTAGTCTGGGAGTGGAAACACTCGTTGGAAGCTTCCAATTATATGCGTTGATAAAACATCAAATGACTGAAAATGTATTTAAAGAAAATAATCTACTTTTCAAATTGTTGTTTAATGTTATTTAAAGTAAAACTGACGTGGTGGCCACAATTCAAATGTTAAATTTTCCCGACATTTCCCAGGTTCGAGATTTTTTTTCTTCTGTGGAAAACCCCAATTTTGTTAAATTCTTTTCATTGATTTTGTCGATATTTAAGTTCATTTTATTAATTGTTACGTGTTTTGTAATTTTTATAACGCCTGTTGATTTTGACAAATTTACTAATATCACATGATTAGTCAATTTTTAGGATTTTTTTGTTGATGCCATCTATTTTATAACTTTTTGAATTTCTTTATTATTGCATTTGTCAATTGAGTAACTGCATTTTTTTTTCATTAACTTTATTTATTATTTATGTTTTTTTATTCTGTAGTAAATTAGAAATTAATAGTTTCATGTTTTTATTTGATTAATATTTGCTTAGTGCTAATTTTAACAATTTTGAAGATTTTTTATAATCGTTTGTTGCTTTTAAAGATTTTATATAAAATAAAAATATGTTTTGAAACTAATAATTTATAACATTTGAGATTTTGGTTTTTAATTTTGATGTTTTCTGGATGCAATTAAATTTTTTTCATATTTTACAAAAAAAAAATTACAAATCCCAAATAAATAAATTATACAATTTTGTTGATTTTGAAGATTTTAACACGTATTTGCCAATTTATTTATTTATTTAGTCAACGGAGTATAGGGTGCTGCATTTTTGAGGTGCCACGTATGGAAAACTTTTGTATTTGAAGAGATATTGAAAAACCGTTTCCGCGAGCCAGGGTCACTGTTTTGTGTTTTACTTAATGGGGAAATATTGATAATGAAGGTTTAAATTAAATTACACTTGGTTTGTTTCACAATTTTTTACTTTACTATTTACTCGACTAGTTTCGCGTTTTACAGCATTATCAGGAGTGAATGGGGAAAACGAAATTGATCTATCTTTTACTGTTTCCGCTCTATTACCGGAAGTTGAAAAATGCACCCTGTACATTTAAAAATACATAATATAGTATCGTATGTTCAATTATAGAAATCTCTAGAGTGCCATGGAAAATATTCTAGGTTGGCAACTCTGAAAACGTACATTATATTTATTGTGTCTGCCGTTTTATGTGTCAATTCCTGAAGTGTGTAGCCAACTTAAATTTACAAAATAGATTAAATCATGGCACTCTAGAGGTTTTTTTTAATTGAACATATGATACAACTAAAGATATAAAATTACACATTAAAACTTGATTAACAATGTTTGTTTATATTGACAATTTTATTTAAAATTTATGTTTTTTGACAATTTTCTAAATGTAAAAACGAATTAAAATTAATTAAGAATTATATTTTGCAAATATTGTAAACAATTGGCAAATTCAATCTTTTTTTATGTTAACTTTTAGAATATTTCTATAAATATTATTGTTTTTGATTTGTTTGACTATTTTTAAATTAATTTACAAATTTGTATATACAGGGTGTCCCCGAATGGTCTGTACAACGCTCTACCACATATTCTCTGAAACAAAATAAGACGATTTAACTAAACTTACCTCTATCCAAAAGTGGTTCCTAAGCCATCTACGAGGCCTCAAAGATATTATTTTTTTTCATTATTTTTCAAATATTTTTATTTTGGACTTAGGTAAGAAAACCTAATTTGGCACATTTAATTACATTGATACCATGAACTTTTTGCGATATGTTTCTTTATCCTACGTTTAAAGTAAGTGGTCAAACTAGGACCATCGACTTCTTAAGATACCTAAATATTTTTATTCAACAGGTCAAATCATAAGGAATACTTTTTCTCTGCAAGATTATTCAATTTTACGTATTTTTTGTCTCTTATAAAATTTTGCTATTTTCCCCACAAAAAAATAAAAATAATGAAAAAAAATAATATCTTTGAGGCCTCGTAGATGGCTTAGGAACCACTTTTAGATAGAGATAAGTTTAGTTAAATCGTCTTATTTTGTTTCAGAGAATATGTGGTAGAGCGTTGTACAGACCATTCGGGGACACCCTGTATATATATATATATATATATATATATATAAACATCTTTATTGTGCACTAAAAAAATTATAGTTTGTTTATTTTTACACTATATTTTATTTTTTGGATCCTTGGCTACCGACCATCGGTCTTTCAGCCTGAGTTGTACTTGTCCTTGTCTTGTCAGTTAGTTATGATTCATGTGAGATGAAATGAATTGATAAATAGTGGTATCTGGGTTGTTGAATTTGGGAGAAATATTGGGGTTTCGTACTAAACAGAGGTGATTAAGGATGTCATGGATGTGTGGGTTAAAATCACTTCCATGAGTTTTATAGATTTAGAAAAATGATAAAATAAAAATGTTATAATTTTTTTTTATTAATGTTGACGATTTGTTAGTGTACACGTCTATTTAATTTAATAATAATAAAAATATTTATTACCCAACAGGACAACCCAATTACAGAGTAGTATTAAAAAGATGCATTTTTAAAATAATAAAATAATACATATAAAGAGAACAAAATTACTAAAAATAAAGATTTGGTCCTATTTGATTTTTAACAAGTTTTTTTTATTTTAATTTTTTTTTTATTTGTCAATATTGATAATTTTTTCTGATTAAGTTAAATTTAATGATTTTTCTCAATTTTAACGTTATTCTTAAATGAATATTATTTGTATAATATTAAATTTAGAAGATTTCTGTCATTTCCAGTTTATTTTACCAATTAAAATGTCGACAATTTTTATTATCAATTATAGAATTTGTTATTGTCTAAATTTATATAATTTTTTATCTGAATAGTAATGATAATTGTCAACATTTAAAACAAATAATGACATTAATTAATATTGCCAACGCTAACAAAACTAATTGATAAAATAAACTAGAAAGAGGATTCTTGAAAATTGAACATTGCACAATTATTATTCAATTTTATTGATTTTCACAATTTTCCAGATTTCTATAATTATTGACGGTATTAGTATTTTTTTATGATTTCCTATTCCTTTGCTGATATTGATTTATTTTATTGTTTAATGATTCTTGTTAAATGTCAATAATTTTTATATTTTTTATAATTTCTGTATATTTTGCTACTTTTCACGATTTATTTAAAACGCTATTTTAGTGTTTTGGTCAATTTGAATAAAATTCCATGGCTTTTCTCCGATTTTAAGGATATTCCATGAATTTTTCTTTTACGTAATTTTCAGGCATTCGTCGATTTGCTACACAAGTTTTGAACAAGTGATTCGACTACCAGACTAAGCATGAAGTAAAATTTCGAGTTTAGAAAAGCCCCGTGAAAATTTGTCTCGGGTCGCGCAGCGACCCGAGACAAATTTTCTGGGCTTTTCTAAACTCGAAATTTTACTTCATGCGCCACGCGTATACAACACTGATTCCAAGTGAAGTTCAAAAACACACAATTATAAGTTTAATCAGAGTAACACGGAATCAGACATTTAGTCTGTTATCTACGATGTTCAGTATCAGTGTACATAATAATTAGGTTTTGAATATTTTTGTTCAAACAATTGATAGTGATATTAAAATGTTAATGGTTAATGTACAATAATAAAATTTATTTTTAAAGGATTTGTATTCGTGATTCGAAAAACCAGGATTCGAATCTTAGATTCGAATCATATTTATCTCTTTCGAATCCTTTATTCAAGCATTCGTGATTCGAATCATATTAGGTGATTCGGATTCGTGATTCGAATCCTTTTTTCGAGGATTTGTCCCAGCTCTGCTGTTAACACAGTTTACCATAACCTCAAATTTATTCCATCGCAATCTGGGCAACTGCACAAAAAACCCCGCCTACTCTAATTTTCTATTTAAATAATCGCACGGTATGTTATAATACTTTCTTAATTTTTTATATAATATACAAATTAGGGCACGTCCAATCTTGTGCAGATAAGCGCTATCGTCGATACATATTTGTGCATATTTGTATGTAAAATAAGCCGACGACGATGAGATAAGAAAATTTATTACTTTTTTTTTGTTGAGGAAAGGATTTTTTTTATCTTTGTATGCCCAGCCGACGTAAAACTCGTGCCGGCCATCAAATTATCAACTCGAAACGTGAAATTACTTTATAAATTGGCATTTGAAAATTGCTCGCTCTGACGCAAGTGCGAGATTATCTGAAACGACAAACTTTAAACTAATCGAGTGCTGGATTTCAAGTCGTTGGGATTATGTTACATTGTTAAATTTAAAATATTATCCATGACATAACGCATAGGTATTTCAATAAAATTGAGAAATAAACGCTGAGAAATAAACCAAATCAATCTAAATTTTAAGGATTTTCTAAACCCAAAATTTTACTTCGTGGTGTATAAAATACTAGTTTATTCTAAGGTTCGGAAACAGCTAATTCATCTTTTTTTATTGTCAAAAGTGTAGTTACAAATGTGAAATAGATATCAAAAATTAAGAGGTCGCAGCCCAAATTTATATACAATATTGTACAGCCTGGCATTTTCTCTGTTACAATTCATGTGACCTAAAATAGTTGTCTTCAAATGTCGAGTACAAAAAGTTATGTACATGAGGGTCATGGGGGCATTTGAATTTAGGTTAGGTTAGGTTAGGTTACGTTATGTTAGGTTAGGTTACGTTAGGTTACGTTAGGAATATTAAAATTGAATTTGTGTTCAGTATTCCGGCACCAGGTACCCACAGACGCGTTTCGGACTTCAAGGTCCTCTTCAGTGTTGTCCCGACCCGGTGCTGAGGAATACTGAACATTTTTGACTATTTCAAGCCAATATGTGAAAACTATTAATGATTTCGATAGCTAACGCCATCTAATGCTTAGGAATATTGTTTTTGCTTATTCAGAGCCTCCATATCCCCCCCCCGGCTACGGCCTAGGTTTTCATGAATTTTTGGAATCTTTGCGGTTTTCCTGGATACCCTGAATTATCGTTAATTTTAAAATCATTTTTGGTTCTTTTCATGTAACTTCAAGATTTTTGTCGATTTTCAAATTGTTTACGGTTATTCTAAATCAGGTATGCGCAACCTTTGACATGTTGAGGGCCAAACTTTAGCGTGCAAATACGTTCGCGGGCCGCGTTTAAAAGCACTTAGTGCATTTTAAAGTAGTGATAATATTTTTTGCGATAGATATTAGACATGAAATAATACGACAATGTTATTATAGTACAATTTATTAAAATAACAAAATGAAATTAAAAAAAATGGTACATTTTAATTAAATCGTTAAATTGGCAATTGTTACAAACTACGAAAGTTAAATACACCGAAATCAATGAGACACTTGAGCTTGAATTTGGGAAACTAATCCATCGATATTTGGATTAATTCCACTGACACAAAGACGTAAAGAATTTTCCAAATTATCGTCAGTCAGTCTTGTACGATGTGTTGATTTATTAACTTTCATCAATGAACAGAACTGTTCGCATTTATAAGTACTGCCAAACGCACAAATCAATCTTCTTGCAAATTTTCTAAGCTGCGGAAAATTGTCTTCTTCTAGGTATTTTTTGTAGAAATCGAACAACTCTACGTCTTCAAATTTGGATTTTAGGAGTGAGTTTTCTTGAATCTCGATCAACTCCATTTGTAAGTGTATTGGAGCATTTTGTACAATATATATTGTAGGAGTAGCAAATAAACTGAAACAGTCTTCCATGTTTTTGAAGTCTCAAAATCTGTTCGAAAATTGTTCCGACAGTAACTTGAGTTCTTCAGCATATTGAGCATAAGCAATATTTTCATACGCAGAGAGCGTGTTGAAATGGTAACTGTTACCAGACAGCATCTGTGACTCCCACAAGCGTAGTTTGACTGAAACGCTTTTAAATGGCTGTACAAATCATTTACTAACTGTCCTTGTTTTTGAAGTTTCAAATTTAAATCATTCAAATAGCCTGTAAGATCGACCAGAAATGCTAAGTCACATATCCATTTTGGGTCACTTAATTCAGATAGTGGTTTATCTTTTATTTTCATAAAGTCTGCTCTCTCATTTCTAAGCTCGTAAAACCATTTCAACATTTTTCCTTTGCTCAGCCATCTGACTTCACAATAATATGTTACGTCGTTATATTCAGCTGATATTTCATCCAAAAACGCCTTGAACTGACGATGGTTAAGCCCTCGGGATAGAATAAAGTTGATGGTTTTTACTACTACATTCATAACATTCTGGAGTCGAATGGACTTAGAACACAAGTTCTGTTGGTGGATAATGCAATGAAGGACTATCAAATCATTTTTTTGCACATTTAATTCTGTTGCTTTTTCATTCAAAATTCCGATGAAACCTTTACGTAAGCCGACCATAGAAGGTGCACCATCAGTGCATACTCCAATTAATTTTGACCATGGCAAGCCAAAACTTGTGAATACCTTTTGAACTTCAATAAAAATATCCTCTCCTGTAGTGGTTCCTTTTAGCGGCTGTAAAGCAAGCAATTCCTCAGTAACAGTGAACTCCTTATCAACACTTCGAATAAATATAGCCAGTTGAGCTGTGTCAGACAAATCGGTGCTCTCGTCTAATGCTATGGAAAATGATTCAAAACCAGCCATACGGTCAGTCAATGTTGTTTTTATATCATTAGCCATCATTTCTATACGTCGAACAACAGTTCGTCTTGGCAAACTAATTTTTTCAAATTCTTTTTTCTTTTCCGGACACATAATACCGCAAACTTCTAACATACACTCCTTGATAAATTCTCCTTCGGCAAATGGTTTTAATGCCTTTGCCAATTTTGAGCTAACTATAAAACTAGCTTTCACAACATTATCAAATTGTGTTCTTTGTTTATGAAACATTTGTTGCTGTTTTTTCAAATTTGCGGTAAGCTTCTGGATTGTGTCTGTTCTTAATTGTCCTGTCAGTGAGTGCAGCGTAGCATGCTTAGTTGAGTAATGCCTCTTTATATTGAATTCTTTCATTACTGAAATGGATTCATTACACAGCAAACAAATAGGCTTACCATTGTGCAAGATAAAAAAGAATTCTTCAGTCCATTTTTCTTGAAAATGGCGACCCTCTGTATCTACTTTTCGTATCTTTCCACCAGACATCATTTTTGTTTACTTTTCGTTCAATAAACTTAATAACAAACTATAGTTAGTAACCACTCAAGATGCACACAAAGTCACAAAGCAAGTTGACGGCTCGAGCAGTTCGCTGGGATATCGCTTGTCCAAGTTATCACCTCGGTAGCTCAAATAGAACTGAACTAACGTTCGGGCCATCCACCCACTTATATAGGCAAAATGAACGAATAATCTGGAATAAACTAGTTTAGAATAATTGAGAAGCAATAAATCTTTTGATGTGTCGCCCGTGAGGCGGCAAACCTCAAAGAATTTGATCGAGCAAGTCGAGTGGTAACGATTATCAAAGAGTGAGGCGGCAAACATCAAAGAATTTGATGTTTGCCGCCTCACTGTCACTCCCGTGAGTATAAGTACCTAATGTAATATTTTTTTAATTGGGTTTTTTCAAAATGTCTCGCGGGCCGGATCATATCTTACAGCGGGCCGGATCCGGCCCGCGGGCCGGGGGTTGCCCATATGTGTTCTAAATCATGATTTTTTGTAATCTTTGCGGTTTTCATGAATATTCTAAATCTTCGTTCATTTTTAAAATTTGAACATGTTGACACTTTTCATGAGTTTTCGTAAATTTTTAAAAGCTTATTAGTTTTCAAAAAATGGTCTAACAAACCGAAACTAGTCGGAATAAAGTTTTAATTTGTGAAACAATACCAAGTGGTTTTAATTTAAATAACTTTACATATTATGAGTTTTCATGGATTTCATTCACAAATCAAATTTTTTAAAAATGGAAAAATAAAAAGGGGGCCGGGCACCCGCCTGCCCCCCACCCCCCTCCCTTTTACTTCATGCGCCACGCGTATAAAACATTGATTTACAGTAAAGTTAAAAATATATAACATATAATTTGGACTATAATAACAGCTGAAATAAATCGGCGCCAGCCGACATTTGAACTATAATGACATTTTTTTTTTCTTGAATAACTTTCTCATTTATCACTTGGTGAAACATTTTGAAATAATATTAAAGGATAAATCAAAAAACAGTGAAACAAACCAAATGTTTTTTAATTCATCCTTTAATACTATAATGACAGTTGACATAAGTCGGCGCTAGCCGACATTTAGTCCATCGTGTCAATTTAACATAAGTCGGCGTCAGCGGACATTTGAACTATAATGACAGTTGACATAAGTCGGCGCCAGCCGACATCTAGTCCATCGTGTCAACTTGACATAAGTCGGCGTCAGCCGACATTTGGACTATAATGACAGTTGATATAAGTTGGCGCTAGCCGACATTTGGACTATAATAACAATTGACATAAGTCAGCGGTAGCCAAAATTTAAACTATAATGACAGTTGATCTAAGTTGGCACAAGCTGAAATTTAACCAATCGTGAGAACTTGACACGAGTTTAAACTATAATATGATCGTCTTGTTATTTTTATTCTTTGTAACAGTTACGATACACATTTTAACACTTGTGACATATTTTAAAGTAACGAGTGTCTTCCACTCCCAGACTAAGCATGAAGTAAAATTTCGAGTTTAGAAAAGCCCCGCGTAGAAAATCTGTCTCGGGTCGCGCAGCGACCCTCGACAAATTTTCACGGGGCTTTTCTAAACTCGAAATTTTACTTCATGCGCCACGCGTATAAGCCACCGATTTACAGTAAAGTTAAAAGATGTAGCGAAAAATGCAAGAATTACTTTTTTTGTGAACTGTGTAAAGAAAATCTTAACACTAGTTGTAGATTACTTAAAGTCTAACCAAGATTATTCTAAGATTTCCGATTATATACTAAGCGTTTTATGGTTCTTTTAATACATTTATAACTGGAGTTTTAAGAATTACGACTAAGAAAACAAAGTTTGATCGTCCTCTTAATCATCGCTTGCTGGATACTTGAGATACTCGATCTTGCCCATCACTACTTATAGTTGTTGAATCAACTACCGTGCGATCATTTAAAACATGATTTAGAGTAGGCTTTGAATTTTAAATTAGATTGGCACTACTGACTGTTATCACATAGTTTACCATAATCTCAAACATGATTCAGAGTAGGCTTTGAATTTTAAATTAGATTGGCACTACTGACTGTTAACACATAGGTTACCATAACCTTAAACATGCTTTAGAGTAGGCTTTGAATTTTAAATTAGATTGGCACTACTGACTGTTAATACATAGGTTACCATAACCTCAAACATGCTTTAGAGTAGGCTTTGAATTTTAAATTAGATTGGCACTACTGACTGTTAACACATAGTTTACCATAACCTTAAATGTATTCCATAATTCAACTGGCATTCTGGGAAACCGCACAAATAAATGCCGCCACCCTAAATCATAATTTAAACGATTACACGGTATAAATGAAATAATTTCAATGGCTTTGCTATTTCTTTATGTTTATTTTTATTTCAAAAGCTGAATACTCCTCATTTCTGGAATTGGCGTGGAGATGAATCGCCTCAGAACACGGATTATTCTCTGAAGTGCCTATCTTCTTTCTTTTTTTTTGTCTGAATTGATTGAGGTGTCACCAACACACTCACAATCGTGATACACTTTTATATATTAAACGATACACGCGAGAAATGGGGATGGAGAGCAACAGGAAATTGCTTTCGATATGTTTCTATGGTGTTGAAGAGGATAAGGAAAGAAAGAAAAGAAAATGTATAGACTGTGTTGATACATACTTCTTTCTTGATATCCGACGTATTCTTACATAAGTATTGAAACGACAGTCAGCTTGGTAGCATCAATAGTCAATTTCACTTTCTGATAATTCTATTAATATTTTAAGTTCCAATATGATTGTTATGAAAAGTTGTAGATAATCAAAAAATGAGCATTCAATACATTAATCCATTAATCCAATTATTGTCCAACAGGAAACATTTCCTAATTACAAGACAAAAAACAAAACATAAACCTGGTACATATAAAAAAAATAATAATTAAATTACAATAATTCTGTAACAATATAAATTTAATAAATCGTTGAAAATTTATATTATAAAATCTCATGAACATTTTAAAAATAGAAAAAAATCTTAAAATAATTAAAATGTCATGAAAATTTCACCAAAATTACAAAAATCCAATAAACTAACGAAAACTGCTGAGGTTTTAAAAGTCGACTGAAAATTTACATATGAAATAAGCAGTATATTTTGAACTTTACATTAAATCAGTGTTTTATACGCGTGGCGCATGAAGTAAAATTTCGAGTTGAGAAAAGCCCGAATTTGGATTTGGACGCTGCGCGTCCAAATCCAAATTCTTAGGGCTTTTCTCAACTCGAAATTTTACTTCATGCTTAGTCTGGGAGTGGAAAACACTCGTTAGATAACTTTTTCAAAAATTTATATTATAAAATCTCATTAACATTTTAAAAATTGACAATAAGTTCAAAATATTAAAAATCTCATGAAAATTTCACCAAATTGGATTAGACCATTTATACAGCAATAATATATACATATAAAATACAAAACATTTATGTATACTACTAAGTTTACAATAAATAAATAAGTTTAGTATAACAATTGTCAATTGTTTAAATGGCGGGGAAAGTGCTGTGATGGACACCACCATTTTTTTTCATGCAATTCAATTATGTCAAAATGATTATCGAAATAAATGGAAATATGTCGTCCACGCATTTATACAATAAACGTGCCCTTTGTTCGCGCTTGGCAACAAAGGGCGATGATGAGGGACACAGGGCCAAGGGATAAGGGAAGACGGATACACGGCTTCAGGATAAAGGGATAGTGTCCCACAAAGTCTGCGAGTATTGTTACCGGTCGGGGAAGATTAATGGCAATTAAATCATTTTGTGAGAGACGGTGACAAAGAGAAAGGGGGAGAGAGAGATCGAGGAGCTGTTTTCTATTCAGGGCGCACAATTTAGTTTATCAGGTTCCCAAAAACGTGACGTACAAACGATATAATCATCTCTTCGTTTTGTTTGTACACGAAGTTTATACGTTATACAGGGAATTTATATATTAACAATACATATTTTCGATGCATACATTATACATTTTCAGGTAACGAATACCTAAAAATGTACAATGTATGCATGCTTTGCATACATTAAAAACTTTGAAAAGTTAAATTTTAAATGTTTATAGACTATAATATATTCCATTTGTTTCTGGATCTCGCCTAGCCATGCTTTCGTGTTGTTATGTTGCAGTATCAACATTTACATTTTTTTATTAATTGGCACTCCTGATTCCTTATTTTAACAGTGTTGCAATAATTTATGATATCATAAGTAATTCTCTTTTTAATTTTCAAGAGGTTTATTGTTAATCTTGCAACAATTATTTCGCCACGCGGTCGCTTCTTCGAGCATTTTATTATTAAATCAAATTAATCTAGTGTTGCAATGCTGTGTCAATGTCAAAGTGAAAAATAATTTCAGGCACATATTAAATATTAACATGCCAAAGATTATCTCTGAATCATGAAGATTATCAGTATCACAAGAGGGTGGGAATAAATTTGCAATTCTACAAAAAAATACTGAGGGCCAACAGAAGAGAGAATGACGAAAATTAAGGTGGATGGATGGAGTTGATCAAAATGTGTTAACGGGAAGACCCAAGCGAGAAATACAAATGGATGACGAAATAAGTTTGTAGAGCCGAATTCATTATATTTGTTATATACAATATTATTGCTGTGTTTGTATGTACAAAAACCAAGTAGTAAATTTTGTTAATCTTAAAACTGCACATTATTATCCTTTTATATCTGAAAATTTGTAAAACAGGCAACAGTGTAAGATCACAATAGTCAGAAATTATAACCCTAAAATCGAACATCTGACAGTGACATTTAAAAACCCTGATTTAAAACACAACCAGCCCCATTTACAATACTTAAACTGTCACTTTTCCATAGCTAGGCGAGATCCAGAAACAAATGGAATCGTGTATATACGTGAAACTTTTATAGACTATACAGGGTGCCCGTATTTCGACAGAATGTATGGGGATCTTATTTATTTGAAGAGATAGAAAGCCGGTTAAATTGGGGCAAAGTTGCGTATTTTTGGGCCTAACAATAATCTGAAAACAATTTTGTAATATTTTTTTTGTTCTCGAGATATCAACAAAAAACTGATTTTTTGAAAAATCGTTTTTTTTAATTTCATAAACTACTTAATCTGGACATTTAAAACTTGGACAATATAGAGGCACTTTTTAATGAGGAATCTAGTAGCATATTTATTTTTAAGATAACTATAACATTTACCTGGGGATCATAGAACTTTACTGTAAATCAGTGCACGATATACATGGAAGTAGTACCGTGCAATCAAGAATACAAGCAGAACCAAAGAAAACCTGGCTTCTCGTAAAGCGTGTGAAGGAAGATACCACAAAAGAAGACATGGAACATCATATAAAATCAATTATAGGCCATGAAAAATTTTCATGCAAAAAAATTAAAATAGGGCAATCAAATTCGGCCTTTAAAATTAGCGCTAACTTCCAGGAGCATAGCAAACTTACAGATAAGCAAAACTGAGCCATCGGAATTGTTGTTAGCTCTTATATTTTTAAAAGAGACACATACAACTCACGAACCTCCTAGTAATAACACTTCATATTATCTTAACATGTTTTTCTTGAATATACAGAGTGTTAGAAATAAGGTTACCGAATTAGATGCCTATATATTGGAAAGTGAGATCTTGTTTCATGTTATCTGTTTGTCAGAACACTGGCTTCGCCCACATGAAAGTGAATCTCTATTTCTCTCGAATTACACTGTTGCTGCTAATTTCTCACGTGAGCATTTTATCCATGGTGGAGTAATGCAGTTAGTAAAAAATGGTGTCACATTTCAAAACTTACTAGAGGTAAACAATCTATCCATAGAAAAACACTGCGAAATAGCTGCATTGCTTCTACCTGATTTGAAAGTAATTTCAATAAATATGTATCGGTCACCAAATGGAGACTTTTCATTATTCACGGATACATTGTGCCAAATATTAAATCAAATTGACCTCCAAAAAACCATTATTATTGGGGATGATTTCAATGTACAATTTCAAATGCATGATAATAATGCCACTGTGCTATGTGACATATTTTCAACATACGGTCTAAATAGTTTGGTTGATTTTAACACCAGGCATCTAAATTGCTTGGACAATATTTTCACAAATATTAATAAAACCAAAACTCAAGTTTCTCCGAAAAACACAGGTTTTTCAGATCATCTCGGGATTCTATTTGAATGTGAAACAGAATACAAGTCAGTACAAGAGCTAGCACATATATGCCGACCTATAATCCAGAGGTGCCTTTTTAATTTCTACAATGTAGTTGAAGAAATAAATTGGAACTTCATAAATCATAGCAGCTTCTCCACTGATACGAAATTTAATATATTCATAGAAGAACTTGAACACAATATCCAAAGATCTTTCCCAATAAAATCATTTCGGACGAACACATTCTAATATTCAATGGTTTAATGAAGACCTAAAAGCTATGCGTGAGAATATGTCGTCTTTAAGAGAATTTAGTGTAAGAAACGTCGAAGTTAAACCATTGGATAACAAATTCAAACAGGAATACAAATGTGCGCTGAGGGTAGCAAAACAATCATCACACGAGAAGTACATTGCAAACAATATAAATAAACAGAAAGCGTTATTTAGTGTGGTAAAAAACGGCAAGAACCAAAATAGAAACCACCCTATTAACATAAATCCCGACAGTTTTAATGACCATTTTGTAAACATTGCGGAAACTCTTTTAAAAAAACTGCCGAAACCAGATATACTCGTCGACCCAATACAAGGTATGTTGTGCCTTCCAAGTAGCAATAGCTCTTACTTCCATTTTAGTGATGTAACATATCAGGAAGTAAGAAACGTTGTAAATAGTTTATCATCCTCCCGAAGTAGTGATATTTTTGGGATGACTACCATTAACTAACCTCATAAATCACTGCATTCAATCACAGTGCTTTCCGAGTAGAATGAAACAAGCGCGTATTGTTCCAATATACAAAAAAGGAGGTGCAGATGATGTTAATAATTATAGGCCCATATCAATATTACCTATAATTTCAAAAATTATAGAGAGAATAATATTTAGCCAAATTCTCTGTTACTTAGAGGCAAACAACATCTTGTCCGATAAAAAATATGGTTTTCGCAAGGGACGTTCAACGAGTGACGCGGTCAGGGCGCTTGTAGACGGAATCCTAGAGGGTTTTGAGCAAAGAGAGCACACAGTTGCCTCATTTCTAGACCTCAGCAAAGCCTTTGACTGCGTCCCGCATGACGTACTTTTGCGAAAGCTTTATTTCTACAATTTTCACCCCACCAGCTGCAAATTCTTATGCTCATATCTATCTGGAAGGCAGCAACAAGTTATATTGAACTCTAAGTCATCCAAAAAAGTAATGGTGAAGCATGGGGTTCCACAGGGTTCTATCTTGGGTCCCTTGCTATTCTTGATCTTTATTAATGACCTTCCGTCACACCTAAAGAGTTCAACTATTCTTTATGCAGATGATACATCTTCATATTACAAAGATAAACATTTACCACATGCAATGATTAAATGTCAAACATCACAGAAAATCCTGTCCGAATGGTTTCTATGCAATAAATTAACATTAAACGAGGAGAAAACTGTTGAAATGGTATTTACCTTAAAAACCATTTCATCAGATCTCTACCAGGCTACTAGATTCCTAGGAATCTATGTTGATACAAAGCTTACGTGGATGGATCATGGGGAATACATAGCTAAGAAATTGTGCCGCGTCACATACTTATTAAGATGTCTTTCAGACATGCTATATACAAGAAACATAAGATCGATTTATATGGCGCTTTTTCATGCGCATACTTCTTATGGCTTAACCCTGTGGGGACATTCACCAATAATGTCTAGATTATTCGGTATTCAAAGACGTGCTATACGTGTAATTGCAGGGATAAAATACCGAGAAAACTGCCAGGAACATTTTGTCAAGCTACGTATTCGTACATTACCTTCCATGTACGAGGGTTGCCTTTTATATTTCGGGATTAGAGAACAAAAATAAATATTAATCATTGAAAATCGCTTTATTGTTTTTCAAAATATTTCCCATTAAGATCTATACACTTTTGCATGCGTTTGAACCAATTGTCGAAGCACTTTTGCCACTCTGATTGAGGTATCTCCAAAACATGCATTCTGAACGCATCAACCGCTTCTTCAGGTGTCGAAAAACGTTGACCTCTCATTTTATTTTTTACGGATGGGAATAAAAAGAAGTCATTCGGTGCCAAGTCAGGACTATATGGCGGATGACTCATCAAATCGATGTATTGCGTGCTCAAAAATGCAGTTGTTTGAGCCGATGTGTGAGAGCTCGCATTGTCGTGGTGAAGAGTGATCCGTTTTCGGCGGTTGGTTTTCCTGATTTCTTGGATGACAACTGGCAAACAAATGGTTGTGTACCACTCAGAATTGACTGTTCTGCGTTGTTCTAGTGGTACGGTTGCGAAAAAACAGGCGACCATTTGCTTGGAAGTGCTTCGTGCGCGAACAACTTTTGTTGGATTTGGCTCATCTTGAAACACCCATACGGTCGACTGCTGTTTACTTTCGGGCTCATACGCGTAAATCCATGATTCATCACCTGTCACGATGTCATAGACGTGTTTCGAAGCACCGCAATCGTATTTTTTGAGCATTTCTTTGCACCAATCGACACGAGCCTTTTTTTGAGCGATTGACAAATTGTGTGGGATCCAACGCGAACAAATTTTTTTGACAGTCAAATGTTCATGCAATATTGAATGTATGCTGGTCCCACTAATGCCTAAGGTTGTCTCGATCTCACGATAGGTCACATGACGATCTTGCAATATTTGTTTGCGCACAGCATCAATGGTTTCCGGAACAACAACTGATTTTGGACGACCTCCACGAAATTCGTCTTGGAGTGAACTACGACCTCGGTTGAATTCACCATACCATCGATAAACACTGGTCCTTGATGGAGCTTCATCGCCAAAAATTGAATTAAGTTCATCCATGCACTGTTGTTGAGTTAATCTACGTCGAAAGTTGTAAAAAATAATCGCACGAAAATGTTCACGATTTAATTCCATTCTTTGGCCGAGATAATTCTTTTAAGTTGGTGTAAACGACACAAATAACGCTCATATGTCAAAACGTTCTGAGTACGTATAACCTCAAAAATGTCAAACTTTACGATAGAGCTCTCAGTTGCCAGATTGCGACACTAGGGTTGCCCAATCCCGAAATATAAAAGGCAACCCTCGTATATACTGCAGAGTTTAATGTTAATCCGAGAAAACATCGATGATTACCAGACACACAATTGTATTCATCAGTAAAATACAATACAAGGAACGCTTTTGATATATATCTGAGTAAGCTACGCCTTCATAAATCAGAGACCGCATCACATTTTTATGGACCGAAATTCTTTAATCATCTTCCCGAAAAAATAAGATTGCTACCTTTAAATAAATTTAAAACTACCATAAAAAACTACCTAATGAAAAAGGCATTTTATAACATAAACGAATTTCTGGACAGTAATTTGGTTGATGAGTTTGTATAATTTTTATAATGTGTAAATGTGTCTATTGTCTATTTTATGATAAGACTATGTATGTATGTATCACATTTTAATATGGTTTTTAATTTTTTTATTCATGTACACGTCGTTGTAGTACAAATTTTAATATGTCTCCATCTTAAAGTTGTTCTAAGTATCACAACGCTTATTTCTTTGTATTAATATTAAGTTTCTTGACCTGTGTAAACTGTATCGTATGGCACCAATAAATTATGATATGATATGATATGTTTTGTACGCGTGGCGCATGAAGTAAAATTTCGAGTTTAGAAAAGCCCCGTGAAAATTTGTCTCGGGTCGCTGCGCGACCCTCGACAAATTTTCTACGCGGGGCTTTTCTAAACTCGAAATTTTACTTCTTGCTTAGCCTGGGAGTGGAAGATACTCGTTAGTATAAAATACATCACAACTGTTAAAATATGTATCGTCGGATGCCCGTCTTCAAGGGTGATATGTAAGCAAATTATGGGTCCCAGGAGTTGTCAAATAAGTGAGTTACTCAACTGTTTAAAAGGCACTCTTTACAAAAAACAAAAGATTAAAATTTTACATATAAAATGTACAATAAACTGTAAGTGTGGTACATCATTAAATTCAGAAACAAATATTTTTCCAGAAAATATGAAAATCCAATGTGGCGCCCACAAGAAAAACAAAAGTTGGCTATGGTGCCTTGGTAAATGTTATAGTTATCTTAAAATAAAATATGTTACTAGATTTATCGTTTATAAGTGCCTGTATAATATCAAAGTTATAAATGTCTGGATTCAATAGTTTTTGAATAAAAAAATAAAAACGAAATTTCAAAAAATAAAGAATTTTATTTTGTGAAAAAGTACTTTTAGTTTGGTAATGATAAATTATTGTAAGTATGGCCACAATAAATAAACCTTAGTTATACAAACAAAGTTAAAGTGACTTGTGCAAAGGTAAGTATTTTAATATTCAATTTTATTCTGGTTTTCAATTTTAATAAAAATTATCACCTTATTTTATGTTTTCTTATATATCGGGTGAGCATTTTCAATCCGGAACATATAATATAATTAAGGGTGCTCATTTTCATTACGGAACATAACATTAATTATATAAATATCTTTAAATTTGTGACGCAGTATTCTCAAAAAATCAATATTTGGGAGGGAATTTCAATAATACAATCAATTGGAAATTTAAATACGAGATCATATTTAGAACTTTTAATCAACAATGTTGAAGTTGTAGTAGAAGGAGCAACAAGTGGCAATCGGAAGGTTTGGTTTCAACAAGATTGCTGCTCAGCGCATTTTGGAGTAGATGTTTGGGAATATTTAGCGAAAACCTTTCCAAATCGCTGGATTATTGCTAATGGTTTAATAATTAACTGTCTCGTCAGATCTCTAAATCAAGAGATCTGGCGAGACAGTTAATTATTCCACCACTACTAATAACCCAGTCATTTGGAAAGGTTTTTGCTAAATATTCCCGAACATCTACTCCAAAATGCGCTGAGCAGCAATCTTGTTAAGACCATGGGATTATTTTCTGTGGGACCACATGAAAAGCAACATTTATCAAGTAGGTCACTTAAAATATTGTTGATTACTTTATTTTTGAAAGTTAAAGTTATTAAACTTAAAATATTGATAATTTAAGCAATGCATTTTTTTAGAATGTGCACGTATTAACGCTGATATACTAACGAATGTGATTAATGGATTTTATAACAGGCTGGGGCAGGGGTCTCCAATCTTTTTCCTTTGCGGGCCACATATACATTTGTACATAATCCGATGGGCTAACATTCAAATAATTGTATAAGCATTTTTAAAAACTTTTATTTTTATATACTGTTACATAATAATAATAATAATAATTAATAAAGTAATTTATTTTAAAATAATGAAAAATTAATTATTATTATTATGTAATAATAAATAAAAATACAAGTTTTTAAAAATGCTTATATAGTTATTTGAATCTTGGCCTATTAATTATGCAGAATTGTATATGTAACCTGCAAAGGATAAAGTTTAGAGACCCCTGCCCTAACCTATTATAAAATCCATTAATCCTTAGTGCTTCAGCGTTAATACGCGCACAGTTTTCAAAATTGCATTCCCTAAAGAATCAATATTTTAAGTTTAATAACTTTAATTTTCAAAAATTAAGTGACATTGGTAATCAACACTATTTTAAGTGACGTATTTAATAAATTTTTCTTTATAAACCCTAGCCTATTATAGACTCCACAGTCTATTTTGAACTGTGTTTCGGTGTTTCCGGCGCATGAAGTAAAATTTCGAGTTTAAAAAAGGCTGAAAGTTTGGAGTTGGTCGCTACCGTGATAAAATCCAAATTTTTTACTTACGCTCAACCAAGGAGTGGAAAACACTCTTTTGTATAATATTGACAATTTTGATAAACACTCGCCCTCTTAATTTAGACCAGTGGTCTCCAAACTACGGCCCGCGGGCCAAATCCGGCCCGCGACTTGCATGAATCCGGCCCGCGATTGTTTGTATTTTTTTTGTAAATGTCATATTTTGAAATATTGTAACAATTGTTCCTTAAATTTTTCATAATTTTTTAAAATTAATCGGATCTTGGCCGACTTTATTATGCAGAATTGTATTTGTGGCCCGCGAAGAAGATAGTTTGGAGACCCAGGATTTAGACAAAAACAATTGACTTTTTCTTTTAGATGCTTTATGGATCGCTCTGTATAAAAACAAATACACCCATCTTGTAGATCTCGTCGAAATAGCCGAAATGCATGTATTATACTTTTCTGTAGCTCGAATAGTTTTTGAGTTATAACTTTTTTTTGTCAAAATTGAAATCGAATATACGCGAGTGCGCTCGCTTTTTTTGTATTTCGCAAAAGTTGCAAATAACTCAATAACTAATGGCAATACAGAAAAACTATTGGAATGAAAGTTTTAGATAATAACATTTTGGACAATTTTTCTATTGCTAAGTTTTTTCATAGCTATTTTTTTTTTGAGAAAGATTCGTAAAAAACGAAAGATTCGTAAAAACTGAACAAGTTGCAAATAACTCAATAAGAAATAGGGATACAGAAAAATTATTGGAATAAAAGTTTGAGATAATAAAATTTTGGACAATTTTTCTATCTTCAAGTTTTTTCATAGCTATCTTTTTTCTTGGAGAAAAACGACAGCTTGTTGAAAGAATCGTAAAAACTTAACAAGTTGTGAATAACTCAATAACTATTGGGAGTACAGAAAAATTGTTACAACAAAAGTTTTAGATAATGAAATTTTGGACAATTTTTCTATCTTTTAAGTTTTTTCGTAGCTATCTTTTTTCTTGGAGAAAAACGATAGTTTGTTGAAAGATTCGTAAAAACTTAAAATTTTCACAAAATGATGGAATAACTTCTTAAAACTATTTAATGGAGTTTGTGTATGTTTTTGAACTTCGGGATAAATCACCGTTTTACGCGCGTGGCGCATGAAGTAAAATTTCGAGTTTAAAAAAGCCTGAAAATTTGGTTTGTTCCACCAAACCAAATTTTAAGGCTTTCCTAACCTCGAAATTTTACTTCATACTTAGTCTGGGAATGGAAAACAGTCTTATATATAATATTGATAACTTTGATAAACACTCGCCTTCTTTATTTAGAAAAAAAACAATTGACATTTTCTATTAGATGCTTTGTGGATCACCCTGTATAAAAAACAAATACGCCCATCTTCTAGATCTCGATGGAGCAGCCAATATGCTTGTATTATACTTTTCTGTAGCTCGCATAGTTTTTGAGTTACAACGTTTTTTTGTCAAAATTGAAAAATGTCGAGAATTTACGCGAATGCGCTCGCTTTTTTGTATTTCGCAAAAGATGCAAATAACTCAATAACTAACGGAAATACAGAAAAATGTTTTAAACAAAAGTTTCTAATAATAAAATTATGGACAATTTTTTATTCTTCAAGTTTTTTGTAACTATCTTCTTTCTTAGAGAACAATGACAGTTTGTTGAAAGATTCTTAAAAACTTATAATTTTTCCAAAATCATATTATAATTTAGAATTACTTATTTTAATTTTTGTGTGTTTTATGTTTAACTTTAAAAAACCAATTGTTACAGTTTCCAGTAATATAACCAAGAATATTATCTAATTTTTAATTACCGGTAATTTTAGATCACTAATTGTAAATTAATTTAAAAAAAATGTTAATACTAAATCGTTATAAAATATTTCGTTATGAACTTACAGAACTAACTCCAATAGATGACCGCTATCCATTCCTAATTAAAAAATTTTGCAAGTCGCGATCAAATTCTGTCATTATTTTGTAAAGTTCGAAATCCAAATATCCAACCAAATTTAAAAAATCCTCATCAACTATTTTCGAATCCTATTTATCAACACACCAATCTATTCCCAATTAAACATATAAATATTATTTAACAAAACATTTCCTAAAACAGAATCAATAAACTATACAGGGTGTCCCATTTTAATCTTAACAGGAGAATATCTCAAAATGAGTGCGTCCAATCGAGAAAGTTGCCGGATGAAAAGTTTTGTGGTTCGGAGGGGGGACGTTCGATTCTTTGATAAATTTCACACCCCGACCCTCAAGGGGTGGATAATAGGGGTGACTTTAAAATCTTAAATAGGAACTCCCAATTTTTATTGTAGATTTAGAAAGAGCATAAAAAACTAGGTAGGTTTTTTTTTTTTTCCACATGAGGTGGTATCGCTTAGCGTCCCTGCACTACGGTCTCCGTGGTCCTTTTGTGCTCCTCTGGTTATTTTACTCCCTGTATATTCCTGTGTCTTCTAAGAAGTCCAGGTTTTACCTGACAACTTGTTTGTTATTTGCAACAGGTGGCGCTGTAATCGACAAAATTTGATAAATTTGATTTTCTTCGATAAAACATAAAACTAGTGTTTGGCAGACAATTAATTCTTAAAAAATTCTCAAGTCACTTAAAATGAACGCCCATGTAGGTGGGGAAGGGTGTAAAGTTTGTTGACTCCAACGAAACCCCTAATTTTCACGGGGCATTTCTAAACTCGAAATTTTACTTTATGCGCCACCCGTATGAACGACTGATTTACAGTAAAGTTAAAAATATATCACGCTTAGATGTGATGCTGATCAATATTTA
The DNA here is from genome assembly GCA_932526585.2 of Philonthus cognatus. Classification (NCBI taxonomy): domain Eukaryota; kingdom Metazoa; phylum Arthropoda; class Insecta; order Coleoptera; family Staphylinidae; genus Philonthus; species Philonthus cognatus. Next base: position 99,111,408 of record OW052242.1, on the reverse strand, counting down.
CCGAGATGTAGCGAAAAAATGCAAGAATTACTTTTTTTGTAAATAGTTTTGGAATAATAATAATAAAAGTAGAATAAATTTAGTTTGTGCAACTTTTATGTGATAATCGATACATATTATTATTATTACAAAAGATTGACAGTTATTAATTAATTTTGAGTGCTAATAATGATTGATTGCTGTCAAGATTTTATTGATTAATAGATATGATGTCATTGTTTCCAAGGCACTCTTTGCAAAAAAGAAAATATTATAATTTTAAATATCAAATCTAAAAAAAAAATATGAGTGTGATGCATCATTAAGTTCAGAAAAAAATACTCTTTTAAAAAATATGAGAATCAAAATGGCGCCCGGTCGCCGGGTAAATGTTAGTTATCTTAAAAAAAAATGCTACTAGATTCCTCATTAAAAAGTGCCTGTATATTTTCAAAGTTCTTATTGTCCAGATTCAGTAGTTTTTGAATAAAAAAATAAAAACGATTTTTCAAAAAATCAATTTTTTGTTGATATCTCGAAAACAAAAAAAGAAATTTCAAAATTGTTTTGAGATTATTGTTAGGCCCTAAAATACGCAACTTTACCCCAATTTAACCGACTCTCTATCTCTTCTAATAACTGAGATCCTCATACATTCTGTCGAAATACGGACACCCTGTATATATTCAGACTTTTCATCTTAAGCCAACAATAAAGGAACTCCTTCATCCCTTACATAACTCGACCCACCCTCTACATTTAATAAACATATTTTCCTTTCATATCAATATCGAAGAAAGTAAATTAATCCCATGATCCCGTCGGATTTCAATAGGCCCTTCGAGCGCGCGGAATTTTCCCTTCGCCCTCTTCCACAATTTAGGGAAAACTCGGGGATTTCCCCGAATCCCTTTGTCCCTACGAGGCTCAGCGGAAAACTCCGGTCAATATAAAAATACGTCCATGCAGATGAAACGGGCAGGCTTTGTCCCCGTTTTTCGAGCCTAATTACACTTAAGGTACCTGCGAGGGCGTAATCCGGATCTTCTGGTTGGGGGGTGCAATTAGTGAAAGATCCGGAGACACGATTTTTACAACTGATTAATTCGTCTGCGGAAAGGGGAGGCTCCTTGCTGTCCAGACTTGAGCGATTTATTGCGGGCGTTGGGATTTTTGTGGGTTATTTGATTTTATTTTAAGTGGTTTGCCTTGAAATTCGATTTTTATTGCAGGAAATTAATGGAAATTTGCATTTTATTTAGGAGTCCCCCCCTAGAAAATCCCAGCGGCTTCTAACCAAATGATCATCTCGTTTATCTGACTGTAATTTTGTAAATGCTGTTTATTGCCATTTCAAAATATCTATAAATTATATACACAGAGTGTTTTAGAGAGTTTTTTTAACTACTAAAATCGCACTCAATGCGTTGATGTGCTTCAAAACAAATCGAACGGGACCATATCTAAACATCCACACTATTTTTGCCTACCGGTATGATGGTCTTCTAACAGTGAAAAATACATCGTAATAAAATAATTTTGATAATCACTTTTATATAAAAAAAATAGAGAACATCATATGTACTTACTTTTAGAAGTTTATCTGTAATATTTTGCAGATTCTCTATTAAAGAATACAATTTTAAATACTAAATTTCATTTAATCTATACGTTCTTTAACTTTCGGTGTCGAACTAATATTATTACATTTAAATGTTGTTCTTAATGTTATGTGAAATGTAAATATCTGTATTTACAACCAATTGTGTTGACGTTATAATCGGGTCCTAATCGAACATAGGAAAGTTTCTGGCATGTTCGGTGCTATACTGCGTGTCCCATTTCAAGACGCATCATAGGAAATTTGCCTGTAAACATTTTAATTCCAGTTTGTATCTCTATTATGGAACTAAAATGATCAGAATAAAATTAGTATCGTTTCTTTACCTACTAGCATTGTTTGCTATGTTTTTATTTTGTTTACTTCTCAGTTTTATACGAAACAGTTTAAAAATAGTGAACAAATAATATAAAATAAAATCCTCAAAATAATTGCTATGAAAAGTCAGTGTTTGTCATTTATAATTATTAATGCCCGGTATTATAAAACGTTTTATTCTCTAAATAAAATTCACTTTAGGAATACATTAATTTATTCCAAAGATTTCGGTATTATAAACACAAAATAACTTTATTTGGCTAAATCTCCCCAGTAAATTATTTGTTTGTTTTTCTACCAAGTAAATTTAATTCTCTAAATAATTTGACAGTTAAAAGTCAAAAGTATTATAATTACTTTAGATTCTACTACTTGTATTTATTAATTTCATTACGGTTATCATGTCTACCATATCTTCCCTGACAGTGATTAATTCGAACCACAAGACATTCTAAGGAGTCGAAGACCTAGAGTTTTTCAAATCAGACATAACCAGGGATTTTTATACTTATGCACACGCTTTTTAAAAATTTATTCCATTTAAAGTTTTAAACGAGTGTTTTCCACTCCCAGACTAAGCATGAAGTAAAATTTCGAGATTAGAAAAGCCTGAAAATTTGGTTTGGTCGCGTAGCGCGGAACAACCAAACCAAATTTTCAAGCTTTGCTAAACTCGAAATTTTACTTCATGCGACACGCGTATTTAACACTGAAAGCACTGAAATAATGTGAACAAATGAATTTCACTTGAAATCAGTGTCTTGTACGCGTGGCGCATGAAGTAAAATTTCGAGTTTAGAAAAGCCTAAAAATTTGGTTTGGCCGCTCCGCGCTTCGCGCTACGCGACCAAACCAAATGATCAGGCTTTTCTAAACTCGAAATTTTACTTCATGCTTAGCCTAGGAGTGGAAAACACTCGTTTAAGTCTTTTATAATTTTTCCACGGTTATTGTCCATAATTATAAGGAATTAGACTAAATTTCATATTTTATTGACAATTTAATTTGAAATATTGACAATTCAATTTAACAAATTGGTGGTTTCAGCTATGGCCACAGTAAAAATGTATAAATTCGGTCTGTAATCTACTAATTAAATTATTTATTTCTAGAAGTCGAAGACCTACAGTTTTTCAAATCAGACATAACCAGAGATTTTTATACTTATGCATACGCGTTTTTAAAATTAGTTCCATTTACAGTTTTAAGCGAGTGTTTTCCACTCCCAGACTAAGCATGAAGTTAAATTTCAAGTTTAGAAAAGCCTAAAAATTTGGTTTGGTCGCGTAACGCGAAGCGCGGAGCGACCAAACCAAATTTTCAGGCTTTTCTAAACTCGAAATTTTACTTCATGCGCCACGCGTATTTAACACTGAAAGCACTGAAATATTGTGAACAAGTGAACTTCACTTGAAATCAGGGTCTTGTACGCGTGCCGTATGAAGTAAAATTTTGAGTTTAGAAAAGCCTGAAAATTTGATTTGATCGCGTAGCCACCAAATTTTCAGCCTTTTCTTAACTCGAAATTTTACTTCATGCTTAACCTGGGAGTGGAATCACTCGTTCCAAACTTCAAATTGAACTCTTTTATAAAATCGACGAATGCCTCAAAAATACGTAAAAAAACTCACTAAATATCATTTAAAATAAATCGCGAAAAGTTACGAAACACACAGAAATTATGAAAAATATAAAAAATATTGACATTTATTAAGAATCATGAAACAATAAAACAAATATCAATATAAGCAGAGTAATATAAAATCATGAAAAAAAATCTGTAGAATTATTAAAGTCAATATACTTGAATATTAGTTGTGTACTGTTTAATTTTGAAGATATTTATTTCTAGTTTATTGTATCAATTTGTTTTGTTAGCGTTGACAACATTTATTGTTTCATTATTTATTTTAAATGTTGACAGTTATTATTATTATTCAAATTATAAATTATACAAATTTAGATAATAACAATTTCTATAAATATAATTTATAATGGGAATAATAATACAAATTATCAAAATTATAAATGAATAAATAAACTAGAACTGACACAAATCTTCTAAATTAAACAAAAATAGGTTAACATTGAAAAAATAATTTAAATCAACTTAAAACTTCGGCTAAAATTAAAAGAATTTTAAGACCAATTACAAAATATGGTAGATACCAATTATTTACCTTTCATGAACGGTATGATTGGGAAGTAATTAAGAATAATGAAACCGATACAAATAAAGCATGGTCAATTCTAATTGATACACTTAATAATGCTTGCTCACTTGCATTTCCAGGAAAATTAAAAGCTATAAGCAATAACTATAAAAACGTAAGGTGGTTTGGGTTAGAACTAAGAAATATGCGTAATAACCTAGAATTTTATTGCAATTTCGAGCACCTAATAAAAAATGAAGACACTGAAAAGAGGTATAAACAAATGAGAAGAGAGTATAAAACTCAAATCATTAATGAACAAAGAAATGCATCTGAGCAATATATTAAAACTTCGTCTAATAAAGCAAAAGCAGTGTGGGATGTCATAAAATCAAAATGTCCAAGAAACTGCAACAGAAACAAGGATATTCCCATCACTGCTAATGATTTCAATGATTACATTGAAAAATCATTGAAATCATTAGCAGTGATGGGAATATCCTTGTTTCTGTTGCAGTTTCTTGGACATTTTGATTTGATGACATCCCACACTGCTTTTGCTTTATTAGACGAAGTTTTAATATATTGCTCAGATGCATTTCTTTGTTCATTAATGATTTGAGTTTTATACTCTCTTCTCTTCTCATTTGTTTATACCTCTTTTCAGTGTCTTCATTTTTTATTAGGTGCTCCAAATTGCGATAAAATTCTAGGTTATTACTCATATTTCTTAGTTCGAACCCAAACCACCTTACGTTTTTAAAGTTATTGCTTATAACTTTTAATTTTCCTGGAAATGCAAGTGAGCAAGCATTATTAAGTGTATCAATTAGAATTGACCATGCTTCATTTGTATCGGTTTCGTTGTTCTTAATTACTTCCCAATCATACCGTTCAACGATTGCCAGCCAAGTAATAAATTCAATCCTAAATAGTGGTCAGGACCCTATTCTGGCAATGACTGACGTTTTTTCCAGGAATACTGTATCGCTACATTATTTTAAATTTCAAATAGTCTCCATTGCCAAAGTAAGAGGTGTAATTCGCAAAATTAAAAACAAAAGTAGTGTTGATGTCTATAGTCTAACCATTGATATAATAAAATCAATTATTGACTTAATAATAAGTCCATTAACATATCAAATAAATAAGTCAATAAATAAGAATAATTTCCCTGATTTTCTCAAACAAGCTAAATATGTCCCAATCTTTAAGAAGGGTGATCAAAATGACAAAAATAACTATAGACCAATTTCAATTCTCCCAATATTAGCCAAAATTTTTGAATCAATCTTAGCAGAACAAATAATATCATTTCTGGAAACGACACAGGCATTCACAGATAATCAACATGGCTTTAGGCAAAGTCGATCGACTGCGACAGTCATAAATACGTTCATTGATTATTTAGTCGAAGCGTTTGAGAATAGTGAAGTGGTTACTAGTCATTTATTGGACCTCAGCAAGGCTTTCGATTAAATTATTGTTGAGTTACGTGAAGGTGAACGAAGTTATTAAATAAAAGAATTGAGTCTCCTTTCTTCACAGGATTTATTTAAAAATCGCAAATGTACATTTCGGTCACGATGTGATCATTATCAATGCTTAACTATTTACTAAAACAAACGGAAAATTTATACCATGGATACAGATTCGGATTTTAATTACAATGTTTCGGGTGACTGGGAGTAGAGCGCTGGGATCAATTATAGAAAAGGATTTACTAATGGGCTTAATTCAATAGAGTGCTGCAATTGTGATAAAATTTATGTTGGACGAACTCAACGCAATTTGCAGACCAGGTTTAAAGAACATACCTTACACATCAAAAACTTTAATGCAGATAAATCAGCGTTAGCTCACCACGCCATCGAATCAGGTCACAAATTTTCAATAGATAAAATGAAATTATTAAAATTCTCCAGTAATTACCGGCTTAATACCTTGGAGGCAATAGAAATGAAAAAAGTGGAAAACAGGCTATTAAACTTTGATTTAAGCCCATTAGTAAATCCTTTTCTAGAATTGATCCCAGCGCTCTAATCCCAGTCACCCGAAACATTGTAATTATAATCCGAATCTGTATCCATGGTATAAATTTTCCGTTCGTTTTTGTAAATAGTTAAGCATTGATAATGGTCACATCGTGACCGAAATGTACATTTGCGATTTTTAAATAAATCCTGTGAAGAAAGGAGACTCAATTCTTTTATTTAATAAGGCTTTCGTTTGCGTGACTTACTCCATCCTAGTAAGAAAACTCTATTTTTATAACTTTTCCACAGAAAGTTGCAAACTGTTAACATCATATCTGACCAATCGAAGACAAAGAGTGTTTGTGGGTAACAACATTTCTGATGAACGCAAGATAATGCATGACGTACCGCAAAGCTCTATAGTAGGTCCTTTGCAAGTTTTAGTTTACATAAATGATCTTCCTAAAGAATACAACAATACATCAACAATTCTGTATGCCGACGACACCTCCATCTCTATCAAAGGCAAAACAGTGGAACTAGTTAAATCTAAAATATACTTAATGACATTAGAAGCGTAACACCAAGAAGTAATGATTTTTTTGAATTCATATTTTAGCAACAGAGTGACTATATTTAAAGCATACATTGATAACAATTTCAACCTTGTGCGTTTTATATTTATTGTGAAAAAAAAAATATTTCACTTTTTCTTTTTTGGTAATACTATTTATATGAGCTGTTTAGTACAGATGTTTTTAGTTTTCGTGTTTCCGTTGAGTGTGTTAAGCTTAAATAAAATGCCTCGAGTCCGAAGACGTCCACAATATCACCATTTGAGCGATTTTGACCGGGGTCGAGTTGTTGCTTATCGAGATGTAGGTATGTCCTATCGCGAAATTGCCCGCCGTATTGATTCCACTGCAGCAACTGTAATACGTGTGTATCAGGTATGGACAGAAGAAGGTAGAGGAGTAAGAAGAAGACCAATTGGTCAACCAAGGCGTACCACAGAACGTCAAGATCGGCGCTTAAGACAAATAGCCCTGCGAGACCATTTCGCTACTACGCGTCAAATCGGTGATCAATGGATTGGAGAAGAAGGTAGGCTCGTTAGTATGCGAAACTTATATCGCCGCATTCAATCCTTTCGGCTTCTTTCGTACCGTCCAAGATTAGTGCTTCCTTTAACAGCGAGACACTGTCGCCAAAGGTTGGACTGGTGCAGAGAACGGCAGCATTGGGAGGCAGAATGGCACGATGTCGTATTCAGCGATGAATCACGATTTTGTCTAGGCACGCATGATGGCCGTAGAAGGGTACGACGCTACCGTGGAGAACGACCTGATCTTAGGTTTGCTATTGAGAGGCATGTACACAGGACTGCTGGAGTAATGGTTTGGAGGGCTATTGCTTATGGTAGTCGATCACCTCTTGTATTCATTCGAGGCAGTATGACAGCTGCGCGTTATGTTGAAGACGTCATACGACCGACTTTGTTGCCTTATTTAGATGGCCGCCCAGACGTACTTTTTCAACAAGATAACGCACGTCCCCATATTGCTCGTAGAACTATGAACTTTCTTAATGAAGCTGGTGTTAATGTTTTGGCGTGGCCGCCCCGTTCGCCGGATTTAAATCCCATTGAACATGTGTGGGATATCATGGGAAGAAGAATATTCTCTTTGCACCATCCTCCACAGACTCTAGCACAGTTGATCGATGAAATTCAAGTTGCTTGGAACGAGATGCCTCAAGAAGACATCGACCATCTCATTTTATCGACGCCCAGACGTCTACAGGAGTGTATACAGCAAAGGGGTCGCCAAACACATTATTAATTTTTTTTTAGATTGTTTTTTAATAAAATTTCTTGAAAATGTAATCATTTTATTCTTGATGTAAGACTACCATACTGGCAAAAAGTCAAGTTAAAATAATAACACCTTCTGGGTGTGACGCTTCTAATGTCATTGAGTATACAATCTGTTATGAAACATACAAAGAAGTGGTTTGAGGGCAACAAACTAAAACTCAATACAGATAAAACGACATAACATTCTCTCTTAAACATGCACAATCAACCTCGCCGGTTTCCGCTAAATTCTTAAGTATTGCTATAGATTCCACTCTCACCTGGGATACTCATAGGCGTAATTTAGAGAAAACTCTAACAAAAAATATATACTTATTAAAAAACACGAAGAGGTCAGTAAACTCAGAAATATTGTTAAGCATTTTCAACTCCTTCATTCAATCTCATATCAGGTATTGCATACTAGCATGGGGTCACTCCCCAATTATGAATGATATATTTAAATTACAAAGACGAGCATTACGTATCATAGCTGGGCTCGGTTATAGAGATGAGTGTAGACAGGAATTTAAAAAGCAGAATGTTCTTACGGCACCCTGTATATACCGGGTGTTGACTTGGCGGACGCAACATAGGAAATCCCATGTAAATTTTGAAATGTTCAAATTTTTGCTCCGCTATTTATTTTAGAAATAAAATGTATTTATCTTTTTTGTAGAGGGAAAAATTCTGAATTCATTCTCGTTAACATTTATCACTTTACATTTCTCTAAGTTAAAATAATTAAGAAAAAGTAATGTGATTTTATAAAAATAATGACATGCAATGCAATTGAAACAACAATTGCGGATGTCAAAATGGCAAAAGATATCGCAGTCACTTGATTAAATTAAATGTTTTCGAAATAATTTACACTATACAAAAATCCTCCTAATAAAGTGGTATTATGCAGACCACAGTTATCACGATGTTTGCGTTATGTTTTTTGTCGTTAATTAAGTAACAGCAATATCTTGTACTATTTTGACATCCGCAATTGTTGTATCAATTCCATGGTATGTCATTATTTTTTATAAAGTCACATTCCTTTTTCTTAATTATTTTAGCTGTAAATTTTCTGACATTCGTTGATTCTTAAAAGAGTTCAATTTAAAGTTTTAAACGAGTGTTTTCCACTCCCAGACTAAGCATGAAGTAAAATTTCAAGTTTAGAAAAGCCCCGTGAAAATTTGTCGAGGGTCGCGCAGCGACCCGAGACAAATTTTCTGGGCTTTTCTAAACTCAAAATTTTACTTCATGCGCCACGCGTATAAAACACTAAAATATTGTGAATTTTATGTATATTCGAATTTCACTTAAAATCTGTGTTTTATACGCGTGGCGCATGAAGTAAAATTTCGAGTTTAGAAAAGCCCAGAAAATTTGTCTCGGGTCGCTACGCGACCCTCGACAAATTTTCACGGGGCTTTTCTAAACTCGAAATTTTACTTCATGCTTAGTCTGGGAGTGGAAAACACTTATGTAAAGCTTTAAATTGAACTTAAAAAAAACAGGGAATATCCGCAATTGTTGTATCAATGCCATGGTATGTCATTATTTTTATAAAATCGCATTACTTTTTCATAATTATTTTAACTTAGAGAAACGTAATGTGTTAAGTGTGAACATTCATAAATTTAGAATTTTTCCCTTTACAAAAATGTGAAATACATTTTGTCTCTAAAATAAATAGGGAAGCCAATATTTGAACACTTTAAAATTAACATGGGATTTCCTATGTTGCGTCCGCCAAGTCAACACTCGGTATATTCTAGAGTGTCTGAAGTACATAAAACCTAATAAAAATATATACATGTGTAACAAAGACATTCACATGTATAATACTAAGGCCAAAAATGATGTGAGAATCAGTAAGTTTCGCTTATCGAAGGCTAAATCTGGGGAACGATATCATGCAATAAATTTTTTAACATGTTACCTTGTGATGTCCAGGCTCTGCCAGACCTAATGTTTACACAACTGTGTAAGAAGTACTTAATAGAAAGGGCACATTATACATTCGAAGAGTACCTAACAGATTGTGGGAATTATGCTTGGCATGAGCAATTTTAGTACAAATTAATCTGTGATATTTACATCGTTTTATTCACAATTTTATTGTATTTTATATATTATATCTATTTATTAATTATTTTATGTATTTATTTATCTATTTTACATAACCATATCTCATTTAAATTTTAATATGTTAGTGATTAATGTTTTTTGTCTTCTACACTATTTGTATTATCTTTTTTGTGACCTGTGTAAAACTTATATGTTGTTGGCACCAATAAATATTATTTTATTCTATTCTATTCTATTCTTAATCAGCAAAAAATTGTCAATATTGAAAAATTCAAGTATAATACTACGTCAAAAATATTAATTAATAATAATCAACAAACAAAATATAAAAAAAATGGTGATGTGTCGATCATAGTACTTTCCCCCGTAAATTGCGTATTAAATCACTTTTAAAATATTTGTAGCATTATTATTTTCAAAATGTCTTCAACTTTTTGATAACTACAACTTTTATTTGAAACATTTTTCAATTGTATCAACACATACACTGACACAAATCAATGACTAGATAAAAAACACTATTTATTAAATATATCAAAAACTAAGAGTGCTATGACAAAAAGTGAATCTACAAAAAATCTTTAGTTTTTCATTTCCTACAACTTTTATTTGAAACATTTTTCAATTGTATCGACACATACACTGTCACACACCAATAACTAGATAAAACACACAACTTTTGAAATATCTCAAAAACTAAGAGTGCTATGACAAAAAGTAAGTGAACAATACATCTTCATTTTGTTATTATCTACAACTTTTATTTGAAAGAATTTTTTGTTTGATGAATATTTATTGAAAAAATCTGAAAAAACTGAAAAACGCTAAGAGTAAAGTACCACTTCCGATTTTCCGATTTTCACCAAAAGCTTTTCAGTTCTTCCGATTGTAACAAAAAGCTTAAGTTTCAAGTTTCATCTCGATATCTTTAGCGGTTTTTGCAGTACAGCGCACACAGACACACACACAGCACACAGACAGACAGACATTTTTCAAAAATGGTCTTATCGACTCAGGGGACCTCAAAACGGATATTTCCGCTAAAATTTTTGATTCGAAAATTTTCATGAAAACAATACTTTCCCTTTGTATTACATACGGGGGAAAGTAAAAATGGGAAAAAACAAATACGACCAAAAGATTATTATCTTTAAAAACATTTTCAGTCATTTAATGTTCTTATCAAATCATTCAGTTTGAAGTATCGAACGAGCGTTTCCACTCCTGGACTAAGCATGAAGTAAAATTTCGAGTTTAGAAAAGCCCGGCGTAGAAAATTTGTCGAGGGTCGCGCAGCGACCCTCGACAAATTTTCACGGGGCTTTTCTAAACTCGAAATTTTACTTCATGCGCCACGCGTACAAAACAGTGATTTAACGAGAAATTTAAAAATATACAAAACAAATTTTTCATGTTAATCCTCATCACAATTAATTCGAATTATTTTTGACGATTCGAATCCTTTTGTAAATATTCGAACCCTTTTGTAAGTATTCGAATCATTTTATAAATATTCGAATCCTTTTAAAAGTATTCGAATCCTTTTATAAGGATTCGAATCACCCGCACTTAGATTTGAATAAGAATCCTCTTAAAAAAATGTAACGAATCCGGATCACGAATCCAGTTTAACTTAAGTATTCGAAATAATTAAATTTGTCAAAATCAACAGGCATCATAAAAATTACAAAACACGGTAACATTTATAAAACCAACTTCAATATTGACAAATACAATGAAAACAATTTAACAAAATCTTTTGCATCCTCTAACAGGTTTCGAATCCTGAATGATTCGAATCCTGCTCAGCTCCTGCTTACATACATGCAAAAAAGCATTTTTTACTCTTCTTACAATTTTATTAAAACGTGTTTGATTTCATTATGAAATAAACGAAGAAAACAAATGTCTGCAAAAAAAGAAAATTAATTCTTATATTTAACCAGAAAACAAAAATACTTAAATTCGTATTCGCATTTGCGAATATTGAAAAAAAACTATTCGTATTCGTTTTCTCGAATATCCAATTTTATATATTTGGAACATATGATATGTTCAATAAAAAAAACCTTTAGAGTGCTATGATTTTATCTTTATTAAAATTTATGTTGGCTACAGGCTTTAGAAATTGTCATTTAAAACGTCAAACATAATAGTAAAACGTCAAACATAATAATTATAATGTATAATTTCAGAGTTGCCAACCTCCAATATATTCCATAGCACTCTAGAGGTTTTATTTTATTGAACACACGATACCTATATTTATTTTAGAAAAATTTAAAACAATCTTAGCATATTTGTTGTCAAATTCTCAACTGATTAGTATTCATAATGTAGAAAATACATAAGTATCTTAGCTTCTCAATTGATTAACGTTTACGATTTCGACATTAATTTCACATCCCTTTGTCTAAAATACCCAATTGATCCGTCTTTAGGGTTTATGATTTCCCTTTGTTTCGTATCCGGTCCGGAAATTCCGGGGCCGAATACAAGTATATGCCCAACAGTGAAGTTTCCTTTGTGCGTGCTGCACCTCTCGCGATAAAATCGATTCGGTAGTTTCGGCTCAATTCCGAGCGAGCGAAGGGGGGTAGATTTAGATAACCCGAATGTTTTGCAGTTAATTTCATTATGCATGGGGGTTGGCGCACAGTTATGCACATCCAGAATTCGCGTTGCTAAGGGCTTAATTATAGGGTTACTACACATGTTAACACGGTCGCGTGAAATGGTTTGATATTGTTTTGAGAAGACTAAATGCAAATGTGCCCAAATGGATTATTGTACTTGTATTCAGTGCAAAATAATATTTTTGAGGGTCTATAAATTCATCACAGATATATAATTAATGTCAAAAAATGCATAAATTGGAGGAAACACAGATGCATTCAAGAAATTGTAAAATATGTCTCTACAAACGAATCTTTACATAATAGTTATTGTGGAAATCAAACATTTTATAGCAAAATGTTTGCTTTTAATTTTGAAGCATCGAGTTTCACATTACTAATCAAAAGAGTTTTACTTACTATGGAAA